>OW679200.1:133464857-133546985 GCA_940337035.1 Agriotes lineatus
ATATGATGTCCATATCGCACGAGGATAAAGTTTGAGCACGACGCCGTAGGCGGAGTGCTCAATTATCCGAGGGCGATATGGACATTCCACTCGAGTTGTACAGTGTATTTTTCTACGACCTATCAATGGAAAAGAATGAAAAATTAAAAGAAAATTTATTCAACGCTAATTAATAAGATATCTTACAACAAAATCACGTTTGCCACAAACAGGGCACAGCAGGGCGTGCCCATTGCAAAACAAACAATTACTGAAAGTTGCCTAGGTAATCACGACTACCGTGGTTTGTGATTGGTGTATTTCATATCCACCCTTGTGTGGATATGAAATCATATATGTTCAGTTAACTGCAATTGCCTACATATCCATTCTGTAGATTGTGAAGAAAACAGAATATATACATGCGGGAGTAGAAAAAATTAATTTTTGATATCGTCTCATTGCCCAAGAATGCAAGTATTCGAAATTTTTAATAAAAACTGTAAACCTTCATAAAAAATAATCTGCTGATTTTGTGTAAATTACCCTCTACATTTAGCGCGAGTTCTTTATCGTCCCTGAATCTGTTTCTTCTTTCTTCTTTAAAATTCAATAAAAAAGGTTATCAGAAGGAGCTGGATCTAGACTGTAAGGAGTATGGTCTAATTCCATAATGGCTCAGTATCCTATTGTCGTGTAACGGAACGACAATCGATTTATTCATTTTGCCTTTTGTGCGACTCTTCACCAGATTCCTAAAGAAACTACGTTCCAAATTACGCAATTATTTTGCTAATTGGCATACAGTGTTGCAAGACATTAAATTTTGTAATTTGAAAAAGTTAAACAAAGAGCATGTAGCTAAACCAGAAGGTGCATAGTCCGGGAACATCGAAACGACCCCTCCTACGTTCCTGGTTTGCACTTGGGCAATTAAGAAACGCAATTAGCCGGATATGTAGTGACTTGCGGCTTGAACGATATACAGGTTTCAACTGACCAAAGGCCCGGAATGAGTACATGGGATGTTTGGAACCGATTATCAACTCGACAAACGGGTACTGGGGATGTTTTCTAACAAATATCGGCTCGATAAAGTGCAGGTACAGAGGATGCTTGCTACCGACCATTGACTCGACAAAGTACAGGTTTAGGGAATAATCGCCACCGAATATCGGCTCTACGAAGAGGTTTAGGCCTTCGGGATGGCTTTAGGGCTCTGGAGGTCTTCTCTGAATGAACCCTCAACTCACGTTTACTCTGGCGGGAGATTGCTTCGCGGGATGAAGCTATGCTTGCGGATCTCCAGCCGTTCTCTTGGGCAGGGGTTGCTTCGCCGGTATGAAGAGGGTCTCAAAAATATCCTGAACATTATTCTTATATATCCGTTCCAGCCTCAATCTAATTCGATCGTCTTGTGAACAAAGAAACGTAGGGCTGCTTTGCTATGCGAACACGCATTTCACGAGGTTTCAATGAATTACTTAGTGTCCAGTGAAGGATAAACGTCTATTGTGGCCAAGATAACGACGTGCACATTTTCATATTGTTGTTTAATGTTCAAATATAATTTACACAGGCGCATACGTTACACAATGATGCAAAGTACCTGGACGAGGGCTCCCGCTGCTCTCCACAAAGATGCATTTAATATTGTGTCACTTGATGACGCAACCGCTTCTTCTATTGGCTTCCGGACTCCAAATCGACAAATTACAACGTCTGCAAAACTTCAGCAGTTCTGCATGGCTTACCGGCAGCTATTTCAACATTTGCTTCCCATATAGTTCTTTAATCGTACAAACTTAAATTTCAGCTGGCGCTGTGTTCAGCTTCAGAATTGCCTAGGAAGACGTTTAGTCTTCGCCCGCAAACAAAGCCAAGTCTACCTTCTAATGTCGCACTTAACCAATTATCAAGATAGTAGCAAACAACAATGAACAGAGATGCTCAAATCGACTGTATATTGAAATGCTATTCTAACTGCTTTCAGGCGAACCAGGTCAAACCTATTATAATGCCCATTGTTGTCCTAGAATTGGAATGAATTCATGATATCTCAAATAAGTCAGCGCTAAAAACTTCCGAATAGGAGTTCACTCTGTGCTTTGATTAATGGATTATAAATCAGAATATTGTTCCATTAATAGTTTCATCTTTAAAAACCAAATTCGATAAATAGCGAACAATTGGAGCGTAGATATTGAAAGCAAATGTCTCGAAATGTCAGAAATAAGTTTATGTCTTCTCTTCTTCTTCATAGAAGGCTAAATCACAAACTACTGGCATTGTTTCTTATTAAAAAAATACAAATTCTGGGAACATAACTGTTACACTATTTTTCGACATAATCCATCTGCTTATGAACACATTTGGACAGCCCTATATAAGGTTTTTTATTAACTGAGAAACAAATGTTTTTGGTTGACTGCACAGCCAGCCATGCGTCATTTTAATGGACTAAAAATTTTATTTCTATTTCTGTAATCAGAGATGTGTAGGCTATATCATTATAAGAGCTAAGAAAACGAATCTACATAAAAAAATTAACCTTTTAGTCATAACCACCCTAGATTTCAATTCACATTTGAAAAAGAATACAATAAAAGCTCATTAAATTTCGCGGACTTAATATTAATACGAAATAAAACTGGCACTTTATACAGTAATTGGTACAGAAAAGAAAAAACAGATATACAGTGTGTCCAAGATAAGGAGGGCCAGTATGGGGATCTCGGTAATGGTAAGAGATACAAATTTGGTTAAAGGGAAAGAAAGTCGCGCAATTAAAGGACTAAAAAAATGACATTTAGAAATTTTTTATATGACTATTCAATTCACCTGTCATCTGTCGAAAAGTAACCAATGAAAATCCAGAATTCTGACGTTTCTTGACCAATCAAAAAAATATCAGTGGATATATCTTCCTAGAAGGTATTCAAGTGACTATTTTTAGCAAATGCGATTTTTATTAGAAAAAGTCAATATTAGTGTTCTGTTACTATAGAAATTACGTAGTTTGTTGCTAGATTTACTGAAAACTAATTTGAAAAAGTAGTTTTGTTCATTAAATGGTCCCTCGAATATCATTCTTAGTCAAAGTTAAGTAGATTATTTTTGCGGTGGTATCACTACTCATGTCCATTGCGCTTAGGATTAGGACTCGTGCTAGCGCACTCGTCCTAATCGTACCAAAGCGCAATGGACATTCGTGACACCACCGCAAAAATAGTCGACATAACTTTGACTACTCATGGTATTATAAGTGACTATTCGTTTTTGAATTACCTCAAAAAAACCGAATTTTTGGATTTCCTTTTTTATTTTTTTCTGGCGTTGATATTAAAGTTAGAGCGAAACTGATTAAACTTCTTTATAGCAACTTTTAGTGGACTTAATGATTACGTTATCATTTTTTTTATCCGACGTTTCGTCTTCGAGAAACCATCCACAACTTCATTTTCTTAAATACGGTTCTGGTTTTTTAATGCTAAATTTGCAAAACCCTTGTTACTCTGAATTCAAAAATGTGCCACATGTTATGGTTTAATTACGTTTCGAGCTTTTTTCTGATCATTATCAGAAAATTTTTTAGATTCGGACCTGCATTTCTCATAATTTTGTAAAAATAAGTTCATACAGTAAGTTAGGCCTTTTTACATGCCGTTAAAATATTAAAATGCACATCATAATGTCATAATTCTGATACATTAATTTAATAACCAACCAATAACTATTAACAATAAACAAAAAAGAAATGAACAAAAGATAGACAGAAAGAATAACAAAACGAACATTGAAACCATTTAATAGGTATTAAATTTACAGAAGGTATTCAAAAAGGTTGCCATCATTCTCTATGCATAAATAACATCTAACTGTAGAATCTAAAACATTATTCAGCAATACTGGCGTTATACTTTGAAAGGCTTCAAGAACCAATCTTCTAAGTTCTTCTTCTATTTCAAAACGTTAAATATCTATTACATTGTTTCAAGGCTCGTTTTCTCATTCTTTCTGCCTATCTTCTGTTCATTTATTTGCTGTTTATTGTTAATAGTTATTGGTTGCTTATTAAATTAATGTATCAGAATTATGACATTATGATGTGCATTTAAATATTTTAACGGCATGTAAAAAGGCCTAACTTACTGTATGAACTTATTTTTAGAAAATTATGAGAAATGCAGGTCCGTATCTAAAAATATTTCTGATGATGATCAGAAAAAATCTCGAAACGTAATTAAACCATAACATGTGGTACATTGTTGAATTTAGAGTAACAAGGGCTTTGCAAATTTGGCATCAAAAAACCAGGACCGTATTTAAAAAAATGAAGTTGATGATGGTTTCTCGAAGACGAAACGTCGGATAAAAAAAATGATAACGTAATCATTAAGTTTAATCAGTTTCGCTCTAACTTTAATATTAACGCCAGAAAAAAATAAAAAATAAAATCAAAAAATTCGGTTTTTTTGAGATAATTCAAAAACAAAAAATCATATCAAGGATTTCTAAACGTCATTTTTTTAGTCCTTTAATTGCGCAACTTTCTTCCCATTTAACCAAATTTGTATCTCATACCATTACCGAGATCCCAATACTGGCTCTCCTTATCTTGGACACACTGTATATTAAAATTTGAACTCATTTACAACGTCCATAAAAAGTTTCATAATGAAAACTCAAATAAAATCAGAACAGTGAAAATTATTCTTCTTTAAAATTCATCCATGCAAATACAGCGAATAGAATACGAAAGTTTAGCAGAAATAAAAATTATTATTTCCGATAAGAATGTAATATTGTGCTTTATTTATTATTATTATTAAATTATCAGAACAATAATGAAAATTTTCTTAAACCCAATTTTCAAAGAGCTTTTCTAAATAATAACAATGTTGCTCAAAATGTTTTTCAGTAATTTAAAAAATACGTTAACTAATAATGAAACAAATGCTGTTGATCAAATTAAATGTAATGATTGCGAAGCTACCTATATTGGTCAAACCAGACAAATTTAATAAAATGAATAAATTAACATCAAAATTCCACTAAAATTAAAATACCTACCTCTAATAAACTTAATACAGCCTTATAAAATGTAAGATTTTTAAAAAACCCTAATCCTGTAAATTATCGAAGTGACATTGGAAATTGAATATCATTTACTATCATTTAATTTAATGTAGAAGGTCCGGCAACGATACGGGGGTGGAAGATATTTCTAAAACCACGGGAGTTACAGAAATATCGCTTGTATAGCAGTTGTAGGTACGAAGGTGGTGCACATTACTAAAATAGTTATACAGCGTGTCTCAGAAAAATGTGGCAAATGAAATTTACATTTTTTTAATTGTGGTGATCTATATTTAGGTAGCTTAAAAGTTTTGAATTGAACTACTAATCATTTTCATATCAAGTTATTTGGGTCTATCGTCAAGTGATTTGGAGATATTAACAATTTTAAACAAAAAAATGCTGAACTTTTGGCGGTTGCTCGTTGCTGTTAAGTAGGTATCTTTTTTGTGAATTATCTTTAGAGTCTAAAATAGTTGCTGTGGGTATTAATGCAAATTTAATAATTTAAATTTTTTTTAAATGGAACACACTGCACATTTTTATATTTTTGAAAATCCCTTTTAATGAGCTTTCTTTTGATATGTAACTTCATACTCCTAAATTCAACTAATCAAATAAAATCAGACTAAATAAAACCAAAAGCAAAAACCCTGAAATCCGATAGGCAACTCTAAATTTTCAAATATTGCTCTTTCCGTTCTCTGGGTATTAGAGCTAAAAAGAGAGCTCATAATTTTCTAGGCCTAAATGCAATCGCTTTCCTGATTTAATTGTCTCTTTTTTTCTTCGTTTGTTCGTGTTTGTTATTTCTAGTCTTAGCAGCGGCTGAATTTTTATTATCTAAACCCAGTTCGTTGTTGTTCTCCAAGAGTTACAAGTGCTTAAATATCCAGTACAATGGCGTTTGTTTGTCATCCCTTGAAATAGAGCATCTTAGAAGGCTTGAATAGTTTTTTATGCTAAAATACGCATATCTGAAAAACAGTAAAATTTAGGGTTCATTTAAAGTTCATTAAAAGGAATTTTTAAAAATATAAAAATATACAGGGTGTTCCATTTTTTAAAAAAATCCGAAAAGATTACATTTGCAAATGTTGAGTACCCTGTATAGCATTAATACTCGCTCCCACTATTTTAGTCTCTGAAGGTAGTTCAGGAAAAAGATAATTTTTTGGTAACATTGTTGTTCATTCAATTGTTTCCAGTTACAGTACAGCAGCCGCCTAAAGTTCAGCATTTTTGGCATAAAATCGTTAATATCTGCAAAATAGTTGACGTTAGCCTCATACAACTTTATATCATAATGATTAGTATTTTAATTCAAAACTTTTAAGCTAAATATAGGGCATTCCATTAAAAAACGTAAGTTTGATTTGCCACACTTCTTAAGACACTAATTAAAACTATTTTAGTAATATGCGCCAGCTCCGTACCTACAACTTTTACGTAAAGATATTTATTTAACTCTTATAGTTTTAGACATATATTCCACACCCGTATCGTTGCCGCACCCTGGATGACTATAAAACTATTAAAAAATGAATTAAACTTAATCATATTATTTATTTATTTCAATTCATATGCAAAAACATAATAATTTGTACATGCGGATTACTCTTAATTAATTCAGTATTTATAAACAATA
This sequence comes from Agriotes lineatus, assembly GCA_940337035.1. Taxonomy (NCBI): domain Eukaryota; kingdom Metazoa; phylum Arthropoda; class Insecta; order Coleoptera; family Elateridae; genus Agriotes; species Agriotes lineatus. Next base: position 133,471,564 of record OW679200.1, read on the forward strand.
CTAGTTACCTTATAATAATAAACTCTTGATTAAAATAAATCTAACAGAGGAATAAATAATTATTCAGGTTTTCTAAAGAATAAAAGTAACTCTCTTTTAAAAGTAAACGAATTTCTGCTTGTTTTTATGTAGTTAGGTAAATTATTAAAGTCCTTGAAGCGCTGAAAACGTAATGTATTTATAGTACCATGTAAATTCGTTTTATTAATATATATGCTATTTTTATTTCTTGTTTGCTGGGTATATATATATCGCTATTAAGTGTTATAAAGTCTTTCAAGTATGTTAGAATTAAATTTTTCACTATTTTGATGATAAATATTAATGTGCTGAATTTCAAGCGATCGCATATTTTTAACCATTGAAGCGTATATACCATGTTATTGATTGAAGTACATGTATTAGTGATGGGCTTATTCGAATGAAAAATAACCGGTTATCCGGTTATTGAAATAACCTAGGTAACTCGGTTTTCGTTCCAAGTATTCGAATGAAAAATAACCTCATCCTGATACGTACTACGTGCCATATCTCAGCGACCTGCGAGTGATCAAAATTCTGTAAATAATACGTCATTCATAACTCATAAGTCATAAGCAAGGCTGATTGTATTGAAAACACCATTTGGGCGTCTCGCTCTACAGTTTTCTCCCTTGCTTCCTTGCCAGCTGAGACTCGCGGTCGATCCGTCGTCATATGATATGAACATAAATCAATTTTTTGCCGCCTTTAACCCGGACGATCGATAAACATAAACACGTTTTACCACGGTTTTTTATTGCGCTTAGCAAGCAGTCCCGCATATTTCTTTCTTTCTATACTTAATAAATACCTCTTAATTTCCAATACATAACACATAATGTACATATTATGTTTTGGTTATAGATCGGAAGAATGTAGGAGTAAAACTCATACAAATACAACAATATATTATTAATTATTATTATATTATTATAAATCGCCAGCAATCGAAAACAATAAAAGTGTATCCAGATATATTTCATTCATATCCACAATTACTTATTGCACAAACTCCTTAGAAATCAAATAAAAATCATTTATACAATTATTATAATTAACGATTAACTGAGTTCATCTGCTATCTGCAAGTTACGATGCCGATGCAGATCACGTTGAACTGCGTAACCGGCAAACCGGCGAAATCGAAACGAATCGAGAGCCAAAATGTATTCGAATGATTATTCAAATAATCATTCGGTTATTAATATCATTCGAATGCAAATAATTCGGTTATGAAAATTGTCCGGTTATGCCCATCACTAACATGTATTACAATTTAAAATAATTCGTATTGCTTTGTTTTGCATTTTTTAAGGCATGCAATCGAACTTTTGATCATCATATACTTATACATTATCTAAGAACAGTAAAGTAAATACGGGTTAGTTAGAGTGTTATACATAACAATTTTTGTAGATCTAGATAAATTATTCTATATTCTAGAAAAGAAATACAGCTTTTCTGAGACTTTCTTAATAATATATTTACAATGTGTTTTTAAACTTAAATTGGAATCAATATAAAAACCTAAATACTTCATTTCTTGAACGATTTCTAGATTGTCATTATCAACAATATTTCTAAATTACTTATATTTAACTTATTATAAGTATTTGTACTACATATTATCATGGCCTTTGTTTTATATACATTTAATTAAAGTTTTTTATTATTTAAATACAATAAAATATTATGTAATTCCAAATTTCTCCCATTAATTGCAATATTACGTAATATTTTATTGGTTATGCATAACAAAGTGTCGTCGGCAATTACGTATACTAAAAATATCATTTATATATATTATAAACTAGCTGGCCCGGCAAACGTTGTTTTGCTCAAAAACGAACATAACAAAAGAAAAATCATCCAAATCGGTCAAGTTGTTCTCGAGTTTTTGCGTTACTAACACACTAACACACTAACGCACTAACACACGGCGATTGATTTTTACTTCCTTTTACAATAAAGGAAGTATTGGATTCACCCCAAAAATTCGAAATTGAGTTTTTTTAACAGATCTTCAAGTTTTAGAGTCCCCTGAACACAAAAAACATTATTTTTATTGATCTGTCTGTCTGTCTGTGTGTCTGTCTGTGAACAGAATATATCAAAACGAAAAGAAGTATGGCGTTGAAACTTCATATATAAGTTTCTTGTACTATGTAGATGCCACAGAAAGCTTTTGAAGAAAATCGAATAACCTGAAGTAGATGTTTACTCTTGTAATTTTTCAGTTTTTTTCGATTTTTTCAAAAACGGCTCTAACGATTTTTTTCAAACTTCACATTTTTATTACATTTTTAATGTGTATTGAAGTGATATAGGTGATTTTCCAGTTCAATGCTTCTAAAATGGGTTTCTTTTGTTTTTTTTTGCTATTTGCTTTATTAACTCCTATTTTAAATAAAACACCCGGGATATTATAACATTTTTTAATTCAGCTTAAAATTCTAGAGAAAATTTGTCTCTTCACCTAACGCTCTATTTTGTACCGTTTTTGTAGAATTTGTAATTTTTGACAAATGCTTAAAAATTTAAAATCAAATTTTTGGCTAATTATAATATCACTGTAAAAGGAAGTTGTGTGCGTGTATCACACCAGATTTTTATATATAAGATAATAAAGGACCTAATATACTTCCCTGTGGCACTCCAAAAAGTATTTCGATTTTATCGTTATTTACCTTTGTGAGTTGATACCTATCTGATAAATAGTTATTGAACCGACTTAGCATATTTCCAGTTATTCCATATTGTTTTAGATTATTAAGGAATATACTACGATCTATTGTTTCAAACGCCTTTTTAAGGTCCAGAAAGACTGCCACAGTATACTCATCGTTATCAAACGTTTCCAATTGCAAATAGTAAACTGCAGTGCACTTTCGCAACAGTGCTTATTTCTAAAGCCAGAATGATTTTTTATAAAAAGATTATTAGTATCCAAGTATTCTACAATTTGTTTACGTACAACTTTTCAATTATTTTTTCAACAAATGGTAAAGCATTTATAGGTCGAAATTGGCAATCTTTATTAGCATTGCTATTAATTTTCCCAGTTTCCAAAAAAGTATTTATAAGATGCAAAAATACGTGTGCAGTAATATCAGTTGCACCCCTTACTATTTTATATTTTAAATTATCATTTATATGGAATTTATAATTGACTTAAGTTCGCTCATTCTGGTTGATTTAAAATGATCTAATTTGCAGACAGTTTGGATATTCTTATCTATAAAATGGTGGGGTTGTATATTTGGGTTTACGCTTGTTATAATATCATTTACATCGACGAAGTATTAACCTTGAATAAATTAAATATCTATCGCACTGTATTTCTTTTATAATGATATAATCGTATACAGTGTGTTTCACTTTTCATGGGGACGGTCATGTATCACAGAAAGTACCCAACCAATTTTGTTCAAATTTGCAAGGAATGTATATACCCTTAGTGCCACCCAGGACACAAGGATACATAAGAATGGGTCCATAGACGTCCGTCTTCGGACAAAAAAAGGGGCTATTTTTTCACAAAGTAATATTAGCGATTTTTTCCGGCCAAATTTTTTAACATAATCTTAATCCGCGCCTTTGAAAACCCTTGTGGCCAAATTTTCATGCAAAAATGCCTATGCGTTAGAAAGATATTAAAACGCAAACTTGAAAAATACTGTTCATTTATTTCGTCATTTTTCGAATAATAGCTGAGTTTTAAACATTTCTTTAACTGTTTTCGTTTTTCTAAAGTGTGGCTATAGCAAACACAAAGTTTTTTCATTGTTGTTAAATAATTTACTTGGAATTAGAATAAGAAATGTTATACACTTTATTCCCTTTTGATCAAGTAGCTTTGGTAGTCGGTTTTTAAGAAAACAAATGAGCATCGCAGTACCTTATGTGTCCTTGTGTCCTGGGTGGCACTAAGGGAATATACATTCCTTGCAAATTTGAACAAAATTGGTTGGGTACTTTCTATGATACATGACCGCCCCCATGAAAAGTGAAACACACTGTATATCGAACATTTTCTTTATCTAAGTGAATGAGCCCACCTCACCTTGTCTAGTATTATGATAAGAATATTTTGATTGCAACTCATGCAGTTTCGGCTAAAACTAATTGTATTACATAATGCATAATGTTACTCTTAACCCTATAAATCATACAGAATTAAATATAACTTACTAATTAAGAAAGCTACTCCATCTTTAACAAAGTGTTCATATAACAACAAAGACGTGGTGTACAACTTAAGAATTGAAATCAAGTAATTCAAAATCTTATCAACAGGTAAGCAGTTGCAAGAACTTTTTCCGGTCATTAACCTAATCAAAACGATTTTAGGATGTCTAATGTAAATAATTATAATAATATCAAACTGAACAAGACTCATATGAGCCGTACTATACTTTTGATCTAAATGTGAAATTTGTGGACTACCAAAAGGACTCTCTCTTAACCACAACTATTAATTTATTTTTCCTATGTTCTCCAAGTATTAAAAATATACAGAAAACAAATCGAACACCTTGTGTACTGTATATCTTTCTGTCTAAAGTCCCGTTAAGGAGATTTCTTCTAATATTTCAATTTCTAACCCTAAATTCTCTCCTTCTCTTCTCCCTTTTTCGCGTTTGTTGATTCTTGTTTTAGCAGTAGCTGAACTTTTACTTTCGGTACTTCTTTTTTCTTGCATTTAGAGAGTTCTAAGTGTTTAAATTATCACTTTAACATCATTTATTTATTATCCTTTGAAATAAGGGATATTAAGAGGCCTTAATCGTTTTTTAATGTTCAAACCCATATATCTGAAAAACAGTTGAATTTGAAAGTGTGAAGTGAGATATTAAAAGAAAGCGCATTGAAAGAGTTTTTCAAAAATTTGAAGAAATACACTGCGTTCCATTTAAAAAATTCTAAATTATTAAGTCTGCACATGTTGAGCACCCTGTATATTATTAATACTCAGTGCCACCATTTTTCACTCGAAAAGTAAATGATGGAAACTTTTTTTTGTAATATTTTATTTTATTCAATTCTTTTCTATTACTTACAGCAGCCGCCTGAAGTTAAGCGTTTTTTGAATAAAATGGTTAATATCTCCAAAATAGGTGACGATGGGTCCATAAAACTTGACATTATAATGATTAATATTTAAACACAAAACTTTTAGGCTACCTAAACGTATGGCAATCCATTTAAAAAGAAGTAAGTTGGATTCAGCACATTCTGTATAATCCTTGGTACCTGCAACTTTTATGTAGGCCCATTTCACGTAACTCTCATAGTTTTAAAATATTGTGCACCCCGCCTCGTGTCTGGACCCTGTCTAACTTGTATATTCAAAATACATCACTGGACATCAAGCGACCAATATCGGAAATCTGTTCATTTGTATAAATTTTAAGAGAAAATATACACTCAAAATATATTTACATGCACGAAAATTCTAAAATATGCAGATTACAATTAATGCTATTCCATTCACAAGCTATTTAGTCCGCATACTAATATTTTACAATATTCAATTGTCTAATATACATAACCTGGTTGTAGCAAGATTATTTTATGAGGAAGAATTGGCAACTGAATTGTTCATAACACTTCACAAAAAGTGTAAAATGCAAAGGCGCCATTCCAAGTAATGTCTTTCTTGCTCAACTTCAAACAAGCGCAATTTTACTCCTATAGTATCAGCCAGACATCATTCCAACCTGTCTCCAAATGCATTAAAGTCGAGAAGCATCCAAACTGCTGCATTTTTTCGGTTCCAAAGCATCCGCGTGCCTGTAAGGCGCCCCGGCGCCAAAGCAATTCGTTGCAATAAAACGCTAAACTTGTAACTGCTACCGCTATCAGAACTATCAGAAGACAAAGCCCTACATCGGTAGGGTGTCTTCCGGTCTGCTGAGTGCCTAAAAACGTCACTGTCACATCCGCAGCCTTCTCGGTTGTCAGAATCGTCAATTAGCAGTTTTGCCCCACAAATCTTTCAGGCGATTGCTTTGGCACCAGCGACGGTGTTGGTTTTGGAGAGGACAGACTCGTGTTTTTGAACGACTTAAGCACGTCAGGTCTGTTTGAAAAATCCATCCACTGCTTTCTGTCTTTCCTCGCGTGGAGAGAAATTTAGTGAGTGGTGAAATATGCAGTTATATGTAGGTAGAAGCCTTTGGAATGGGTTTGTTTTGACAGTTTTTTCGACATAATGATTATAGATAGAATTTGAGCCACTACTTGCATTTGCAGCCTAGTGTTTTAGGACTGTAGCTTTATTTCTGCAATTTGTTAGAAAAAAATAAATTTGAAAATATATGAGACATAAATGCCACATCTAATGCATAAAGAACAAGAAAGTAATATAATTGTAATACTAAACACACCGTTGTGGTATAACAGCGTACCGAAATATAAAAGAAAATAAAAACATTAATATTAGTGGAGAGGAAGACGAAACCCTTAGTACGTATAGCAATCAGCAATTAGAGCATTTGGTAGTAAATCTAAAGTTGCATAAAACACCTATAATATAGGTTCTATAATGAGAGAGTCTGATGTATAGTCAAAATTATACCCATTCGGAGTCACGTGACTTTTGTCTGTCTCTGTTCATCTTTAGTAAAATAGATGAAATGGAAGAAATTTGAAAAAAAAGCATGTCGATTCATAAAATTAATTTTAAAAATTTGACGTTTCTAATCAGTCAGATTATATTTTTCGTGTAAGTTATTGAGATACGGGTAATAAAACCTAAAATTGTTGAGCCGAAAACTGGAAATTAAAAGAAACCATCGGACATGCGGTATAACGAGCAGTCACAACAATTAATTTGAATATTATGCGTTTTTTTTTATGAAGAGTACAATATTAATAATAGTAAATCAACAGTTTCACCCTCCAACGCTGTTCGCCGTGCTTCTCTTGCGTTAAATATCTCGGAGAGCACAATTTACCGAAAATATGAGCCAGAAAGTGAAGAATGCAAAAACGGAAGTCGACGAAGCAGTCAAGACACTGTATATAAAATGTATGTAGCTAAAGAATTTGTAACCATAAAAAATCTAAAAAATGCTTGGTTGAAGAATCTGGAGATTTTTCACATTCAGTTTCTTCCCTAAATAGATTGTGCAAGGAAATAGGCTTCAAATGGCAATGTTCTATAACAGAATATGCATGCACAGAAATTGACTTAAAATTTGCTATACGCAGCAGGTTTTTAATGTAGCAGCTGACATATCTTTATTATATTTACATTTTACGACATGTTATGTTTTCTTTAACCTGTAAATTCAGTTTGATTTCATATAAGAGAATAAACCCGTAGCAACCTTGTTTTAGAAATTGGCATATGTCAGGATAACCTACAAAACGGAATGTCATTTATTTCCCTAAAATTGCATTTTTAAGAATCGACATACGTAAAATTACTAGATTATCACGTGACTCCGAATGGGTATAAATTTGACTATAGTAGATCGGAATCAGCTAAAATCGGGAATAAATTAAAACACATCAATAATTTAACAGCAATAGAACCTTGTCATTATTGAAGATAGATTAAACGAAATTTATTCGAAAACGAGAATATAGCTATTTTCTAATATGCTGTCTTAACAAAGCCGTTACCGCATCCATTTTGAGTGCGGTCATGAACCATTACCAAACCCGAAATCAACTTTTTTTCGGTTGGTGACACTGCACGAAATGTCAGTGTGAGTTTAAGGTTATAGCCAATGACACTAATGACAGTAAATTAACCGTACCTAGCATTTTCGGCAATTTGCCGTATTTCTGGTGGAGTGCGGGAAATTTCTGAATTCATTGTGAAACACTAATCCACACTAATTTTACAATTTCACGTACGAACGCTTGCGAAAAATAACATTTATGGTGAGTCTACTTGATTCAAATTTAAAATTTTGTTTTAAATGTATGCTTTGCAATAAAACTGTTACCAACTGTTACAAAATTCCCTAAATTACCAAAATTAATTTTATTTGTAGTAAAACGGTATTTAACTTGCAAATTAGAAAAAATTACATAAAACACTCGTTTTATAAAACTTCCGAGCACTCGTGCTTCACAGCACTCCTGCCTTCGGCAGTCGTGCTGCAAACTGGACTCGTGTCGTAATACAAGTTTTATAAAACTCGTGTTTTAATATACAATTGCGATACCAATACGTTATTACACTCTGCATTAAAAGGCACTCGTGGTATAGGTGTACAGAAGTTATTTCTTTACAACAGAAGCGGAAAGTCGACTTATATCTTTATGTCTTTTTACCACAGAATTACAAAACAATGAAACATTTTATCGAATAAAAGCTAAAGGCGTAGTTGAAGACCGGCGCACTAAATGGGCACCTTTTATAGTTTGTTATAGTTATCTGCTATAATTGGCCCTATCATAGACATAAATTACAAAACAATGAGAAATAGAGCAGCTAATAAAGTTATTTCACCAAAAGTCACCCTTCTAATCCAGAAATTCCAAAAATGCATTATTTACTTAATATGCATAAATCAGATAAAACAGTGAGACCTATTGTTTATGGTGTTAACTGTTCGATTTACCTCTTATAAAACTGGCTAAGAAATGAATTTAGAAATTTACCAAAACTTTTAAAAAATTCTGTTGAAAACTCGTTGCAGTTTATAAATAAAATTAAAGATTTGAAACTTGATGAACACGAGATTCTAGTTTTATTTGATACGTATTCTTTTTTTTTAAGTGTACCAGTCCCAAAAACCATGACGTATCTGCGAGAATTGCTTACGGATAATAATTTGAACTCAAACGAAATTCAGGAGTTTGTTAAATTAATTACGCATTGTATGACCCAGAATTGCTGTCAAATAGATGAAAAATTATATGAGCTGCACGAAAGAACATCAATGAAAAACAACTTTTTCCCTTTCGTTGGCAAGTTTTTTATGTCTAAATTCGGAACTGGTTTTAAGAATCATGCAGACTATTTCCCCAAGGATTTGGTTCGGTACGTGGAAGACATTTATTTAAATGTAGTATTGATGATTTCTTGAATCAGTTAAATTTTAAAATTCCTTTCATAAATTTCACGTATGAAATGGAAAACGAAGGGCAAGTACATGAAGACTCTGTTTCATCCAGCTACAAAGGGCTTCTAGAAAATTGTTAAAGATTTAAGCAACGATATTCGAAATTTATTAGGGAATCCAAAAGACAAACTTGAGACTTTAGAAAAATCTGGAATTTACGAAATTAATGTTCCCATTGTGATTATAAATATATTGGAAAACAATTCGTAATTTTGGTATTGGTTTAAAGAGCATAACAGATGATTTTAGATTCAGCAGATTTGACAAATCTAATATTGCCTAACATATTTACAAAACCCGTCTTATACAATTTTGAACAAAAATGGAGATATTTACGCTATGTTGAAGTTGACACCTGATTGGGGGCATAAGATTGTCCATCCGCATCAGATAGTATAAATAGCGTTAAAGTGCTGACTTTCACTAGTAATTTGGTGAAAATCATATCTTCCGGAGTTCGCCTCATACAATTCTACGGTTGTAATTTGGTAGAGGGAGTATCTTTAGAAGTTTATTTCAGCCAGCTATTAAAGGCTGCTAAAGATGACAGCTTAGCTATCGAAATACGTACTTAGCGTTTCTTAGATATTTGTGTGGTTAGGCGCTTTTAACGAATTGTGTCAAATAATTACGCATCGTCAACGACCATGTTGCACTTGCTGAAATATCTTGTTATACTAAATATGTGGCTGACTTTCTCACATTTTCATGTAATACTAAAAAGAAAATGTCCACCAAGGAGGAGGAGAAGTATCTTATTATTGCACTTATTCAATACTGTTGCCTTATTATTGTTTGGAAAAAGTCATAATGTAATACTTTTAGTCCAGTTACATTAGAATCCGTCTGCCAAAAAAATCCAAGTAAGCTGAAATTTTCAGTTTTTTTCGATTTTTTCAAAAACGGCTCTAACAATTTTTTTAAAACATTATATTTTTATTACATTTTGAATGTGTATTGATGTAATATAGCAAATTTTTCAGTTGAATACCTCTAAAATGGGTTTCTTTTGTGTTTTTCGTGTTTTTTATTAACTCCTATTTTAAATATATTTTAAAACTGAAAAATCGCAAGAGTAAACACCATACTTCCGGTTATGCGATTTTCTTCAAAATCTTGCTGTCGCATTTAGATAACACGCAAAACGTATATATGAAGTTTCAACGCCATACCTCTTTTCGTTTTTGAGATATTCTGTTCACAGACAGACTGGCACACAGACACACTAGCACACAGACCAATGAGCAAAAACATGTTTTTTGGGTTCAGGGGACTCTAGAACGTGAAGATCTGTTGAAAACTCAATTTCGAATTTTTGGGGTGAATCCAATACTTCTTTTATCGTAAAAGGAAGTAAAGCCCGTCTACAAAATTTAACAGTGTATTATTTATTGAATGGTTAGTTGTACGTAAAAAACCTGTATAATCTTTTTTGTAAAGAATTTCATAGCCTTCATTTCTTATAATAACTAAAAAAGTCATACGACCCATAGAAAGAGATATTTGCGAAAAACTTATTTCTGTCACATTTGACCTTGAATAACTCAAGACGCAAGCACGATATCGATGGGGACTTTTGAGACATTATTTGTAATTTCAAAATGAAGATGTATGCAAAATTTCAGCTCACTTGGATTTTTTTGGCAGATGCTGCGTTTTTCAGTCTAATGTAACTTGGCTATTTGCTCTATACAGTCTAACAGGAGCATACGGTTTTTTAAGCACTGTACTCTGTATACAAGAACTTACTCTGACTTACTCTTAGCATAACATGCTATACATTTCCAAAAGTTTACCATTGCGAATATAAAAATACAGTTATTATAGCATATTTATATCATATATTTTTTCCATACAACGGCTGGTATATACGTCTTTCAAAGCCTGCGTTTTTTTTTCTAGTACAACCAGTAAAATTTAAAGTGTCATTCTTTGAGACTCTTTCGTTAGCCATAACTGCTGTGAAGCAAGAAAGGTAAACTCTAAAATTAGGTTTAATACAGAACACGCCTTCAACCTTTCGCTTTTGAGAAAATGCATTTTTGAATGGCAGCTAGATCGCTAGAATCAAATGACATCACAACCTCTAAAACAAAAACACGTTTCTATTTTCGAAGGCTCTGCTACTCGTGCACGTAATATTCTAGCTCAAACTCTTTTTAAATTTTTACATTTTTATACTAGCATTTCTGGGATTACTAGAACTCGCGCAACTCAAAACAATTTGATAAAGTTGATCACGATATACTTTTGAGAAAACTTAAGCACTGTGGTCTAGCTAACAGCATGTTGAAATTTTTCGCTTCATATTTATCGGCACGTAGTTTTGTGGTCAAATTCGACGGTAACACGTCAGGAAAATATACGGCTAACTCGGGTGTCCCACAGGGATCAAACCTAGGGCCGGTATTATCTACAATACAAGATATAAACAGAATCTATAACTGGAGTATTGAAAACAAACTGTTGTTTAACATTCGTAAAGGCTCTATAATGTCATTCACAGGTTCTACTCAGACGCTCGGGTTTGACTACAAAATGAATGATGAGTTTTTAAAATGAATTTCGAAAACTAAGAATCTTGGAGTGACTTATGACAACCGCCTGAAATTTAGAGATCACGTGTACGCAGTAGTTGCGTCGGCTTACAAAATCCTAGAATTTATTATTAGGCAATATTCACAATTTTCCAATGAACGCACACTGTAGACCTTGTACTTTACACTGCTTAGACCTAAGCTTGACTATGCTTTAGTTTAATAGTATGGTGCCCGCATTTATATGTGAAGATTAACAAAATCGAAAAAATGCAAAAAAAGATTATTAAGATTTCTATATTTTAAGAAACACACGATGCATCCAAATTATCATATAATTAGAACAACAATGCTTTGTCAAGAATTTCAAATTATGTCTCTCGAAAACAGAAGAAAAGCTCAACTCATTTTATTTTGTTATAAATTGTGTAATTTTGAGAATAAGGTGATATCTTTTATCACTATTAAACATAAATGTTCCTTCTAGAGCTACAAGATCTGCAAGTCTATTTAATATACCTCTGGTCATTTACTCGGTACTCACTCCCAAGCTTGATATGCAGCTAAATGAGCTGCATCAAACCGATATCAATTAGATTACTCTACGCTCTCTTTTCAAAAATGATAAAGAAATATTACGGTTATTGATTGGTTTCTTAAATATTTAGTTATTGGCTCCTGATCCTTCTGGTTTTTTGGGTTTCTGGTTTTTTTGGTTTTCAGTTTTTTTCTGGTGTTTCGATTTTTTTATTTTCCAGTCTTCTGGTACTCGGACTGTATATATTGCACTGATTTGATCTGTGTTGTAATATTATAATGAAGATGATAAAATAAATAGAAATTACCACTACCTGCAAATATTCTTTTATTTAGGTCAAATTTCGAGTGACTAAAAATACTCATCGGGTTCGTTAATTATTTATAAAGTAAACAGTATTGTGCCCTTTATTATACTTCATCCATCTGCAATTTAATCTTACAGAGGCTAGCTCGGTAGGCAAGATGACTCATATCTCAAAGCTGGGTTTCCTGATACGTTAATATTAAACTCATGTGATACGCCACTGAAATATAAATTTAACTCGAGCGCGCAGACGCTATTTCTGTCAAACTCCTAGCACAAATCGGTTTATTTTGGTTAGTGATTCGTTTTTGTGATTTAAACTAATAAAAGGTGTTTTATGAGCGATTTATCAGGTAAGCTTTGAATTATCGCGCTCTTAGCGTTACTGATTCTCATTTGTTTGCAAGCAAAAAACCTCCACTTCGTTGTTACAACATTAAATTGTTTTTCTGGAGCATCGCTATGGGATCAACATAACCTCAAACTTGATTATGGAAATTACTGGATATTTAATTTTTTATGGATGCTAAACTCTGCCTGGGTCTCGTTCGTAAAGGTTTGCTCTAGTAGTCATGCGAATTTCCGGTTGCTAACACCGTTATTTTGGTTGAAAAACTAACCTGACTTCTTTGCAGGGCTGCAGTAGCTCATTCGGACTGCAGCTGCTGGTGATATCTGTCCGATACGGGGTTCTGCTGTGCTGCTAGCGTTGTGGGGGCCTTCTATACGCTGTGCTGGTATGCTGCTGCTAAAATCTTGGGCTCAGAAATTCAAAATGTGCCCTGGCTGATGTTCGAGAACTGCGTTGTCTTACCCGATGTCCTCGGGATGTGGTCACGATGAAAAATTATTTTTGGCGAGGGAAAATGTTCCCCTCATTCTCACAGGTGCACTGACAAATTCTTGACATACTGGTGTACTTTTTATCGATAAAATCCTTTATCTAATAGACTTGTCTGTCCGGGACGCTGGTCCGTCCGGGACGCTGTTTTAGCAGCCAAACCGTAAGAGATAGAGAAAAAAGTTATTAAAGTTATATGTTTGGAATGGTCATGTCAGGTCAGGAACCAAATTTCAATCACGTGACACTTCCGGTTTTCGAGAAATCACGTGATTTCCGTCCGTCCGGGACGCTGGTCCGTCCGGGACGCTGTTTCAGCAGCCAAACCGTAAGAGATAGAGAAAAAAAGTTATATGTTTGGAATGGTCATGTCAGGTCAGGAACCAAATTTCAGTCACGTGACACTTCCGGTTTTCGAGAAATCACGTGATTTCCGTCCGTCCGGGACGCTGGTCCGTCCGGGACGCTGTTTCAGCAGCCAAACCGTAAGAGATAGAGAAAAAAGTGATTAAAGTTATATATTTGGAATGGTCATGTCAGGTCAAAATCAAATTTCAGTCACGTGACACTTTCGGTTTTCGAGAAATCACGTGATTTCCGTCCGTCCGGGACGCTGGTCCGTCCGGGACGCTGTTTCAGCAGCCAAACCGTAAGAGATAGAGAAAAAAAGTTATTAAAGTTATATGTTTGGAATGGTCATGTCAGGTCAGGAACCAAATTTCAGTCACGTGACACTTCCGGTTTTCGAGAAATCACGTGATTTCCGTCAGTCCGGAACGCTGTTTTAGCAGCCAAACCGTAAGAGATAGAGAAAAAAGTGATTAAAGTTATATGTTTGGAATGGTCATGTCAGGTCAGAAACCAAATTTCAGTCACGTGACACTTTCGGTTTTCGAGAAATCACGTGATTTCCGTCCGTCCGGGACGCTGGTCCGTCCGGGACGCTGTTTCAGCAGCCAAACCGTAAGAGATAGAGAAAAAAGTTATTAAAGTTATATGTTTGGAATGGTCATGTCAGGTCAGGAACCAAATTTCAATGACGTGATTTTAAAAAATATTATTGTTTCTATTTAATACGCGTTCTATTTGAAAAACGGTCTTTTTTGTTTTATTAAATGAGACATTTGTCTCACTGGTTGCTGGTTAATGATTTAATAGGTAAAATATGTAAATTTCAGAGAGCACAAAAACTGGTTGTCATTCAATCACTTTTATTCAATTGTCTCTCGATGTTGGTCGTTAAAAACAATTGCCTATCTAAGTTATACAAAACGGAAATTGACCAAATACAATACAATAACTTCTTATTCTAATATTTCTTATAATTAAAATTATGTACTAAAATTCTTATTTCTAAAATATTGTTCTTTTAATTTTGGTTTTAAACTGTGTCATAGCGCCACTCACTTTGTGTTATTTAAATTGTCCTTATCACTCACGCAATTACACTGACTTGTTTGTTCAATCACCAATTTTGTTTCACATCCTGTTGTGTCCCATAATTATAATTGCCTTGTTCTGTTTGGTTTATGCTCGTTGCAACGTATTATCATAATTCTGCTTCTATTACCTTTATATAAAATGCTCATAAACATATCCAAATTAATTAATCTGACATCTCCGTTTCAATTAACACGCACATATTATATATCTTTCTGTGACTTTCGGCTTTAATTTTGCACAAACCTTTTATTATTGGCTAATTTAGAATTATCGATTCCAATCTATGAAAAACGAGCTCTGCCCTTTGCCTTTTCTATTCAATTCAATTCATTACTACCAGCATTTCTTTGCAAATGTAATTACGCATTGAAATTTACGTCCAATCTTGCAGTTGCATGAACTACCCCAACTCTGTGCTATCTGACTTGTTTTACTTATTTGTTGTGCTGCAAGCAGGGTTGGGTAGTGGGCTCAATACCATCTCAATATTTGTGTATTTAAATATCTATTCCCGTTTGTAATTCATTATTATGGTTTTTAGTAGCGCAATATATGTTTCTTTATATTTTTGTAATCTCTGTTTTTTTACCTGTAGTGATAGTAGAATAACCTCTAGTTTCCAGACCTCATAAACTCCGCACTGGAATGAAACCCCAATCCCCAGATATCTTCATCTCTGGAATTTTTGGGTAGACCCTGACACTCACTTATAAGTGAGAGGGAAATGTCGTCGGTGTAAATAGTAAACATCGTAAGAACCATTTTAATAAAAATAAAAAGGTGTTTTTTGAATATTTTTGAGTATTTGCGCCTCCACACAGTGAAACTGTAAAAATCAGTGAAACCAAGGTCTGGTAGTATCGTTGCAATGCTTTATAGAACATCTCCGTAAATTTTCATGAAAATTCTTCTACATGACAATCCTCCCCTCAGTCCCAGATATCTTCCTCCCTGGAATTTTTTGAGTAGATACTATGTAGTGTCACTTATGAGTAAAAGGGAAATTCTCAAAATATTTAGTCTTCAAAAAATAATTGTCGTTTTTCGAAATTTGGTTGGGGTACTTGGACGTCCTTACGCGGAACGGTGCATCGCAAGGCAATTAATCTAGACTATAAAATATTAAAATTCGGTTCTGTAAACTTCATATCGCATACTGTTATATTTGCTTGTGTGATATCTGATAAGCAAAGCCAAATATTCGCTATAGAAATGTAGGATTTAGTTTTTACTGAGATTTCCAAATATTGTTCTGTTAATCTACCCCCATTTCAAACAAATATAGAAATATGAATTCAAGTTTTTACGGCTGATGCATCCTTCTTGGTGGGGAAATAGCAGCCCATAAAATTTTATAGAGATTTTAAAACAATGAGTTATTCATGAAATATATTACTATAAACACATTTTAAGCCTCTATGATTACAATAGCAATTAGTAACATTTCAGACTTATCAAACATTATTTTATATAATGTTCCAGAAATGTGATAGTTTAATGTTGCAATGTGCAAATAGTATAAAATAATATTGGCCTTGATAATATTTGTAAAACGGTATTAAAAATAGTGATAGCTTTGGTTTGAATAAAATGTAATCAGAGCAGCGCTTGGAAATAATGTAAAACAATGTAACATCGAAGACAAACAATTGAGGAAAGAAAGTCAAGCTGTGAAGTGGTGTTAATTTTGGCTTCCCGCATAAATAATTGTAATGCGTGAATAAATACCTTTTTTCCAATGCAGTGTGTTTGAAAATTAATTACATTACATCCTTTGGGTATGCTGTAGTAAGTTGCATTGATTTGCAGCACCTCTGCAGAGGTTTAAAAAAGTTCTGAATTTGTGCATCAAGTTTTGGCTGGATTTTCGAGATTGTGTACGAGGTTTGAGCAGTTGTAATTGGAGCCATGTAAGCTAGAGGTAGGCAGCGACTTTCATGAGAAGCAGGTGGAGCGCTAGGTGTGAGGCAACGGCTGCATTGGAGGCATTTTCGCAGCCATCGAGCTACATGAATCGTTCTGAAAAGCATGGAGGGGCTTTTCTCTCCAAGTCAACTAAAAAAGAGGGGCCCAGGCATCGTGACATATCCTGGGGCTCGAGTTAAGCCCTAGATTCCATTGGAAAAGCGCCGGAAAGGTCAAGAAAGTTTATTCTAAAAGATTGAATTTAGTGGCTTCCGTTTTATGTGCACTTCCGGCAGACGCGTCCGTTGAGTGTTTTTTGTTTGTAACATGTATTTTTTGCAATTGTTATCACCTAGGCAACGCTTTAATTACGTAATCACATATAATTGTCGAATAATAGCGATCTTCTTTTACGAATTCTAAGATTGGATCGCCATATTTTAATTTAGTTTCCATTAATTAAATAATATGCAGTATTGTAGCGATCCCAGTAGTTAAATGAGCATAGTTCAAAGCATTAGCAATTCTAAATTATGAAAAATAATACCAGAATATTCAAGTTGACAGAAATGTATTCCAATAATTTAAACAAACCAAGATAATATTTAATAATAGGATGTAGAGACCCGACCCATATGAGATTAACTTACTTATTTTAAATTATTATAACCAAATCAAGTAATATAAAGCATAGTAATATATTTCGGTTCATTAATGAACCTGGTAAGGGGTAGTTATAGAATGGGCATCTAGTTTTAGTAATACTAATATTTTTGAAAACAAGAAAACTATTAGCATCAATTCAATTATTAAAGCACCTTATATTAGTAACTTGTACATTTGATTTTAAACAATAATATTGAGTAGATAATGTCAAATACACAACCAGCAAGGTAACAGCGCATGTACAAGGTTTGAAAGAAAGAAATTCCCATTACAATCGAAAGACTGTTTTTTTTAGATTGTTATTTGCATACCAATCATTACAATCTACTTGATATATTATATTTAATTCGCTCTTAATATGTCTGTTCTATTTTTTAAGTTACTGAACATTTATTGACCGATTGTATTACTATTTCTAAAAGCAATTTGGAAGTTATATTTTTTTACGAACTCCGTAAAACGAAGTCGTATCTGAACTCGTTAGTTGTTTATCCGATATGTGTTCACTTTTCCGATTTTTTAAATTTTGATTTCATATTCAGATAGAACATGAAAAACGACATCTGAGAGACCACCCTTTTATCTCGTAAGAAACAAGGACAAAATGTAGGATAAATAAAAAACATTTTAAGCAAAATTTGTAATGCTCTCTAGGAGTTCGTTTATCGGGAAATATATGGTAAAAAACTGGCTGTTTATTGAATTAACTATTCTTAAATGATGTGTCAAAAAGTAAGATTGTAGGTGAATTGTTTGGTTTTTGTTTTCATTATTTAATTTTCGTATTTTGTGTATGATAGCTTTGTGAATAAAATTTAAGATGTTATTGTTTTGTAACGTTATTTTGATTTTATTCAAATATCTTTTCTTGAATTTTTTAGAAGAAAGAAAAAATGCTTTATCCACTAAGCCGTTAATTTAACTTTTCTTTCGTATTTTGTGGTTGTAATAGAATAGAAATGTATACATCGATCTTTTCTGAGAAAACTTTAATTAGTCACTCAATAAAAAATGTTTGTCGTACATTCCAGATACTTTAACTAAAAATGTCATAAACTGAAAAGATTAATTAATGAACCGAAATATATTTTTTATTAATAACTCGGCTGCAATTTTACCACCAAGTTATACAAAAATGTGTCTATTGCAAATATACCTGCAAATCGAAACTTTGGAAAGTTGTTTTTTATTTATTGAATTTCTCATCGAACTCATACAAATATGTATCAGATTATTACAACAGCAAAAACATCAAGTACTTGTTCAAAGCAATTGGAGATTCTATCAGAAACATACAAAATATTATTACCATTCGTTTGGTCTTATCGCTCATATTACTAAACCCAGTTTATTATGTAGGTTTTTACTCAGATGAAATATTGTTATTTATATTTTTAATTATAGCGCATAGGAAAGAACTAATAAAACATAAATCACGCCCTGGCAACTTTTGCTTTGATAGGAATCAGTTGCAAAACCAAGTGTGAACAGTAACATCTTGAAGTTGGTTCAATGCCACGGCTAAAAAGAAAACGTTTAAAATACGTTGTTTCCATAGTTTTACAACACTTTATGGACAATAAATCAAGCAGACTGGCAGCTCAACTTGTATCTTAAAATTCCCATACATTTTTAGGCACAGCATAATAAAAATTACCTGAGTTCGTAGAACACCTTATCAAAACTAATCCCCGATGTACCATCATCATTCCGACCATTTATGGAGCCAAATAATGTCCACAAACAGCTACAAAACGATTATCTTGAAGAAGACGCAAGAAACGTCCAAAAAGGCAAACAACATCGAGGTAAATCACATCTAAAGAGCCAATTAAGGATCCGTCGCGTATAAAAGCACCTTGTCACCTAACGTAAGCGTTGTCACCAGCTTAAGTATGGGCTATTTGTTCTAAGCATCCCATGCGCAAATGCTGGGCTAAAAGCCCGAAAGGGGCTCGTTCGCCGGGGGGGCATTTTAATAAGAATTCACGCAGCGGGACGACTCGTCACAATTTTTAATGGGCTTAATGGGTTTGTGACCAAATAAAGTCGTCACAGCAGCTCGTTTTAATTAGCGGCGATGATTAGACAGTCTCTGGAGGCATTCTAATGCAATTCATGCTTATCTAGCCATACTATTTTCTAATATTAATAAAGCCAGCACTTCAGCGAAAAAATACATTATCGATGCAAACATAAATTGAGATAAAATTAAGAGCATTCGTTAAATAATGTTAAATTGAAGACCAGTTAAAAATGCAAGTGAAGGAACAGAGAAAGCGATGATATTTTTAGGTTCGAGCCAGATTTGTATAGCCTGTAATTACGACCAGTAAAAAGTGCCAGTGCTTCGCATATTTAGAAATCTCACTTTGTAACCAAAACCATTGCTAAGTTTATATTATGGAAAAGTCTTTAAAAAACATAATTATTACAAAATCTATGTTCTCTGAATGTCATTTTTTGGCAGTGGTCTATTATGATATGTTTTTCGGACTTTTTCCATTGTCTAGGGCAGGGGTCGGCAACCTTTTTCGGACGGCGGGCCATTTTAAAAATAATTTTTTTTATGCGGGCCGCACATTCAAATGTAACTTAAATAGTGCTTTTATATCATATACGAGTATAAATATTATTAAAAATAAATATAGAAAAAATTTATTTTTTATTGACATGCTATAATAACAATGTTAGAGAACAAAAATTTTACAATTCTTAAAAGGGAAAAAAAAGAATATACAATTCCAATTAAATATGTATAAATATGTAAATATAAAATATATAAATATAAAAAATATAAAATATTGTAGTGAAACGTCATACGGCTGTCAACATGAACGCACATATGAACATACAGTAGCAAACTGGCGAAATGAAAGAATTAGTGATAAGCCTATCCGGAATGAATAATCGGAAAGTTTCCGATTGTTCAAAAAGTCGGAAGGTTCCTATTATTTCGGAACTTTTCGGAATTCGATTATTTTACTGTTCGGTGCACAAAATTCGGAACTTTCGGAATTCGATTATCTTACTATTCGGTACACAAAATGAGAAAACGAAATGCCAATTTGAACTGAACGGAATACGGAATGTTGTATTGACTCACTTGACTGCTATATGCTGGTTGGCGAATGTCGACGAGTCGCGCCGTGTGCGCACGTGTATGATACGTGAATGGCACTAATGGCAGTGGTATTTCGTAGATTAATTATTAGATAGTACACCTACAGACTTCAAATTCAAGTATTGTTTTATACTATCTATTATGTACTTTATGTGCTATTAAACTTTAAAATATCACTACCATTTTCCGAAAGTCTATTAACGTAACTACTGTAATAATTTGAAAAAATATTTTATTTCCTCATATCCCACTGTGCGACTCAAACTCATAAATTGTTTTTTAGGATACTGCATTGCTAACTAGCATCTACATAGTTACCAATGCAGTATCCTAAAAAATCTTATACGATACACGACCGGTAGAATTCTTATGGCCTTGCCAAACATACAGGTCTCGCCCTACGGTTCGACCTGTAAAGTGTTGGCGCGGCCATAAAAATGTTGCTACCGGTCTAATAACGTAAATAGCTATTACTGTCCGTCCTACAAACCCAAACAATAGATGCCAACGCAGATAAGGGCTTACGGCGCGACGGCGAGTGCTCTCATCGTAAATTTGCACGCACTTCATCTTCCTTCCGCTTGTTGTTATTTCGCTCGTTTTCCCTTGCTTGCATTTACGGAATGTAAAATAATCGGATGATATTCCGATTTTATAAACATTCCGAAATGGAACATTCCGATTATTTAAATCATCCGATTATGCCCATCACTAGAAAGAATGCTACACTTGCTAAGCGAGACGTCGTATTCGCTGGGGAGTGGGGATTAAACTTGCGCAGTAAAATAGGTTTCCCACTATGCTTCTGTTTGTCGCGTATTTTTGTCACCGGCCCCATTTCGGCACGCTTACGCTCTAAGTTTGTTGATTTTTCCTAAAGTTATATTGGTGCTTTGGCGGGCCGCGCAAAAAGTTGCAAAGGGCCGCATGCGGCCCGCGGGCCGCAGGTTGCCGACCAATGGTCTAGGGTGTAAATCACACAACGTTTCGAGAGTTTTTGTTCTACTCCCGTCTTCAGGTGTTCCTGGTTAGTCCTGAGAAGGACTGATATTGTACGTTTCTCAACGTAAATTTGTGCCTCCCCCGGGGTGTGAACCCGGGACCGCTGATCGCTGTGATTACTAATCTGCCACTCTAACCACTAGGCCACCAGGGCGGTTATATATTTTAGTTGTAAACTTATATATATTGTTAATGTTATTCAAAATGCTTTCATAAATTCTTTACACAAACCTTAATAACTTCTCTAGCCTTCACTGCAAAATCCCACCAATAACGGTTCCAAATGTCGACAGCCTGCAATACCTACCGCTTACTCCTCAAACAGTAACACCTATGATGATCCGTGTATCCTCGAACTGCATTCGTCCTGTCAATAACTGCTACTATTCCCAGAATTCAGTCCTGCTCCGTTACAAACGTCATCATCACACCAATCAACTCCTGGTAAGTTTTAATATTATGATGATCCAAATCTAACCTTCTTCCTTTTGCAGATAGTACGATGTCTCTAGCAAGACCCACAAAATCATCCAAATCAATCAGTTACTTGTAAGAACCTCCAATAACATCCTGCATGCACAAACAAATCCATATATCTTCAAATAATGTAACCTTCTGTTTTCTTTATTTCCAATTAACTGTATTTGTATAATCTCTTCACCGATTATATGTCTCCATGAAGTCCAATTTATAATTTCCCCTATCACACCACTCGGATTTGTAGTTAGCCCCTTTTAATTTGTATTTACCAATAATTAGATAAAATAAGTATTAAATTCCATCTTTTCTATTCACCAAATTTGTTAATTTCAAAAATACATGTCTGTTTTTTATGAGTTGTTTCAGTAACTAATTTCTAAACAAAATTTTTATTCCTGTTAGATACCATTCTTAATGCACACTGCTATATTTTAAATATTCTATTATTACATGTTATTCATTCTTATCTTTCTAACAAATACATTTGTCAATTGTAACCTTGGCTTGAACTTTTTTAACATTTCTGCAACCATCAATATTTTGAATATACAATTTCCAATCATTATTAAATTATCTCACCCATTGCCTAAATTAACTTTCATGATTCATATTAAATTTAACCCCCAATTTTTATCTACACACCTCAAAATTTAATTGTAATAATCTTCCAAATTTATTAGCTTTAAATATTTCTTTATTACGAATGGTCACACTACCTCGTGTATCATAATAATATCTTACCGCTGTATGCGCAGTAGACTATTTTTCTAATTCTCTGAGCAGTAGTGGCATCCAAATGGGCTTTAGTTCTGCGCTAGCCTAACTAATTGGTTCTACTGCCAGCGCTATGTATGTAGCTTCTTTCGGTTTCCTACGGAATCTGTTTTCCTCTTTAGCTACAATTGATTCGTTATCCCATTGTATGTGGTGATCTTCGTTCCAGACGTGTTCTGTGATCTTGGATTTGATGGTTTCATCCATTCTAACATTTTTGCGGTGTTCCGATAATCTCACTTGTAGGGGTTGTGTTTTTCCTATGTATTGTCCGTGTGGAAAAAGTCCGAAAAACGTATCATAATAGACCACTGCCAAAAAATGACATTCAGAGAACAACGTGATAATCGGTACGGACCCGAAATCAATCCAAAATTTCGAAAGCTTGAAAAGGCCTTAATCAAGCTGGCCTTAGAGGAAAATCACCTTAAATTCCTCTGTAAAGCCCGTGACAACAACGTAGTTCCGAAAGGACTACTTCTATCAGTTCCGATAAACAGCCAACGAACAGCCCGGATTGAGAGAAGAGCGAGCGAAGCAATAATTAGAGAACGAATTAACTATCACCGGTTCTCTAAACAACAACTTAAAGTGCAAATCGAAGACCTCCGCACCACCATAAGGAACACAGTCAGTGAAGAAGACTTTGTGAGGATAGACGCGGCTACAAAGTTAAGTTACAATAAGGCTGGGGAAAAACAAAAACAGGTACACCTACGAAAGCTGGATGAATTAATCAAGAACGAGAAACCAGCAAAAACTAGAGGAAAGACCGTCATAAATATATCCAGCAGACAACTGGACGAAACTGAAGAGACGGTACTAGAGAAGGGACTAAACTACGCGGTAACACCAAGGTATATTCCGAAATTCGATCCCATAACAGCCGTTGAGGAAACAGCAGCACGCCTAAAGACAGAAGACGCACAAGAGTATCGATGCAGAGCAAGGGAATCCCTTGAGCCATCAAGGAGAATTAAACCTAATCTCACCAGAGCAGAGATTAGAGCGATCAAAGTTATCAAAAACGAAGCTACCATCAAGATACTACCTGCAGACAAAGGCAATGCAACAGTGATCATGGATTCAAACACCTACTCAGAGAAAATCCAAGACCTGATCAACGCGGGGGAATACAAGAAACTTCCCACAGACCCTACACCGAAGGTCGAACGGAAAATATACCAGACGTTGTATAAACACAAAGAGGAGTTTTCAAACTTCCAGAGAATGAAACTTACTCCACATTACAGCAAACCGCCTCACCTATACGGGCTACCTAAGATACACAAAGAGGGAATACCCCTAAGGCCGATAGTTAGTTCCATAAATTTACCACGCCATCCTCTATCAAAGTTCCTGTTAATAATAATATCCCCACTAGCGGCCAAAACAACATCCACCGTGAAAAATACTGAACACTTTGTAGACAAAATCAAAGAAACTCACATAGCTCCGAATGACATGATGGTGAGCTTTGACATAGTAAGCCTCTTCACGAATGTGCCGACAGATGAAGCACTAGCAATCATCAGAAACAAGTTGGAATTGGATGGCACACTTGCCGAACGCACAGATCTACAGGTAGATACAATAATGGAGCTGTTAACGATCTGCATTAAGACCACATACTTCCAAGCAGACGAGCAGTTCTACGAACAAGAGTTCGGAGTGGCCATGGGATCTACACTATCTCCAGTAGTCAGTAACATCTACATGGAAGACTTTGAAGAACGAGCTATATCTCAATATGAGAACAAGCCTAGTCTATGGCTGCGATACGTAGATGATACGTTCGTAATATGGCCCTATGGAAGAGAGACACTGGACGGCTTCCTGGAACTTCTCAATAATCAAGCCCGATCAATTAAGTTCACGATAGGAATAGAATCGGAAGGCAAACTCCCATACCTAGACGTACTAGTCCAGAAGATTGGTGACACGCTACAAATAAAGGTATATCGAAAACCAACCCATACGAGGAGATACCTACACTACGATTCTAACCACCACAATAGCGTGAAACGTGGCGTCGCGAGATGCCTATACAGCCGAGCCAAGACCATATGCTTGGAGGAAAAAGACATTAAACGGGAAATTGAGATAATCACAGAAATGCTGCAAGCTAATGGCTACCCAAAAAGAACTCTAAACCAAACGATAAAAGAGATGGACAGAAATACAACACCGGGAGGGGATGAGAAAACGGAGCCAACAACCACGGCCATCCGAGGAGTTTCCGACAAACTAAGAACAAATTCAATATAAGGACTGCCTTCAAGTCCACAACAACTCTAAGAGGCATGATGACGCATACCAAGCCTCAGAACGAAGATCAGAGTTCAAAAAACTGTATCTACAGCGTACCGTGCGAGTGTGGAAGACAATACATAGGGGAAACACAACGACCTCTACGAGTGAGATTATCGGAACACCGCAAAAATGTTAGAATGGGCGAAACCATCAAATCCAAGATTGCAGAACACGTCTGGAACGAAGACCACCACATACAATTGGATAACGCATCAATTGTAGCTAAAGAGGAAAACAGATTCCGTAGGAAGCTGAAAGAAGCTACATACATAGCGCTGGCAGTAGAACCAATTAGCTAGGCTAGCGCAGAACTAAAGCCCATTTGAATGCCACTACTGCGCAGAGAATTACAAAACTAGTCTACTGCTCATACAGCGGTAAGATATATATAAGTTTACAACTAAAATATATAACCGCCCTGGCGGCCTAGTGGTTAGAGTGGCAGAGTAGTAATCACAGCGATCAGCGGTCCTGGGTTCAAACCCAGGGGGAGGCACAAATTTACGTTGAAAAACGTACAATATCAGTCCTTCTCAGGACTAACCATGAACACCTGAAGACGGGAGTAGAACAAAAACTCTCGAAACGTTGTGTGATTTACACCCTAGACAGTGGAAAAAGTACGAAAAACGTATTACAATATCTATGACAACACAAATAGCGAATAAAAAATTAAGCATGATATAACCATCCCAAAAATAGAAAAAAGAGGAAAAGACATAGTAGGAAACTACCTACACATTTTTAGTGATATGGATGAATATAAAAGAGCAAAATTTGGAGTATACATCATTATCAAAGATAAGTGGATTATAAATATACAATCATGGTAGCAGATTTATGAAAATGTATAAAGATCACGATAGAAATATACGAGCAAATAATAATAACAATAATACGAGCCCAGAATTATATCATTTGGCCCAGTTCAGATTTTTCAGGTATATTGTACCCACAAAAAAAATTTTTTTTGGCAATATGCTTACATCACAATTGTAGGGGTTTTTAGAAATATTTTAAACAATTTTAGCAATAACAAATTACAAAAAATAGTCTAACTAACTTAAAAATGAATTATCGATTTATTTCATTTGGCACATGTGATCAAAATATCATTTCGTTCACCGTAACATATTTTGGTTGAAGCGAAATAAGCTGTGTGTTGTTTAATAACATATTGACAGTCTGTCGTCTGTATTCTTTTGCAAAAATGGTAAAGCTATTGCCAATTTGCTTAATTCTGGTAATTTCTGTGGCAAAACCTCCAAACAATTGCAATTATCTCATTATAGTGTATGAAATATTGTGAAACTATAAAACAGGGCCCATAGCGGAAAAACCAAATTTGGGACTAACTCCAAATATTACACCAGCAAATATATTTTTTAAGAGCTTTACGTATCTGGGGCAAATGATATTATTCTGGGCTTGTGATATAATTGTGCAATAAGGAAAAATACACAAATGGTGATAATACATAACTACGATAATGAAAATCAACGGATCAACCCGATAGCATATTCGATAGAATAAGCAAAACACATGCGATCATAATCATAGAAGTCGTCAACTCTAGAATTGGCAACGCAAAAGGCGATAAAATGGTTGAAACATATGAGGAATACGTGCAAAACCATGACGTCAGTAGACTGATGAAGATATGTGGAGAACACGAGTATAAGGTTGCAACAGTTCTCGAGCACACGCAAATACATAAATATACATGGAAAAGCCGCCTAGAAGACGAAGATCAATTATTGACTGAATATTAGTCAGACAAGGAGAAATAATAAACACTAGGAACGTCAAAGTATACAAACAACCAGAGTATGACACACCATCATTGATTAATAGCGAATGTATTTCTTGAGCCGAAGGAACCGAAATATTAACACAAAATCAAATATAAAACACTCCAAAAGATAAAACAATACTAATAAAAGGTAAAGCTATTAAACCAGGAAGGGCTAAGAAAATTATATCGGTCACGTCTTGAAGAATGATTAAACTTATATCTAAACGCCATTCCACGGAACTATACGAACACGTCATGAAATGCTTGCATGTGAGGAAAGTAACAGAACTAATTGAAATTAAAAAGCATAATGCACAACAAATGACGATAAGTATTTAAACAAAGAAGAAAACAAGGGAAAAGGAGCAGCAGGATAATATATGCAGATACATAGCTAACATCATGGAATACCAAAAAGTATGCAGAAGCATGAAAAGTCATAGGAATACACACAGCAATACATACATAAAAATGAAGGAAAAAGCATAAACAAACAGGAAGGAGATCTGGCATATAGACATATGAAAATATTCGGAAAAAAAAGATAGCCGGACACACACGCTCTTGACCATAGCAAGGAAAAAATATAGAAAACCACCTTTTAAATGAACACCTCTGTTAATAACATTATAAAAGACAGAGAGTTTAGAACGGGATTGGGAGAATAGACAAACGCGGAAGCTGAAGACGACAAAATCATGGTGGGCAAACTCGAGGAACAAGAATAAAAATCACAAAAAAAGATGAAGAAGAAGAAGAGAAAGCCATAGCCTATGTTGTACTCGTAAATACATTAAATCAAGGAATTAACGAACCTTCCGTGTAAAAAAGGTAAATAGCGCTACTAAATTTAAGAGCATGCTTTGATTGTCATTCATTTGTTTAGATATATAGCATGAAAACAGTTTTTATATAAAAAAAATGCAGCACACGATCTGTTTTAAGTGGAAATATAATTCACAATTGTATTTTTTTAGTACAAAAACATGAGTTACCCTGGCTTCATGTTTTAAACCGATTCTGAGGGAATGAAATAGTCTTTGCGAATCATCTCGCCCAGAAGCGATACTTTAACTGTTGCTTTGATCATTTTTCTGTTGGTTGTGCTATCCATTTTAAGTATTTTGACCTTGAGCTAGCTCTCAGAATTAAAAAAAATATAAATTTTCAAGCCAATCTGGCAATCCAGGCAAGTTATCCTCTTCATTTGACAATATTTCTGGACTCAAATATCTTACCAGGAACCACTATGCATTTGGCTGTTCATATATTCTTCATTTTGCACTAATGGTCCGACCTCATATAAAAACAAACTAAAAATTTGCCTTGTCCAATGTTTTAACCATCTGCTCGATACGTACACTAGGTCTTTTCAGAGAAGACCGCTTTTCCCTTATCTTTTACAGTTTACCTAACATATTTTTGGCATATAGCAGTCTATGTTTCCTGCTTCTTCTTTAGAATAGCCCATATCTTCTTGCCGCATAAAAACCGCCTAGAATTGTACGGTGAAGTTCGCAACGGACGATTCTGGAATTAAGCATGACCACCAAAATGGCTGCGTTGGTTTATATTTGATGTCAAACTAGTATTACTAAATTTCGATAAATGCCCAGCTTGTTATTCTCCTGTGGGATGTGAATCAACCAGTACTAGTGCTTGATGGTCTCCGAAACCAAATTGGGTGGCACCCAGAGTACCCTCCTAACGGTAGGTCGTACCCTTATTTACTTCTGGCGAGAAATGGCGAATTATTTATCGCTTCTTGCAATAAAATGTGGGAGTCCTAACCCAAAAAGGACTGAAGGGTGGTTTTAAGGGCGGATTTGAGTATCATATCTTGATACTAAAGCCGGTGACCGCAAAATCGGGTAAGAGAGATTCTGTGTGCTAGGAAGGGTTGGATCCGTAGACTCAAGTGTACCTTGCGGTTTTGGACAGCTTCAGTTAAACTCCAAAAGGCCTAAAAGGTGGGGTCTCTTATAGTTAGAGCTGCTGGGCGGGTCGCTGGATCGAAGCGCCTTCAGCAGGTCAAACATTCTGGTTATATAATATCTTTCTAGCCTTCGCTATCTGGATCAACTTTAGGAAGGAAGACTGGGAATGCGCTGGGCTCTCGCTCGCGCGGCGACGCACATCTCTGGGCGGTTTCTCTCATCTCCAATCCGAGAATACACCAATCGTGTTCTGATTGTAGTGTATTAGCGCCGTACAAATTCCAAGCATAGTATTTATGCATTAACTGAATTTCGTTCAGGTGCTAACGTTACACGGTTAATCTTAACGTTGATAGTTCTACAGCTCCTTGTTTGATTTAGCATTTTCTACGGCTTGTCTCCGTTGTTTTTTGTTTGTAATTTTAACTTTTTTATATCCAAGGTTTGTCTTTCAGTGTGTTATTGTTTTGTTCTCGTTTCGTCTCCGTACATCTTTTCATTCATTATAGCTTCTGTGGTGCTAATGTTGTTTTAAGAGCTTCCCTCTTCCATATTCATAGCTATTCTTGCTCTTTTCTTTTAATACGTAATGTTTCAGATGCATACATCACATCACACATGCATATGCTGTAGTATGCTCTGTTTCTAACACGCATTCTCTCTATTAAGTCGTTGCTTCTGACAAAGTTGCAGTTCAGTTCTGGAAAGAACTATTTTAGACAGAATAATGTACACACGAACAAAATAAATAACGCTTCTAAAAGGTAATCGCTATTTGACAGCTGACAACTCAAGTGACCCAGCGCGCTGAATTCTGGGTAGAACGATGTATATCTAGTTCAAAGCCCTCTCGATATTTTATATGTTATCCCATTAGAGGCTTGTATAAAACCTTTTAACAGTCTTTAATATTTTACGTTATATAACATTGGTGTCATTTGAGTCTGCCAGTTTTTAATTGTATTTCTCCTTTTTGTCAGATTACGCTTCAATGTGTTTTTTTTTTCGATCACCGTTTTTGCCCACTAGGTATTTTCATTTTTGATAGATTTTCATACTTTTTTGCTCAAGTGTTTCATCTCTACGGGATATGTTGTGTATTTGTATTATAGTTTTCTGCCTCATTACATCATTTGTCTTACGTCTAAATCTCTCCACGTCTGAGATATCGTAGAAGAATGATTGTTTTGTGCTACTTTACATGTCACTATTTGTTCATTTAATTTCTCAGTGTTCAGTATTTCTAAATTTTGTTTACTTTCTCTTATACTTTGTTTATATGCTTAAAGATTTTTGACCCCTCTCCATCGTCCATCTCTACATTTGCCTTTTAAAATCATTTTGGTTATTTCCTGTTTGAAACTTTCCCGCTTACCTTCCTGTAATCGCTTCCTATTCCTAGTTTATTTAACACTGTTACTTAGTCAAATATTTTATTTCTGTTCATGATCATGTTCTCTGTTCAATAAAATAGTATCCAATAGCCGATTCAGCTTCGTCTTTCCTTGCTTTACCAACCACGCTGGCCAGGGTTGCTAAGATGTATTTATTTATTTATTCATTTTGTACTCAGCCAACAGCCGTTAGACCAATTATAAGCGTCGCTGTACATTTTATGGGGACTTCCAACCCCACTAACGACTATCCTGATGTTATTATGACATCCGTGACCAGCTATTTCCGCGGCAGCCGTACCACAAGGTTCCGAGAGAAGCAACCGTGAAACTCCCATCCAAGTTCTGACCAGAAAGAGCGTTGTTTAACTATACTGCTCGTACGTGGACGCTTGTTCAAGCTACACCACCCGGGATAAGTAAGTATATTTGAATCCATGTATATAAGGAAAGGGTAGATGTAACTACGTGTGCCACAGAGAGTCGCCTCATACGACAAGTAAAGAATTCCCTGGGCCTGTACTG
Source organism: Agriotes lineatus (assembly GCA_940337035.1). NCBI lineage: Eukaryota > Metazoa > Arthropoda > Insecta > Coleoptera > Elateridae > Agriotes > Agriotes lineatus. The sequence continues at coordinate 133,502,251 of OW679200.1, forward strand.
ATCCGGAACCTATAGACAGTCAATGCAGGCATAGAGTGCAATACTTCAAACCTCCCGTAAGTGCAAAGAAATTAATAATAAAATGTGGCTAGCTTACTTTAAGATGGGTATGTCACTTAAGATGTATTAGTTTCTTTCATATTTACATTTTTTCTGGCAATCTGAAAGCTGCAGCAATCAACGTATGATAGTTTTCATCATGATATTTCAATTTTGGTGATGGGGAGGATAATATTATATAAGGCCGTAGCGTTGCTGTTGGTCCTTAATTAGAATAGTATACCGTTTATAAAGAAAAAATAATCAATAATAATTGAAGCATATAGTTGTTTAGGTGGGTTTTTTCCTCAACGTCTCTAGATTTTCCCCTTTAGCATTCACTTGTTTTCAACTTCCATAATCCTAGGTTGTCCTAGTCCTCAGTCCATAGTTGTCTACATGCCATCACCATAGGTTTCCCATGCAATTCTTGCTTAGCTCTTCTTATTTTCTTGAGCGGTTACCACTGTAACAGTTTTTTTAATGATATATGACTCCACACGTCGAATGTATCAATACCATTTTGGATCTTCGTTCCGAGGCGTTTGTAATGAAGCTGGTTATCTCCGTGCCTCTCCATATTTCATTACGTAATCTGTCTCTTGCTTTAATTTGTAGACATCTCATGTACCTAGTCTGTTTCTACCATTGGGATATGATCCCCAATTGTTATTCTAAAAGGTTTAAGCTTCCAGGCCTATAAATACGGGTTCGATGCGCACTGACCCGAACAGCAATAAAAATCTACTGCCGAATACACTACGATTACTTAATCCATCCTAAGCCTCCTCCTCAAAGAAAAAATGGAAATTCCCCTGCAGTAGGGCAATAACAAGGCTAACAACTGGAACGCCGACTATGAAATGTACTTTTTCTCAATTCTTCTCAAATACTTTTATTCGTGTCGTGCTCTGTTTTAATCGCCTTCTCCTGCATTGTTATTCGTGTAACTACATCTCTATCACGGTTTGAGGAAAGGTCGTTCCCCACATTTCGTTCCCCACATTTCGTACCCTGTTACAGTTTTAAATGCTCAGATCGACATTGATCAAGAGCACTGTCAAAAATCGGGTACAAACTACAGGGTTCGCCGGCTTTACTATAAAGGACACAGATCTTAATGTGCTGGAGTAGATTTCGTTTCTCCGGTTACCTGCGCTTAGCTCAGACGGGAAGGCGTGGTTCGAAAGCTCAAAGAAAAACCGGCGGCACTTACCCTAAAGCTTGCTTAAAAGAAAAAGAAATGCCTGAGCGCCACTTGGTTCTGATTAGGGGTGGCTGACGTGTCTAGAACCAAGAACAATACACGTAGCCTATGTAGAAGTCCTCTAAGTACGTTGCTGAACACCTCAGCCTGTTGTTTACCAAGCCTCCTCCGAGTAGCCGGGTGACCTTGTCGTTAAATCACTTACCTTCAAGGCCACCGTCACTAAAGAATAACAAAAGAACACTGACTGGCCCAAATTCTGGGGCTTACTTACTCAAAAGAGCATGCTTTAACTTCACAAAATTAATTACACTTGGCCTTTGCCACACTGGATTAATTAATGACCCAGAAGGGGTTTCAAAATTCATTAAAAGAATGAACTGACTTTAACAAGTTTATTATTTAAAGACACAAATGACAGTTTACACAAATTGGTACATTAAAACACACACCCGGAGGTGAGTTTAAATTTAGTAAAAAGATATCCTACGTGAATGTGAAAGGGGGCCCCACAAAACCAAAATATATCTTAAGGGCTAGTTACAAAGACACAAAAAAACACAGTATGATCCAAAACAAATGACATAAAATAGACGCCAGGAGGAAAGCCCCTGGTAAATATTAACTGAAACAAATCATAGGTCCTAGCGGACGTACGCAACGTTTATAAGCACTGACACACAATAAAATATAAAATCGCACATTAAGTTAGGCACCAGAGTTATTTAATTGGTACAATACAAGGCGCCTACCTGAGTTGAAGCATGCAGTGTTAGATGCAGATGTACTCGTTCTCGTGGAGGCCTGGCGAGACGTGCAGAAGGTGTAGCAAATTCTCCAGAAGAGGCAGCAAAACTCGAGGGAATTGAAGACAGCAACCACCAATCGAAGAAGTGACAGCAACCAATACGATGTTGCGCGGCGGCCCCTTTTCTCAATTAAACTCGACGTTGACCCAAATATGCATTACGCAATAGTCTTTTCCCGACTTAACAGGGAAAAAAGTTAGTTGAGGCTCTTCAGATAACGTTTCTAACCGGATCGGCAAAAAGTGCCAAAAGTCTCCCTGGAGACCAGCTGTAGTAAACGAAAATCGGCCCTTCATTAAACCACGTCCAGTTCACTACACTTCCTCTGCCCACCGCGCATTTCCAAAAACACACAAACATTAATGTTCACTTCGAAGATTCGGGTTTAACTGCACTCGCCATTAACGTGCCCCAAAGGCACTTGAAAGTCTGCACGAACGCCAAAAAGGATTCACCATGTTAATCACCAAAAGTTAGCCAAAAGCTCCCAAAAATAGCGAAGCCCCCCCCGGCCGAGGTCCGGGGGTCGCGTTCTTCTAAAACGTTCTTGGTCGGAAGCTTGCTACTAATTAAAATTTCGAACGCGCGGGCTTAAAGATTTGCCCCCGCGGCAAAGAAGAGTCCATCTCACTTTTGCAACCGCTGATGGAAATTCTCCCTCTCATTATTGCACCATTCCTTACCGCGTTGTGTAATAAAAGGAAATTTTCCTACGTAAGCTTAATTGGGCAGAAAGGGGCCTTGGATCCTGAACAAAGAATTTTGTGGTATAGCGAATTCCAAAGTATCGGGTTACTACGAAAAGTCCCCGGATTGATATGGACCGAAATAACATTTGAAATCTCATTTCTTTATCGCGTAAGACAAAGGGAGCTTAAGTTTAAAATGCGCTGGCTGCACAGAGTTCCGAGAATTTTGTATTGAAGGCGCCTGGGTGTCGAAATAAACACATTAGCGTGCGAAGCGAAAATGTTTATAAAGAAATATTCCATTGGGGGTGTGATTATTTTTGATTTGAGTTCAACCGGACTTTGGATATAACTGGAAACCCCAAGGCTACAAAACGAACCAAACAATTTGAACGTGGCACAGAAGTGCTTACGGAGAATTTCCGTCAATGGTTTGTATCTTAAAATGTGACCTAAATAAATCGGTAACAGCTTTTAGAAATACAGGGCCGGCTCTCGGGATTTTTAGATTGAAATTGAATTTTATGTAAAACGGGTTTGACTAATTTTTGATGACAACCCATAATTGGATTAATCGCGTGAATCGCTTAGTGACGTCGAGTCATCTAACACCCCCCTTACTAGAGGTCAATTTCCCAAATTGATCCTAAGCGCAACTGAAGAAGTTGCTAGAAGAATAGCTTAACCTAGGGTGCGGATTGAGATAGCCGTCACTACTCGGGATCCCAACCACGCGATGACAGATAGCGTCAAAACAAAAGAGTGCGAAGAGAGAAGAGTTATAAAAGACCGGTTACGCCGGTGGAAAATACGAAAACTTCAATAATAAATGTCAAATCCGGGAAAAGTCATTAATGCGGGATTGTCAAAATCGGGAAGCGTCTTACGCCTGCATAAGTTTCCGTCCAACCTGCCAATCGAACACAGGGATACGAAGCCCCAAGGTTCGCGACCTAACTCCCGAAGACCCGTTGAAGAGGGCACGCGAGGCGTCACGGGATCAGCCTCTTGTGTTTGTCCCACAGCAACAAACGATCCAAGAAAGGGGTAGCCACGAACGACAGGAGTCTCGAAGGCCTTGAAGGCCGCCTAGCCTAAACTAACCTATCCTATGCTAATGAAGCGAACAATTATATACAACAGTATGTCACACATGGTTAATCCATTGTGACTTGGGATTGTCAAGGAAAAGAAAACTAAGTCCACCGAAATCCTCAATTGATGACGATGCCGAAAGCCAAGTCGTCTCTGAATTCGCAAAGTGCGAGACCAAAAATGACTCCGACACCGAACACCAAAAGAAAATTCGGAAAAACAAAGTCTCCAACAAATGTCAACATGAACTTCACTAAAGAAACATCATGCGAACAGCACGGCCGTTACTGACGCACGAAGCTCAAAAGCTAACAACAAAATCGCTCCTCCCAAAGTCCAAAGGGCAGGAATACGATGCATGGCCTAAAGCCATCAAAAGTCTTCAACGAAAAAATAAAAAGTCTTTCCCACAGGGCCAAGACACCTAAAGTGACAACCTAAAGTCATCAAAACAAAATTCGGTAGGTGACGACAGATCGTCCATAAATAAGTTACTTAAACACAACGACAACAGGCGACTGAATCGCAACATCCTTCAACACGGTAAACAACTAAGTCAATAAACGAAAGGGGTACGAGAGAAAGTGTACACGACACTACAACAGGTGTTAATGCACGCGATGAAATCAGCAAACGAAGTTGGGCGATACACGATAGAAATGAAAACGAAATAGAAGTCAATCACAAAAAACTACACCAATCCAACTAAGATGGTTTGAGAGACCTTAAAAATTCGCATACGCGGATCTCACAAACACACCAATACAAAACCACATCCTAACAACGGACCAATAAAGAATAAAGAAGGCGACATGATTTCCAACTCGTCAACAAACAACAACGCGGCACCACATCAAAGGATAACAACAAAAAAAGTCAACATCAGTAATCTAAATGCGTCAATGTCGATAAACTTTACTAACTTCAACTTAAATTCGGAATAGCACAATAAAATTTCAAATTAGCTGAAGGCTAAACACAATCAACAATGACCGGATTCAAAAAAAAGTTCGATACCTTCCAAAAATTTCAGAATTTTCACAAAAAGACTAAAAAAACATGATTTACTTAATGATCCATACTAAAAGAAACAATTAACACCAAAAGAATGGCTTCAAAATGTGCCTTAGCACAGAAAAGAAAATGTTGAAATTTTGAACACGAAAAAACACAAAAATCCCGCGAAAAATCCCGGGAAAAACAATGTTTGGTTTATCGAAGGGATGGCAAGGAACTCATTTGATAAAAGAAAACATATAGGATACGCGTCCTGATATGAAAAAAACACGTTTCCAAATTTCAAAGTCCTAAAAAGTCAAGTTTTCACGAAAAATAGTGGAAAAAACTATATGACGTTAATGCCAAACACTAAAATGAAGCTGTATGACAAGAAAAGAAACACAAAAACAATGCCCTAAAGGCGTTATCGACAAAAACAAGCCACACGTTGGGATAGCCACTTAGATCTGTTACAGTTTTAAATGCTCAGATCGACATTGATCAAGAGCACTGTCAAAAATCGGGTACAAACTACAGGGTTCGCCGGCTTTACTATAAAGGACACAGATCTTAATGTGCTGGAGTAGATTTCGTTTCTCCGGTTACCTGCGCTTAGCTCAGACGGGAAGGCGTGGTTCGAAAGCTCAAAGAAAAACCGGCGGCACTTACCCTAAAGCTTGCTTAAAAGAAAAAGAAATGCCTGAGCGCCACTTGGTTCTGATTAGGGGTGGCTGACGTGTCTAGAACCAAGAACAATACACGTAGCCTATGTAGAAGTCCTCTAAGTACGTTGCTGAACACCTCAGCCTGTTGTTTACCAAGCCTCCTCCGAGTAGCCGGGTGACCTTGTCGTTAAATCACTTACCTTCAAGGCCACCGTCACTAAAGAATAACAAAAGAACACTGACTGGCCCAAATTCTGGGGCTTACTTACTCAAAAGAGCATGCTTTAACTTCACAAAATTAATTACACTTGGCCTTTGCCACACTGGATTAATTAATGACCCAGAAGGGGTTTCAAAATTCATTAAAAGAATGAACTGACTTTAACAAGTTTATTATTTAAAGACACAAATGACAGTTTACACAAATTGGTACATTAAAACACACACCCGGAGGTGAGTTTAAATTTAGTAAAAAGATATCCTACGTGAATGTGAAAGGGGGCCCCACAAAACCAAAATATATCTTAAGGGCTAGTTACAAAGACACAAAAAAACACAGTATGGTCCAAAACAAATGACATAAAATAGACGCCAGGAGGAAAGCCCCTGGTAAATATTAACTGAAACAAATCATAGGTCCTAGCGGACGTACGCAACGTTTATAAGCACTGACACACAATAAAATATAAAATCGCACATTAAGTTAGGCACCAGAGTTATTTAATTGGTACAATACAAGGCGCCTACCTGAGTTGAAGCATGCAGTGTTAGATGCAGATGTACTCGTTCTCGTGGAGGCCTGGCGAGACGTGCAGAAGGTGTAGCAAATTCTCCAGAAGAGGCAGCAAAACTCGAGGGAATTGAAGACAGCAACCACCAATCGAAGAAGTGACAGCAACCAATACGATGTTGCGCGGCGGCCCCTTTTCTCAATTAAACTCGACGTTGACCCAAATATGCATTACGCAATAGTCTTTTCCCGACTTAACAGGGAAAAAAGTTAGTTGAGGCTCTTCAGATAACGTTTCTAACCGGATCGGCAAAAAGTGCCAAAAGTCTCCCTGGAGACCAGCTGTAGTAAACGAAAATCGGCCCTTCATTAAACAACGTCGAGTTCACTACACTTCCTCTGCCCACCGCGCATTTCCAAAAACACACAAACATTAATGTTCACTTCGAAGATTCGGGTTTAACTGCACTCGCCATTAACGTGCCCCAAAGGCACTTGAAAGTCTGCACGAACGCCAAAAAGGATTCACCATGTTAATCACCAAAAGTTAGCCAAAAGCTCCCAAAAATAGCGAAGCCCCCCCCGGCCGAGGTCCGGGGGTCGCGTTCTTCTAAAACGTTCTTGGTCGGAAGCTTGCTACTAATTAAAATTTCGAACGCGCGGGCTTAAAGATTTGCCCCCGCGGCAAAGAAGAGTCCATCTCACTTTTGCAACCGCTGATGGAAATTCTCCCTCTCATTATTGCACCATTCCTTACCGCGTTGTGTAATAAAAGGAAATTTTCCTACGTAAGCTTAATTGGGCAGAAAGGGGCCTTGGATCCTGAACAAAGAATTTTGTGGTATAGCGAATTCCAAAGTATCGGGTTACTACGAAAAGTCCCCGGATTGATATGGACCGAAATAACATTTGAAATCTCATTTCTTTATCGCGTAAGACAAAGGGAGCTAAATTTTAAAATGCGCTGGCTGCACAGAGTTCCGAGAATTTTGTATTGAAGGCGCCTGGGTGTCGAAATAAACACATTAGCGTGCGAAGCGAAAATGTTTATAAAGAAATATTCCATTGGGGGTGTGATTATTTTTGATTTGAGTTCAACCGGACTTTGGATATAACTGGAAACCCCAAGGCTACAAAACGAACCAAACAATTTGAACGTGGCACAGAAGTGCTTACGGAGAATTTCCGTCAATGGTTTGTATCTTAAAATGTGACCTAAATAAATCGGTAACAGCTTTTAGAAATACAGGGCCGGCTCTCGGGATTTTTAGATTGAAATTGAATTTTATGTAAAACGGGTTTGACTAATTTTTGATGACAACCCATAATTGGATTAATCGCGTGAATCGCTTAGTGACGTCGAGTCATCTAACAACCCCACATTTCGTTCCGGGGATATTTCGTCTCCCCACATCTCGTACCCGGAAACTTCGTTCCCGAGCGAGCTCAATTTGTCTCCTAGATTACAGGTAGTTGAAAAACAAGTACAGCGATCGGAATGCAGTTGGAAAAATAAAAGATATTTTAATTAATTTATTCTTATCATAAATAAATTAATGAAAATATATTTCATTTTCTAACTGTATTCCGATCGCTGCACTCGTTTTTCAACTACCTGTAATCTAGGAGACAAATTGAGCTCGCTCGGGAACGAAGTTTCCGGGTACGAGATGTGGGGAGACGAAATATCCTTGCGCTTTATAAGCTGCTAGTTAGTACTTGTGACTTGTACCGTGATTTTTGTAGTGACTGGTATGTCAAAATTGCTTAAATGACAACAATTTGAACATCGAGGAACAAGATGAAAATTTAGAAGACGCGTAACAAACAGCATAGATCTTTTTTATGTTTTTGTGTTTCTCGCTAAAAATGCGTTCTTTATTTTTATAATATTTTGGTTGTAATGGAATAAACTAATAAATAAGTATTATTATTTCTGCACTAATGCTTTCTAAAAACAATTTGTGCAAGAAATTATACTTAATAATAATTTGAGTTGGTAACATAAGATAGATAAACTGATCTAACAGATAGTGGGTAAAATATACCCTGCGCGCGTCTTCATGTGATAAATATGCGCCCGCGTCTACAAGGGTTAACACACATTCCATATTTTCTTGGCCTTGGATCGTTATAATATCTGTTTTTCTATTTCTGGGACAATTCTTATCGTCTTTTCCAAATATATGTTTTGAAAGATATTCCAAGCACCGGAAATAAAATGTCTAAACCTTCCAGCCGGTCATTCTAGAATAGTTTTTAAAAGTAGTATTAGAATATAACAAACATTGGAAATATTATTGCCATGAAAGTATTCAGAAGATGGAAGATTCAAGGCAACTAAAGGAAAACGAAATGTAGGTAGATATATGAAAATATGTGAAGTTGGTGTAAGAACAATTTTTGAATTTAGAGTCTTTCCGCTTTTGTATGCCAAATACTAATACTTTTCCCGCCTCATGTAAGCCAACATTGATAGTTTAGCTATGTTTCAAAACTCAACTCCGTTTATTTCCAATACTGGCGTCATCCGGCTTATTTCATCATATCTTAGGTAACGTTTTATTGAAATTCACTTATAGTTGCTTGCCGTATGGCTCTTTTGGCTCCAGAGCGTCGTCCGTTTTGTACAGGTATAGGCTTGTTTGCTTCGCTTTTGGCGCGGAAGGTGGGTGCATAAAATGGTGCAATAATGTCGCTTTAATGCGAGTCAGAGAGAGAGTAACATAAGTAACGCACGCGCGTGTTCCCTTTGGCTTCGGTATTCAACCGCCTGACTCAAAAAGACAACAAGTGTGCCTTGGGTCTTCGCCGGAGGACTTCGAAGTTAAGTTAAACTGTGAGTGGGTGTTATCGGTCAAGTTTTTGGTTATTTGAGAGACATTTGGTGCAATTAATAGCCGAAGAATTCTCGTATCGTAGAGTTGGCAGGCTCCAATTGACGCTTTTGGTGCGGATTATTAATGGGAACCTCTTTCGTGCTAATTGTGTTTAATGAAGTTTCGTGTACCGTACCACAATCTTGCCTGTCGACTAGGTTCTTCATTTGTACCCTCGTTAGGGTTTTAGAATCTTCAGACCAGCTCGACAGATAGCACCCTAGGTCATTTCTCGCAGTTCTTAAAGCATTTCCATGCAGCGAAGAATGATTTAGGAAGTGTCGCCATTTTACGTAGCGTTGCTGATAATTTAAAATTAAACATTTGAACTATTATTACTGTCCTTAGGTCAATTTGGATATTTATCGCCAAGTTTTAATGTTTGTACTTAGTTTAATCGTTGTGTACTTAAAGTTCGTACCGTTTTTGAGTCAGTTAGATCATTTGCTGTCAAGTTTGCCGCCTGTATTTAGATTAAACTTTGTCCACCTACATATTTTTACGTTAATATAGTCCATTTTTAATTAGTTGTGCTTTTCTTTAGTAGATTTACGACGTTTGCAGGTGTATTTTATTATGTTTTTTCTCTGTAAAGGAGTTCAAACAGCTGTAAGAAAATGCAAGCAAGGTAAATTTAACGCAGATGTACCGGATCGTCGCCCAAGCACTGCCAAGTTTGGATCGGAAAAGTTAGTTCACAGCTTCCACTTTCTCGGCGAGCCCAGTTGTATTTTTCTCGATTTAGTAAAGTGGTGGCGCCTAGCAATTAACATCTTTATTTCGTTTACCGGGTCGATACCCTAAATAAGGTCGTAATCAACCTTCCCTTCTGCATCTCAGTCTTAGTCGGCAAGGCAACTTTTGTTACAGCCCATCGTACGTAGTTGGTGCAACGGATCCGAGAATTTTCCGATTTGTGTCGTTTTATCGGGCAACCGACGCTTGAGTATTTTGAATGTCAAATTCATGTCGTAAGAACGTTTTCGTGCTGTAACAATCGGGCGTATAAAGAGACCCTTGTCTTCAATCTTTTTTATATATTTACTCAGTTTTAATTTATTCCCAATATTAATTAAGCTATGATGTTTGGCGTTTCTGTGAATTTTCTTTGCTGTATTTATAAATGTTTCTTCTATGTTTTGCATATCTCACGATCTAACAAATATGACATACCACTTCAGAAACCACTTTACTCCTCTCTCAAACTTGATAGGCAATTCTGAACCTTTGTGCTTAGGATACTGGAAAATAACCTTGCTACTGATGGTATAACGCTGACTTCTATATAGTTTCCAGACGTCTACTTTTTAACCCTTTTAGGTATGAAGCTCATATAAGAAATGTTTCATTCGGAATATTTTCTTGAGATACATAATTATATCATTACTTTCATATTTGGACAGTTCTATTCTCAACTTTCGACGTCTCGGTGCCGTATTGTATTTGCTTTTCGATATATCAGAGATGGTTTCCCCAATTGCTATATTTTCGGTTGTCATATATTCTTGATAATTGTCTTGTAGCAAATTTTAGTAGGTAATCGTATATTCCTTTCTATGAGGGGATCGTGGCATGTTTTCATTGTTTCATTCCTCTTAATTATTTTATTGCTTTCCATCCTTGTACTAATTTGTTGTACCCAATAGTCCTCTCTCTTAATATTAATTTTTCTCATCTCTAATTCTTTTTAGCATTCATCGCACGTACACATATGTTACTCTTAAATGTGGTATATTTGAATTTTTAATATAGGCTTGAATTCAGCCTAAAAGATTATTTAGCCTCACCGGTTCGTGAATAGGAACTTAATTTTATTTTTCAGGGATATTTGAATATAAACATGAGCCGAATATGATAATCCTTACTGCCCTGGGAGCTGTGCCGCAACTGTAATTGCCTGGAATGTAAAAATATGTAGAATTTAAGAGAAGTACTGCAATTAAAATCACCAATTAACTTATTACGGAATAAATACTTTATCATATAATCCTTAGTTAACAATAGTAACTACTTTTAAGAGAAAAATCTGTAAACACCATCCATTCAGAAACCCACCATGACATTGTGGCAACACTTTTGTATTCCCGGGGCGCCTCAAAGTTCTGTTTTCGTTACACCCCCTCGGAGTGAATTATGTACATCCAGGGCAGTTCTTGTAATAATAGAGTCCATCACATGCAGGGCCGGCTCGCAGATGCGTCCAACGCCCCCGGAGCTAATTTATTGGCGAGGGGTGATAAATGTCCGCTGGCCTTCTTTGATTTTTGCTCGGCGGGACGGCAAATAACCGTGGATCGGTAAGAAATTAATGCCCCTGCTATTATGAGTTATTTGCAGCCGCGATACCGACACCAACGTCTTTTATCAGCAATTAATAAATAGCCCCATTACCCACGCTCGGCTGGTTACGTAAATTAACTCATTGGATGCCTAATCAACAACGACTGATGGTTAGATAAGACTAAAGGTCAACATTTCATGTCCAGCTCTTGGAGTGATGCATAAGAATAATTCTCTTGTCTGATTTTAGTGTCGTAGCCGCTATTTCGACGGTTAAAAAATGTTCAAAAAGCGTCTGTACACAACGCGAGAAATGTGACATACTTTCTAATTTGTAATATAAATGAAAATTTATGAGCAAAACATATTTACAGTTTAAGTGTTGTTGGCCAGGGGCCCTCGGGCTTGTAAACTTGCACCCTCGAGGGGCCATAAGTATCTGTAATGTAATGCCCTTGGTACATAAATAACTATTATTCATTAGTACACAAATTTTTATCGAAGTATTTTGACTTTTAGAATGTGGAACAACAATTTTTCTCTATTTCAGGAACGACAATTTTTAGTAAATTTTGTTAAGAACATTTTCAACGGTACATTTACGTGTATAAAAAACGGTGAAAATTTTATTGACATATCTGCTCGAAATTTTAGGAAAATACCTAATCTAAATATTTTCTAAATATGTTTGAAATTTACCCATTGGAGGATTTGCTATAAACGGAGATAGACTTTTCCCATTCGATGTCGGAAAAATCTGCTACTAATGTAGAAATATTTTTGAAACTCGTCTATCCGATAACATAAAAGTGTGATACTCTGGTTACTCGGAAAGAGTAACGTGACATTACATGAAACTTGCACATTATTAGCCGCCATCTCAGTGTTTTTAATGAACAGTGAGAATGTATTCTTAATTAAAAATGCATAAACAAATTAAATCTATACATCCAACAATTATAACCTATATAAATTCCCCTACCTTCTATTTGACAAAGTTTTTATGCAGTAAATTAAATAACCTCAGGAGGCAACAACATATACTTTTAGTAAATAATATGGCTGTCAAAATATCTGCTTTCATAATTTCTCACATTGGAGACGCTAGTCGTTGTGCGAATTCCATGTCATAATTTGGAGACGCCAAGTCTTAAGTTTAATTAGAAATGGAAATTGGAATGATAATTGTGCTGTCGGTTTTCATGCACAGTGGTGGAATCCACTTGCTCAATTAATTTTCTTGTTCAACTCCTACTAAATGCAATATTGAGAAAAGCCTGCACTTAATCATTGGCACTAACTTTGTTAGCAAATAATAATGCTCCTCAGCAAGATGTTTCCTCACAAATATCGCCTTAAAAAACGTTGACTACCAGAAAAAAGATAACATCGAAATATATTTCAGAGTAATAATGACGCTCAGTAAAAATACTGTCTTTGTGGCCTGTAAAAATGTTTCGCATTTTGAAGATTTTAGTTATCCAAGTTCCATTATGTGACTGTTATAATTTGGAGAGACTCTGAAGCCTTCGTTTAATTAGAAATGATTTATTCATAATCATCAAACGTTATTGAATTACAATGATATGCTAGTCAGAAGAAAGATATTTTATTTGTATGTAATAAAATAAAAGTAAACCAAGAGAGTATTGAATAGAGACGAAATGAGTTGTCCATCTGTATATTATGTTTCAGAACTAAGCTCTATTTTGAAGCCACTAAAATAGCCATTCAAGTAAGCCAAGAGTTCACACTTCCAGAATAGAATTGTTTATTGGAAAAGCGCACTGGAGTTAATTACAAACAAATTAAAGTAATTTTCTCTGCCGATACCCTCGTTAAACCTCTTGAACGCCGAACAATGAACAAGGCGTCCATGGTACGTTTCAAACGCCAGCCTTAATTAAAGGGGACGTAAATGGTCGAGCACACTACTTTTGTGCTAATGGGCGGATATTTTAAATAGAACGGGCTGTTTTAAAGTGTTACACAATGCCCTGTGTTGTCCGAGTACTTAGCTTTCTCAAGACTAATTCTGAAAGCGCCTGTAGGTGCGGCTGCAATTTCTCCTAGTTCGAATAAGTGTTCCTAGATCGCAGGACTGTCTTAGGCCCTATTATGAGAACCAACGCTCATAAACAGACAGACAACCCCATTAAACCGAAACCTCTGGAAATAAAAAACGGCCCACAAAGGTCTTTTGTTCGGTTTCCGGTGTTATATGCTCCGATTTTTTAGTAGCTGAAACATAAGGGCGCTTTTGGTGCTAAGCTTTTATATGTGTAAATACTACTATGGAATTATACGTCTGCCTTTATAATTGTACTTTTAGGAATTTAATTTCTAAGAGGTTCCGATTAATTTTGTTATTTTCTCCATAAAAGCTCTTAGAATACCATTTGCCCCAATTCAATTTATCATTTCTTTTAAGACAGGCGAAATCCCCATGCACAATTGCACATACTCGAAAAACAGACACCCTGCGTAAAAACCAGTAAATAATACTCTCATAATTTATTGGGTTCCTGTTTGCAAATACAGAGGGTACACTGCAGTTTACTAGATTTTGGGATACAAACCAAAGAAAAAAGAATATTACAGCTTCGGTTAGTCCATTTACGTCTATATCTTTTATGGGGTGCGAATACTTAGGGGGTACTGTAGCAATGAAGGATTCCCGTAAATAACTTCGCAAAAAAGTTGTTCTGATGAAGCAGATAATGTACTATTGCTATAAAAAGACTAAGACAAAGTTTTTTAACTGAGTGAATCTGAACCTTTAACTGGAAAGTAAGATGTGAATAAATTTTAAATTATTTCAAAACGTCACTGTCAATAATACCCATCGCATTTGATTGCAGATATTTCTGGTGTCGCGATTTAAATCTTGGGGGTGTAAGCTGCAGAGCCGACTTGGCATCGTTAAAGTATGAGCAGCTAGTTTTTGCTACTACATAGTTGGCAGCCAAGTTTTTGTTTCCCATTTGTTGATGAGTCCTTGTTGCAGCCTCCGATGCCCTTTTTCGATAAACAATTGTGAGAGTCTTTGCTGCACCCCAGATTTGTTTTGGTAAATTTTTATAGTGGCTAATTGCCCCTGTTTATTCTGCGACGCCGCCTTGCATTGCTGAGATTATTAAAACACGATATTGTGTTATGACGATAAAAACGAAGCTATATATTTAGCGCACCGAAATATTCGAATCGCCAGGAAGTCTTGCAACACCTCGGAGTTTGCCAATAATTACTGGCGCATTTATGAAACATTTTAAATGTTTTACGAACGTAGTGGTATACTATTATTGTCGCCCTCCTGTTATGTTCAACCTGCACCATCATCACAAATTTATAATTTCCCGTCAATCTATTCTGCTCAGAGACCTGTTGCCTATTTAAATATTAAACTTCATTATGTGCCAATTAAACTCCTTCTATTAGTGGCAGCAGAAAAGTTTATTTTTGCTTGTAGCGTGGGTAGCGTTTGTGATTTATATAAAAGATGAAATTAACGGTTATAACATTTTGCATCTGTTCATGTTTACTATGTCTTTGTGTATGTCTAATTCAAGCAATTGAGGCTTCGAACCTTTTTGAAGTCTGTTTCATGTTCAGCGATTGGCTACCAATAGTACTTGAGCGAGTTTGAGAGTTTTCGTCAGCTAATGGACTTGTCGGTTGTAATAGATTATTTGTGTCGCTTGGTAATTTGAACACCTCCTGCTAATATTATAGAAAAAAGCTGCATACCGTCTTCACTGTATCTGGTCGGCTCTCCGATATCTTCATGTAGTCTTAACGTTTGTTTAGTACTATTTGAAGCTGACTAGAGTTATTTAGAAATGTTAATTTGGGGCTTGAGTCTAAAATTGTCTGCCGTTCGTAGTATAATAATTATATTCTCCCAGGTTTGCGGTAATTTCAATTGTTTACTCCCCCTACATTTGAAATGAGCTAAAAATAGTATAAAATGTTCAGTGAGACATGTCAATGTTGTTTCTGTGGTCTTCGATTCGAAAAATGTACCATTCCAAATCTCATTGACTAAATTATAAATTAATGTTTATAGGACGCGAATTAGCAACAGACTTATAGCACCATATTGCAAGTACCATAAAAGGTAAATTTTAATGTCCGAGTTCAGAAACTGTTTAATTCTGCAGTGTCAAAATATATGTATAAGCGAATTCAAATTTTAAAAACAAAATTCTCTACTTAATGGGTATTCAAGCGAAATAATAAATAATTTAATTAGGAAACACAGAAATAAGTTGTAATTACCAAGCGTAACAACGTTGGAACACAGTTCTGTAATTGGTAAGGATACATTTTAGAAGTTATTGTTTTACCTAAAGAACACGAAAGGTCTAAGCAAAGCTGTGTCCCTGAGCGAAGCGGAAATCTATAAAATAGCATCTAATAGCTGCAATCAAATATTCATAGAGCAAGGAAAACATTAATCGAGTTCTCGTTATAAAGAACAGCTTTGTATAGCATAGGTGACAGTAGTAAATGAGTTACTGATAAACCGTATTATATTGATATGAACGCTGAGCAATTCTTAGAAATTCTGCCACTGCCTAAAACAGTTTCTCGGCTAACTTAAGGGGTGGATGCCATCAAACCAATGCCATTCTTGAAACAAGGTTAAATTATAAGGACGCCAGGAACAAAGTTGATCGCATCAGCAGCTCCATACTAATTTATTCCAGAACAGCGGTGCACACAAAATCAAGATAACAACTTACTGGTAGAAGGCTTTCACAATTACAATATTAATTAGAGGTAAAATACTTGGCAAACAAAGAAAATTTAGTCAGTTACTTTAAATACGAATGCTTTAATATACAGGGTTAGTCATGAGTGGGTTACTTCTGAACAAAAGTTGAATGCAACCCGAAATACAAAGAACGCCTATCACTTGATACAATATTTAATACTAGCAGTCCAGTGAGACAAATGTCTCATTTAATAAAACAAAAAAACCGTTTTGCAAATTGAACGCGTATTCACCACACGTACGTATATGACGTCATTGTTGGTAGCAAACTACCAGTCGCATTCGCCTTGATAAAATTTGCCTAGAATCTAACCTAAAGGATAATTAAGATAATAATTAGTGTTAGAGACTGAAATTCGGTTCTTGACCTGACATGACCATTCCAAACATACAACTTTCATAACTTTTTTCTCTATCTCTTACGGTTTGGCTGCTGAAACAGCGTCCCAGACAGACAAAACAGCGTCCCGGACAGACACGTCTATTAGATAAAGGATGATTAATAAATTTGTCAGTTCGATTCCCGGTCCCGGTAAGGTTTTCAAAAACAAAAAATTTGATTAAACCCTTTACAGAATGCCATCATTCGAAAGTGATGTAAAGCCCTGGGTCCCATGTTACTACGATGTGTAGCATGTAAAAGATCCCTTGTTAGGGTTGGAACTCCTCAGTTTCGGCAAAATTCTAAGTAGGACTTTGACCATATGACCAAAGCAGTCAGTGTCTAAGGTACCTGGTACTCTCCATGCCTAGACCTTGTACATTAACAAACAAACAAACAAATTTGTCAGTTTGTGTCAAAACTGACGCAAAAACTAACCTGCTAACCTCGAATTTGACATAGACTTACAGTCAGTGCCACCAATGACATGAGAAAGTTGGGGACTTTGATTCAATTTATTAATCATATTAAATATTGTATCAAGTGATAGGCGTTCTTTGTATTTCGGGTTGCATTCAACTTTTGGTCAGCAGTAACCCATTCATGGCTAACGCTGTATATTATATTTAAGAATTAAAGTGCAGATGTAACCCCACAAAATTGAGAGCACGCCGAGTACCAGGATGAGTCATTTTTGACCCACTGCATAATGTTGCTATTTATAATTATTTAAAACATTTTTTGCTCTCATTACATATTTAAATATCTAATACGTTTCTTATATTTAATATTTATCATACATACAGAAGAAGAACAACTAATAATTTTTTTTAAAGTTATTGATTAAACGAACAAGTTACATATTTTTTTAAACCGGATATTTAGAAATGCTTTTTTTACAATTACATGGGAAGGACAAACAAATTTTGTGCACACTTGAAACTTGTTATTACTCGTATATTTATTATCACTTTGGATGCACATGTGACAACGTCCACGTTTTTTGTCTTGGTCGGTTACTGTTTTTTTCTGCAACATCCGTCCTGTAGCTCGGATAGCGGTTCTTATCTCAGAAGTTCCTCCTCTTCCATCTTCTTCGATTTTTATTGCTCTTCTTTCTATATTTTCTTTAGCCATTTCATTTGCTAGTTCTTCTAGGAAAATCTATCGTTTTGCCTTCATATGTACTTTACTTGCATAGCTAGGGTTCTTCTTTAGCCAAATAACAAAAGCATAGTACGCTGCAACATCAATAAAATGCATGCATATGGCAAAAGGCTATCTTCTAGTAGTGCGTCTACACGAATCTATCAAGTGCCTCCACTCCACTTTTGGTTTAATTATAAAAGGAAAATATACGGTACTCCCCACCCAAGAAAAGCGCCCTTCCGTGCTTTCCAAGAATACTTCGATACTCAGCATCACTCCGTTTCGCTAATACAATGAGCCAGATATTTAGAAAAATTTATTAAAAAAAAAAAAATTTTTGCCGACGACCATAGCTCAAAAGTTGATGTTGCCTTCATTTTCGGAGGACCTATCGTATGAAAACGATCCAAGACTTCAGGAAGGTTCCTGGCGACCGGAATCGTGTACACATACGAACATACATCCCCCGCACAGCACGTTTAGGCACCCCCCAATACGGGGGATTGATCTAGTGGGCTGGGATCTTCACCAAAAGATCCGCACCGCCGAGACGGAGATTTGATATAGTGGGTTCATTAGTCGGTTGGCTCGAATTTTAGAGATATTTGACTCAGAGTGGTTTTCGATATGAGGGAATTTCAATACTTCGTACACTTCGTGTCGAAGTAATAATTTCTAGTCTGTACTTGCATGCGATTCCAGTAATTTCGTGTTCATGGTGCATACTTGATAGTAAAACAACATGCTTTTTTGATGTTTCCTTAGACACGTAAGACACTAACGTTAAAGATTTGGTAAATAAAAAACTCGAAGAAAATAAACCTCTACCTGATGTATCGAGAGTTATATGCACCTGATTATCAAGAAGACGACGCTACGCTGATAAAGCACATTCCAGCTCATTGTTATCTCTTTGCCACATTGAAAATTATGTAAAACGTTGAATTCATTCTTTGCTAGTTCGTAACAGAGTTAAGACAGTTTTTGCTTTATACTTGTAATCATGAAATAAAGTTTATTTTTAAAAAGTTGTTTTTCCGATTTAATCATTTAACTGGCGCAGTCGGTAGGATAGTGCGCGGTTGTGGAAAATCTATTTCGCATTGTGTCGGAAAATTAGAAACTTTCTCGCGACTTTGGAGTTTCAACCCCTTCAGCGTATATTCTGAACCATTCATTCGAGGACATCGGGAACAACATCTCTGTGAGCAGCAAAGGATCGAAAAAGGAACACGAAGGTCTACAAACCAAATAGGTGCCAAATTCCTTTTTGCCTTTCCCAGACCCTCTGTTACAGGACTTTGGGGAAGATATGGTAGTGTACAGTCTATTGCAGACAATTTAGGATTTAAGAGGATATTTTTGAATAAAACGTTCGTTTAAAATATTTAACAAATAAAAAGTAATTATAATTATCGATAAAATAATCGTTAATAATCAGTTAAATACACTTACGTTTCAAGAAAATCCAACAAGTTCTGACATTGTTCAAATTGATGGCAGGTTATTCTAATAGTGAGAATAATACAGCATTAAATATGACGAGTACTAATCAAACTAATCAACCAAATCAACCGGCTAAAGTAAACTGGAATCTTGTTAAGTCTAAAATAGATATGATTAAACCTTGTGATGGCGACAGCGATACTTTGAATAAATTTATCACTCGCTGCGAAAGTTTAATTGCAAGCTATACTAAATTTCAAGATCCAGAGCTTGACCAACACATTTTCGAATGCATACAAGAAAAGTTAATTGGTAGGGCAGAAACGATGGTAGGTAATAAAGTAGAATTGAATACCTGGCCGAGTTTAAAAGAGGCTTTAGTGCAGTGTTTTTCGGATTTGAATTGCTTAGTGCAGGAATTAACCAGAAATAGGCCGTATAAAGGTGAACATTTACTAAATTTCGGTAGCCGTCTCCAATTACTAAGAAGCAACGTTGCACAAAGAACAAGCAACGATGTTACACTTAATGAATCAGAAAAATTATGCCGAATCAATCATTATGATAAAATTGCACTTGATACGTTCATTGCAGGTTGCAAAGGTATTTTAAAAAATAACATGCATTAAAAAACAGCTTCTTTAGGAGATGCCATGGTGACAGTTTAAGCGATAACAGTAAACAAAACTTCAAAATTAATTTTGGCAATAATAGAAACGTGTATCCAACGAACATTCAACATTCATACTCTCAACCGAATGGGTGTCAATCGCACTTTAATGTCTCTCTAAATTTGCAAAACCAAAATTTCTCAGTAAAGCCAATATTGACCAATCGACCTATAAATATTCAACCTAAACAACAACCTCCGAGAAGATATCCCACTAATCGGGAAGTGTTTGGTCATCCTCGTAATGTGTTTAGACCAAACCAAATTCCTACAAACCAATTGCCTAAACCGGAGCCCATGTCAACGGCATCGAGACATCCAACGATGTTTTCGAAAAGATCCCCTACGCAACAATTTAATAAACCTCGCTTTTGGAATAAAAACCCTCAAAACCATTTCCAAAATTTTCAAAAATACCCTAACCAACAAAGACCAAACTTTATTTTTGAAGAATTACAGGCAAATGAATGCGATAACGAGAACATAGATTCTTGCAATGTCTTTGACTCAGAAACTTTTAATTATGATGAGACACAAAATTATCCTTTTGAGAACCACTATCAAATTTGCAAAAACGATTACAATAATGAACAATACTGCGAAAATAACATTGAGTCGGATACCAATGGAACTGAAAATTTTCCCATGGACAGCCGAACACAAAAACAGACGTAGCAGAGATAAATAGCTCCTCCCATAATCCGTTACCTTACGTAGAAATTGAAAACCCAAAATTAAAATTATTGATTGATACAGGCAGTTCTACGTCAATTATTAAACCATCTGTAGTAGAAGCTTTTATCCGGAAACAATTTATCACGCTAATACCGTAATAAAAACAGCTACTGGGAGCAAAAATGTTAGATATCAGGCAATGATACCAGCATTTTCCGAATTCCATAGCGATCAAAAAATGTATTTCATTTTATTTGATTTTCACGATTATTTCGACTGAGACTTAGATCTTATTCAAATGAATCTTAATATTGATTTATTTGGTTAACAAAAAATTAATAGGGCCGCATGTGCAAATTTCGTTTAAATTTCGACAACCCGTTGATGTTAATTTATCGTTTTTGGTAAATCCCGAAGAGAAATTGATTAACAATCTCTCAGTTACTGTGTATAATGGAGAAATTTTAGTTAACGAACGTAATGTTGATAAACGTTTCATTCCTCAAGTTTTAACTTTTGCTGAAAACGGTTATGCACCCGTAGAAATACAAAATCCAACGCAAAAAACAATTTCGGTAACATTAAATAAACCTATATCAACGATTCGCTTTGAACCATCTTTATATGAAATGTATAAATTCGAATCATTCACTAATCCTTGCGAAACTACAAACCCTCAAATTGATAAAGGTAGCATAAAATACCTAATATGTACCGATCACATGAATCAAGAAGAGAACATTGCTATTATGAATTTTTCTAACCAATTTTCAGACATTTTTCTTAAACCAGGAGTTAATTAACTTTTACATCTAAAATTAAGCACCCGATAAAAACCACAGACGAAATACCAGTACACACCAAGTCATATAGATACCCATACGTACATAAACAAGAAGTGCAACGACAAACTCAGGAAATGTTAGAAAAATGAATCATCAAGCCATCGTATAGCCCATGGTCGTCTCCTATTTGGATAGTCCGGAAAAAAATGTACGCATCCGGAAAACAAAAATGGAGACTAGTCGTGGATTATCGCAAAATTAACGAAAAAACAATTGATGATAGGTACCCCCTTTCTAATATTAATGATATTTTAGATAAATTAGGTAGAGCTGAATATTTCAGCACGCCTGATTTAGCTAGCGGTTTTCACCAGATAGAAATGAGTAAATGCTCTATTGAAAAGACTGCGTTTAACGTCGAAAATTGACATTTTGAATATTTAAGGGTACCATATGGATTAAAAAACGCGCATCGACCTTTCAGTGAGTGATGGACGAAGTTTTAAAAGATCTACAAAATAAAATATGTATGGTTTACACGGACGACATAATTATTTTTGGAAAAATTATAAAATAGACATATGACTGCTCGGAATTACGAATACCCGAGGGTGTTCTACTTTCTTCACAGGGATTATCTATCTTACATATTTAAAGATTAAAATCAGCTAATATAATTTTTTTTCAAACGTAAAATAAGAATTTTGTCGCTTAAGTCAATATATGTAATTAAAAATTTATTTATTCAGAAAAACTAATGTTTCGGTAAATCTAGGTTAGCTTCACCAGAGAAAAAATTAGTATAACAATGTAGGACAGAAGGACATTTACAATTTCGATCTATAAATTATAGGTACAATTAGTGTTTAGATTTGTGAAGGAATAATTATCCTCTATTTTATTAATTACCTGTCTTTTAAAAGTGTACGAGTATTCGGATGGTAACATCATTTGTTGATACGATTTGGTTAATAACATTGTCTTTAGCTTCCAAAATTGTAGCTGTTAAGAAAGTATACAAAGGTGAGAATCTTTTATTAATTATCATTTATTCCTTACATATTTTACTGGAATTTTATGATACTGTTGATTATTTGGATAAGTAACCATGTTATGATGCATTGTATTAAGTTTTATGGGTAATTTTTATTTTTACTTCCCCTTTCTATGTATCCATCCCTAATGCTGGCTGTTATTTCTTTCTTTGACTAAACTTCCTTCATTTTAGTAAGTTTAAGAGGGTGAGCAGACTGAAATTATCTGTCTTTATACCTAAAAGTTTATTTTTTTAGATGTTTCTTAAACTTGTTTTATTTTAGTTGGTTCCTTACTTTTTAAGTACTTTTGATAAAAGACTGTGCGTTGAAAAGGTTTAAGGGTTGGAATTAATAGTATTTCCTTTATGAAATGGTTTTATTTTTATTTTTTTCTCCCAAAATCTTCTTTGGTCGTAATTATTTTAACGCACAATCTTTTATCTTTATCAAAAGTACTTAAAAAGTAAGGACCGGACTAAAGTAAAACAAGTTTAACAAACATCTAAACGAATAAACTTTTAGGTATAAAGACAGATAATTTAAATCTGCCCACCCTCTTAAACTTACTAAAATGAAGGAAGTGCAGTCAAAGAAATAAATAACAGCCAGAGTTAGGGATCGATACATAGACAGGGGAAGGAAAAATAAAAATTACCCATAAAACTTAATACAATACATCATAACATGGTTACTTATCCGAATAAAATTAGAACATGTTATTCGTAAAGCTAATACTTAAGCGTTAATTTATTATTACATATTATTTTAAGTGAAAAAAGTTTCAAATTTTCAGTACTATAAATTAATAGCCATACTGTATAAGCAAAGTAAATATTACAAACCCTATATCCTACCACGGCTTAGCCGAAGGAATGTTACTCAGATCAGAATATTTAATTCAAACAACTCAACAGAAATTCGAAAATCTGCACCCTCATATTCGAAATAAAAGGCGCAATTAATGGCATAAGCAAAATTAATAAGTGGCTTTTTGGCAATCTTGACGCAGACGATGAAAAACTTACGATCAGGCTATTAATGTACTAGAACAAAATCAGAAAGATCTAACACTTGAAATAAATTTACAAATCTTTTTATCCAGAAAATTAATTGCTAACTACAATAAAACAATAATAATATTAAATAAAAACCCAGAAAAACTTGAAAATGACTTAAAAACTTTCCAGGCAGCAGTTCAGAATACTATTAATGACCTCAGTACTTACATTACTTTATTTCATACTGTCCGGAAAATAAGACTTTACGTCATTAATTTGAGTCCGGAAAGTGGATCATTACATCACAAGGCCGAAAAGTGGAACATTACATCACAAGGCCGGAAAGTGTTGCTAGACAACTGCTGAATAATATGTTGGTGACACTGTAGGTCTATATCAAAGTCGAGGTTGCCAAGTTAGGTTTTCCGTCAGATTTAACACAGACTTACGCAAAACCTAACCTGCTAACCTCGAATTTGACAGACTTACAGTGCCACCAACATATTCATACGTTTGAATTTCCACAGCCGTCCCTTATGGACTTGAACATTTTGTATAAACCAGTATGAAATAAAACATTGTACGATACACGGCCGTAAAATGTTGTTAAATTACTCGTTTACAAATTCCAGACTCGGCTCGTTCCTCGCTTCGTCCGTAAACATCCAAACTCGTACTATAATAATCCATTTTCCGGCCTTGAAACGTAAATTACTATTTCAAGGCACAATCTCTCAATTGAATTTGGACTGTCAAATTTTAATCACTTTCATAGACAATATAAAAAATGCTATAGTATTCTTGGAATTGAATACCCTGCATAATTCAATAATATCAAGTTACGAACTCCGAAAGATGCTCAATTACTGAGAAAAAATATATAGTAAAACAGAAATTCCGAAATTCAAAGAATCTCCCCACGTACTACTAGTTTTCGAGAATGCAAGTAACTTTAGAAAACTCTAAATTAGTTTTTGCTATACACGTCCCTATAATAAGAACCGAAGTCCTGGACTTCTACCGTCTTTATCCAATTACCCAAACCCACCAAATTATTATTCCAAATGCCCGGTACTGGAAGAAACATTTTATTGCACCGAAAACTTCATTGTGGAGGACAACTGCACACTTAGGCTTCTCGAAGGAAATCCAGCGAAAAACCGTCACGCCCTCGAAATATTTATAGAAGAGTCCATCATCAAGCAAGTCACCCAAGAAGAAGTGTTGATAATTCATGCAAATCAAAAAAGACTTTTTTCCAAATGCAAATCGGACCAATATTTAGAAATAAATCTTCCATTCCTAATACAGATTCCCAAATTGTGAGAAATCCAATTGGCGGCAAGAAATTTATAAATGACCTTAAATTACACCAAGGCAAACCACTCATTTTACCGAAGTTTGGCCTAGGACATTTTGAAATTTTGAAGCAACACAAGACTTCAAACTTTACAAAACTGGATATAGAAGACATTTACCAAATTAGTTAAATCGCAAGACAACTAACACCAATCAAGCAGATCGACTATCCGGCGAATACCACCCCAATTATTAGCACGCTGATTGGCCTACTAATTCTCGCAATCATTGTGCTGTTTATGATAACATTTAGAAAAAGATGCAAGAAATCATTGAAAAGTCCAAAGGAAGCTGAAAAAGAACATCAAAACGAAACTGAAGAAGCGGAAATGGGCCAGAATTCGTTATTTGTGCATCTTAAAGAGGGAAGAGTTATATGCACCTGCTTATCAAGAACACGACGCCAAGCTGATAAGGCACATCCCAGCGCATTGTTATCTCTTTGCTAAATTGCAAATTATGTAAAACGTTAGATTCATTCTTTGCTAATTCGTAACAGAGTTAAGATGGTTTTTGCTTTATACCTGTAATCACGAAATAAAGCTGTTTTTCCGATTTAATCATTTAACTCAAGTAAACCCTTCGAAATACCTTTTTTATTTTTTCGAATCGTTCCTACTATCGTAAGTTTATTGTTTAGTAATTCTTCGGTCAAAGGAAGACTTCCAAAAAAGTTATCAGCTGTAATATTCCTTCCGCTGCCTTTCCAAACGTCGCTCAAAGTCGTTACAACCCTCGAACCTTGGCCTTGTTCTGGTGTGCCGCCAACTTTTCCGAGATACACTTCAAAATCGCAGCAATAATAATTTTTTGCGTCACAGTGTCCAAATGTTAACTCCATACTTTCCTGGTTTATCAGGCATATAAACTTTGAATGGATATCTGCCTCTGAATTTCATAAGTTACTCATCAATAGTTTCACAGCAAGATGCTTTGTATGATTTTCGGCAATTATCTACGAGTATAGCAGTCACTTCGCGGATAGGCGCTAGTTTGTCATTTTCTCGCCTCTCCTCTCTAGTTGAGATACCATCAAACCTTATAAATTGCATGATTTCACTGAATCTATTTCTGCTCATAACAGATAGTATATATCTGACGGTTAAAAGCTGTAATATTCTTCCACATAGCTTTTATGCTACAATAAGCAAACCCATAAATGCTTTTATTTCAACAGCGTCAACTGCTTTCCAAATCTTCATTTGTCGGTTACACTGAAGTTTGCTATTGTAGTCTTCTACTGATGTACGACCTTCGTCGTTTTCTACCGAACTACAATGTCTATAATATCACTTGAAATAAAAAGCGAAAATACATCAAGAACAGACTGTACATTCATACTGCATTGCGGAAGTCTTTCCTTTCATGAAGAATATTCACTTGTTTAGATTTCCTTTTTGGATCGGACACATATATTATGTCCACATTCTCCCATCTATTTTCTCATTATTAGCTCCAGCAACGAGTTCATCATCCGACTCTTCAGAACCGGAAACTTCACTTCCAAATTCACTGTCACCGATGCTCTCATCTTCTTCATTATCATCTACTTCGCTGCACACTTCAGGAAAGTGAGCGGAATTTTATTTGGATCCATTATGACCAAGTGGTAACAGCAAATTGAAAGTATTTTTTGAATCCTGCTTTTATACAGACATACGACAAACATGTAAATTCCCCAGACAGCTCTTCCAATAAAATTCATGCATGCAGCGACATGTACAAACAGGCATAAAACATTATTTGACTACAATACGCGAAGTACCGAAATGGGTCAAAATTTACCCTTCACGCAAAGAAAGTTATAAAAAATTTCAGGTACCAATTTTTAAATTTCTATTTACGGCATATGGTGACAGATAGCATAGGAATAGCATATCTAAAAGCACAATGACGTAATAACATCTGAAGAAAATGGAACAAGAAAATTCGAATCCTGGGTCATTTTTGGCCCTAGAGTTACTAGGGTTAATAATAAATTGGTGGTTTCGCAATAATAATTTCAAACAAGTCCCAAATATAAGACATGCAATAAATTCTACAATTGTAAAAATATATCATTAAAGTTGATATAAATTATCGACAAGATAGAATGATTCAGAATTCACCCAAATTCAATGTTATCCTATCATAATTTAAAAGGGTTAAATAAAATCATCAAATCAAATAACTAATTAAACAAATGTTTAACTTCACAAGATTCAAACGCTCTGTTGCCAATAACTATGCTCTGTTTGAAATTTTTAGAGCACTAGGTAGGTACCTACATATTATGTTATGTTGAGGCTCCACTTGTTTGTGTATGCCTAAATTGTACTATCGGTACCTACACAATGCAATGTATTTAGTAATTATAATTATTTTCAAACTTATATAAAAATCAATAGCGCCTTGAGACTCTTATTAGGGGTGGTTCGATAATCTAGTAGTTTGTTAATTGAAATTTTACTTTTATGATGACTTTTGATTGTGTTCTGACACTAACTGTCACCTTGCACGTCAAACAAAGTTCTGATACTAATCTCAATTAAATATGACAAATATTCTTTCTACTCACATGTAATTGACTCAATATCCTAAGGTAAGTACTTGATTATATTAATTACACTCTTTTAATTGTCTTTTATTTAGTATCGCTTCAATAGGATAAACTAAAAACCCACCTGAACAACTTTCACTTTTGCTGCTGGAATGTCACGTTCAAAAACAACACTCCTCCTGACGTCCACAGACTGGACTCCCTAGCTAGTCCTGTATTGATGTTCGGCTTATTGACAACTATGCACCGATCTGTCAAAACCCTGGCTGCTAACAGGAAAGGTCTCGTTACACCTCAGCAAAGCTCGTGTCACCTTCCAGGCGTTCCCTCGTTCCAACTGGTTCACGGAAAGTTTGCTATTCTAGATTATCCTTGATTAATGATCGTCTTTTATAGCTCCAACTGTAGCAATATCTGTCGTAAGTAACCAACAGTACTGCCATCAGACCCTCACGTCGTCAGTACTCCATAGACTCTCCAGCAATGTATAACTTGTATTAATGTACCTTCTTATCACTTGTATTAATGAAAATAAACAGCTATATCCAATTCCAATTCTCTTCTTGTTGCTTCTACTTGCTTGTATCTAATTAACTAACCTTCTGGTAATCTTCAATAACTGCATCTTCATAACTAATAATATTCTTATATGTTTCCATTTATATTTCACACGTCAATTTAGTAATAACCCTTTTTTAAATGCATTTTACTATCTTACACATTAAAGTTGGGGTAAATTTCTATATTTCTATTGTACTCTAAAATTCATATCAAAATTACATATTCTGTTCTATTAGTTGTTGATTTTCTAATAATCGTAACAAAAACTGCTTAGCTTCTAAGTTACAATTATTTATGCCCTCTACAAAATTAAATCATTTGAGTTCTACCTGCTCATCTTATTATTTCAATAGAAATTATATTTGTCATATGTAATCTACGCATATATTTATCTTATACCTTTTAAAACCATTAAAGAATACTCAAGTGCTATACATATCATCTTAGTTTGCATCAAAATTAAATTCTATTAATAACTTTCAATTAAACAGGCAATACTTTTATAAATTTTTCTTATTTGATTATATTGATATACCAAATTTTATATTTAAATTATTCTTCAACATAGACTGCTCTTTATGTATCATAGAATATGTATAACAAAGTTCGTAATATGCAAGCTACTAAACAAAATAAGACTTGAATCAAAGGTGTGCGTTACATTATTCAATATAACAAGCTAAAACACAGCACAGAGCTACCACACAATATGAAGGGTTCCATCACATACCTAGGAATAAATTGCGACCTGATCCAATTGTAATTTTTTTTAGCCGGTCGAACGAACCGGTAGCATCGAAGATTTCAATCAATGCAAAGGACTTCAAAACACCAAAATTTGCGTTATTTGTCTCCCAAGGCCCGATAAAAGCGGTTAATAGGATACTAAACTGGTGAATGAAACAAGTTCTTACAATTGTCTCTCCGCTGTTGCTGTTTATGAACAGTAACAATTTAGGTTTTAGTTTCACTGACTTTCAAGGCAGTAGCTTAGCTGTGAAGGTATCAATCTGGAGCAGCTATTAAGTTATAGTAAGGTTTTTATGACTGTGCTATTCATGGGCGCCGTTAAAAAACTTCTCAGGGAGGGGCAATATTTTTTCGATATTGAGATGAGACAATTAAATTCACAGAGGGTCTAAAAAAAGAAACACTTGATGCGCACCTAAAAAATGCTATTAAATTTTAAAAAATATAAAAACAAAATACTACAGGGTTTGGAAAAAATACCTGTATTACCAACACGTTTTGTGTATCTAAACTAAAAATAACAAAATCATTACGTTCTTTACTACATCTTTACTTTATGGTTTGGGCATCGAAGCCCACAAAATAGTGAATCGTTAGTAATAGAAATGCACAATAATGCAAACATAAAATTAATTAACCAATAAAATAATAGATGCAAAAAATACACATACCGTATAGATCGGATCGAAGTCCCAAATAAAAAACAATGTAAACCAGAATACACAATAATCTAACCGTAGTAGCTCAACCAGAGATCAAATAAGACTAACTTGAGATAAGTAATGCATTTATTTTAAATATTTGCTAACATTCGGTGCAGGTGCACTGGGATTTGGCGAGCCATTGAATTTATTACTTGAACGTACCTAGACACAAGAAAACCCAACATCGGTCAGCCCTTGTATAAAGGCGTCAAGAAACGGAAATTTAAATATTGTTTTGTATCACGCTGAGTGACAAATTCATAGACGCCTCTCATCTCGATATTCCGGTCATCGACTTATTTCTGCTTATTCAAAGAATCAGTTCTGTAAAGTGAGCGGGCCCTTAGGGCGGTCAAATAAATAAATCGTTGCTGTTATTACACACATGATATAATATTAGTACACCTTATGGAAATAATTTCTGTGCGGTGAGTTCTGATAACTAGGAGGTCAGCGCGTGGCGCGTAATGGTGAATTATATTATTTTTGGAAAAATCCAAGGAGGGGCAAGCGCCCCTCTTTGCCCCTATGTAACGGCGCCCATGGTGCTATTTGAAACTGCTAGAAAATAGTTTAAGGTGCAAGCAATAATATGTAAATCTTTTCCAATAAGGCGTTTGCTAAGAGTTAAACTAGACAGAAATTAAACAAAAAATAAAATGAACAAGTGAATTCCAAGACGTGCGTGAAAACCGACAGCACAATTATCATTCAAATTTCCATTTCTAATTAAACGCAGGCTTGAGCGTCTCTCCAAATTATGACATTCAGACAACGGAATACACACAACAACGCGCCCGAATGTGAGAAATTTTAATTACTCGCAGTCGAGCGTCCCGAAGGCACTCGGCCGACATTAGGAGCAATTTAAAGTCACGATTCTATGAATAATGAATGCCTACTTGAATCTGATTTTTGACACCTCGGGTGGTCTCCCTCTTGGGCGTCGGGGTCACTCGAGCCAAATCTCGAGCCCTCACCCACTTGAGGCCCATCGATGAAAGATACCGCCTCCAATAACGGAAAAGAAAAGGATTCGGTCCGGATCATGCTATTTAATTACAGTGACTTATCGGCGATCTGTTTCTTAATTGTGTTGCTTGCGACTCTTGGGGGAATCGAGCAAATGGGCCGTGAAACGCACCGGATGGAACAGGCTGCCCCTTGCATTTTTTTGTTGTTATTTTAAGGTTACGAGCAATGCTTTTACTAATACACAGTGACAATAAAACTGATCCTTTTATTCCAAAATTTTACAAAACGTAAAATTAAACTGAATGATATATGATTTTTATGTTAACAATTTCTTCCATTAACGTTATATTGCTTTCTACTCGATCATGCATTTAGCTACATCCGTTATCTGCTGCTATGTGTCAAAAAGAAATTACATAAGGGTTGGCCATGGAAAGCAAATCTAATGTCAACAGCAAGCTTTAGAGACAGCAAGCCTTAGAATTTCCATATCATATAATATAAACTTATGACAACAACAACAATGACAGTGAATGAATTCTAAAGTTTGCTTTTTACATTACTTTTAGTTTCTATGACCAACCATTATGGAATTTCTTTTTGAACACGCGGTATAATAGATCACAGTTAGTTGCTATATATACATTAAAAAATACGACAGTACGATTTAAGACATGACTTTTACTAAACATTTGTTTGCATTGCAAACCTAGAATCTAAATTAATGGGATGATCATATGTAAAGTATCTCTATATTATTCTAACAATAATTCTACTATTCCAAAATAAAACAACAAGGCGATTCGGAACTTAGGGCTATGGAGAAAGAATGTGATCGATTGGCAAACGAACTGGCGTTAAGACGCCCGGCAGACCTTATATGTTTTACTTTCCTCGGCGAACAAGGTGCGTACAATACGTGCTGTTATACAGACGGTTCGCGTAAAGTAGACGGCAGCAGTGTTGAACTCAGACTGATTACTCCGGGGGGGGGGGGGATAATACCTATGGGGGGGGGGCATTTTTACCTATTCTCGCGCAATCCACCCATTCTTTTATAGATTGAAATTTTGTACAGCCCGAGGGGGGGGGGGGATTCCCCCCGGGTCACAACCCCTGGATTCAACACTGGACGGAAGGGCTGGAGCTGCATTTGTAGCCTTCAACCAGGAGCGGAGTCGCCAAGCTGGTCTACTCTATTTACCAATGTGGGCTGCTAACAATTCGAATGGCGCTCGAGTACACTTCACGAGGAAAATTCTAGCTCGTTAGTCTCCGACAGTAGTACTGTGCTTGTGGCATTAAGTGATATATGTAGACCTACGAAACTGCAGTTTGATTCCACTGGGTGAAAAGTGAGCGAAAGGGAGTGCAGCGGACGACGGAAATATCAGGTTTGATTTCAAACCCAAAGCAGAGCTGGACAAATTACTTTAAAAAAGTAATTAATTACCAATTACCATTACCGCCCAATGACGTAATTGAATTGCCAGACATTTCAATTGCTCAAATAAAATATAATTCAATTGTCGATTACTTAGTAATTGTAACTGCACAATATAAATTACTTTTCCAATTATTGCTTTCATCAGATATTGTTGTCGTGTATTTATATTTACTAGTATTTAGATAGCCCTGCCCTAATACATACATTGTTTTAAACAAGCAAATTCAAATTAATAAACAATTATTATAGACCAATATCATCAACAAAGATGGTTGTCAATTGTTGTAGAAAATAATAAATTATATTTTTACATTACTTTACTCTGTAATCTGTACTTACCGCGGACATACTTTGTTCGCTTTTTACACGACAATCTACGGTGCTACATCCTGTACAGCCTACACTACACAAGATACATGCTCGTCCCATCTACAAACATACACGCCTGCATCAAATATCTCTTTTCTCATTCACAAAACCTGATGTTATCCGACTGGTCATAAAGAATTATAAATTATACTTCTATTGTTTCAGCAATGCCCTATTGCGATTTGCTTAACATGTACGTAACAAATCCTTATCTTATTTTGTACTTTCTAGAGATTTAGTACCAAATCGAAGCCAGTAATTTAGTAACTGGATCACCAGAAAGTAATTCAATTACCGCTAGTAATTTCAATTACCACCAAAATACTCGGACATAGAAAACATCTCATTTAATTTTAATGTCCTGAAGAAGGGGTTAATCAAACGTAAAATTACCACCTGCTTTTAAAGAAATATAAATTAATAGAAGTAGTACATAAATTCAGTACATAATTTTAAGATATAAAACTTATAATTCTGTGTATACATTGTTACCATTTGCGTTCTTTAATTAAATGAACTATGTAGAAATATACTGTACTTTAGTTAGCTGTAAGCCATCTGTATAATAAATATTTTACGGTAGAATTCGTAGGCAAAATGTCATATTTAAATTACAACAAGCGGATGTTTAGAAACGTGCCTTTCGCTTGGGAAGCTGGAGATATTCCAATCTCACAAATAGATTAGAGTAAGTTTATGCAGGGTTTACTTCATAAACCGAAATATTGAGTGATGTCTATGACCGGTACGTGATTAGAAGAAGCAACGGTTGCAACTCTATCATAAAAATTATTCGCAGCTGGGACCAAATGCTTTTAGTAGAATTGTAATCCTTTATAGCGGTAATTTACGAAGGGTTCGAGCAAGCCACTTTTCACCGTGGGAAAGCCTCAAACTTGTAAAATTCATAGAACTATTATGAACTATCACGTCCGTATGTACGTGCCAAAGGTCCAAAATTTAGACCAGCTCTGATAGGTTATTGGGAACTTTGTAAACGCCCACCGAGCTTTCTTGGTCAAAATGGACTTAGAATTAAGTTAGTTAATAAGAAGATGTAAATACGTAAACTTAAGTGTTCTGTAAACGGCAGAAAATAAATGCAAGTATTTGTATCTACTTAAGTGTTCTTATTAATCTCAGTAGCTTGGTCTTCGTGTCCGAGTGTGTTTTAACTAAAAGGATTGCCAGTTACCCCGACTTTAGGAGTCTCGCAATAACATGTATCATCACAATAAAAGAGATGATGGCTAAGCAGAAAATAAAATCTAAGCGTTGAACTGTCTTTCAGTTCTGATTTGATATAAATATGGATAAATAGCTGTAATGTATTCTATGTATCGCACTAACTCCTACTAACTTTCAATAAAATAGTGCATAACAAAATCACTACTTTTAGCATATTAACGGTTAATCAAAACGAAGATTAGGATACTCAAAGAGAAGATAACGCTGGATTAACCATTCTAACTATTCCCATAGAATCTGCCACATTAAATGTTGTTGATTTTATGCTACGACAAATACTTGTCTTCTCTTCTTCCTTCTCTATCCCATTCATGCCTTACAGCGTTGGCTCCTCGATCCATTTCCTATATTTATTAACTTTTTGTTCCTGTCCTGTTTTCCTGGATGGTCTGTCCTAACCTTTTGCCACCTCTTTGATGTTGTTCTCCTATTTAACCTTGTTTTTTCCGACTTTCTTTTGCCCTCCATCGAGGATGGTTGCATATTGTTATGAAAATACACTATCCTCTACTGGTCGTTAATCTAACTTCTCTTGTATGCTTCTGTTTCTAATTCTATATTTTCTAGTCAGTACTAGTACTCCTCGCAAGATGAATCAGATACTATTATCTTATATTTTTATTAGTGTATCAGATATTTAGTTACAAAAAGTTACTAGTGTGGAAATTACATTGACATCTTGTAACTTCTGGAGAGTAGTTCAGTTAAAACTCTATTCTGGAGTGTTCAGTTTATATATGTTAACTAAATGGATAACTTTATAAATAATGAAGAGTGATGTACTGTCAAAATTTGATTTGGCTGTGGTTTTCTTTGTTACCAACTTTGCATTACACCGTTAAAAGAATGCACAAGCCTGCTCAAAATTACAATTCTCAGCTGTTGGAACCATTATACACGATCACTCACTTCCATTAAAAAAATAGGTTAATACGAAATTCACAGACGTTCAAAAAGCAAAATATACAAGAATCTGGAATTGCTAAAAAATGGAGGTCATCAAGTTATCTCTATGATTGTGGCATGTGACGAAACGTATGCACATACGTACGTTTTCTTTATTGTACTTTCTCGTAAAGGGGTAGGTAATGCGTTCACGAAGCTGAGAAAACACCAACCATGCCCAAGCAATAAATATATGGAAAATGTAGGTGCACAGTATTCTCTGGGTTACGGGTCAGCGATTACGGTTAATGGTTACGGCTAAATGTTTGCCAGAAATATTCAAAAGCCTTTCAAAGAAGCGAATGTTGCTAATGCACGATAATTCATCTTCGTATACAGCCGTTCTAAAGTTCCAGTATTTAGCGCAAAATAAAATCAATACCATCAAACATTCTCCCTATTTCCCTAATTTGGCAATGGGTGACTTTTGGAGGCTCCTTGAACTAAAAAATAATCTACCTGGTCCAAAATTGCCTGCAGAGGAAGAATCCGTAACGCCTGTTTTGAAAGCGTTTCAAAAGATTTCTGACGGTCAGCTTTTACGCAATGGCGAAAGATAATGGTTAAGTGTATAATTTACGAAGGGAAGTACTTTCAACATATTTGAAGCACAGGTTTTCAAAAACGTAACAGCTATTCTTGTTCTCACTAAATTCAGGTTGGCCCTCATTTTATAATCTAATTATCGTAATTTGCCACCGTTGTTCTATAGATATTATATAATATAAATACTCGTAGTATTAGATTGCTCTATTATGGGGATTGCTATGAGATAATAATAAAATTAAGCACCAAGTACCTACTCGAGTTTGTGTTTATTTTAGTAAGTTTCAGCTAAGCCTCCACACAAGCAAATTTTCAACGCTTCAAAATTATCTTCTTCTTCTTCTTCTTTTATATAGGTTTTAGCCTGATTTTCTTCACGCCTCGTTTGATTATCTATGGAGTTTCTATCGAAGTGGAAATCCAACTTGCGGCCCATCTCTTTTGCGGTCTGCCTTGGCTCCTGTTTCCTTGTGGTTTCTGGTCTCTTACTATTTTGATAATTCTGCTGTCATCAGCTCTGCGTACGTAATCATTCCATTCTCTTTTCCGTTTCCTTACAAATCGGGCTATATCAGTGATGTTACATTGGTCCCTTATGTCACTGTGTCTGAGTCTCTCTTGTCTTGTTTTCCCTGCAATTGCTCCTAATGTGGTCATCTCTGTGGTGCTTAACATCTGTTTCGTCTTAGTAGTGTCAGGTGGGGTCAGCCCTGTAGTTTATATATATATATATATTATTGCCATGATTCAAATTTAACTGACAGCAAGTAAGTAAAGGTGAGCTTTTTTAAGGTATTGCTTTCTACGGTTAAACATTTAAAATGGTCAGTATTTAAAAACGTTTACTCCATCTCCTTTAAAATATATTATCGGTAAGCTGTAACATACATAAAACACAGGTGTATCTTCAGCATTGAGATTTGTTCAAACAAACAGGCAATGCGCCCCACAGGCACTCAAAGCCTGCAATTTAGATTTTTATCAGGTGTTAAGAATTTGGAGGCATTTGCATGCTAATGGCAATTAGGGAATTTGCATGTTTCATCAATAAATTCTTTATTTGGTTATAGTCTCACATTTACACATGGTAAGTATACAAGCAGAGTTTAAAAAATTTTGCGTTAAGCTACTTCGACAAACAGCCATAACGCATTAGCACCCGATAAGGCAATTTTAGTTTCGTTTTATGTCTTATTCCAATCTAAGCAGCGGTCATCGACCAGCACTAATCCAGAAATAAAAGTGTACCTCAAATAGCTTTCCGATGCCATTAGAGATAAGGAGGAAAACCGATACGCAGGCATATGTCGTTTTATACCCCATAAAAATTTGTTTAACTCGCTGTTAATGCCCTCTTTCGGAAGCGAAAAAATGCTGGCACTGCTTGTGCGGACCCATAAAACATTTATTGTTCGTACAAATTACCCCTTCATTGCTTAATTAATCGCAGCTATTTTTAATCTATCTCGGGACCATTAAGATGCATCCGTCCAAAGGGTTGTAGCCGCTATCGCCGCAGCCACCTACAGCGAGGGATAAACGAAAAATATCCCCGAACTGCAGATGCTGAGGATCGTCTTAAAATATGACGACTTGCAAGATGCCCGTTTTTTAGCCGTGGATCCCCGAAGGTTTTCAAAATAACATCTGCCTAGGTTTTGGACTGACGCATTGTACGTCGCGGGGCCCCGCTGTCTTGGGCTTATAAGAAACGCCATGGGTCCCATTATTTTTGTCTGTAATAGCGGCTTTACGAGACTTTAATTATAATTTTATGATTGCAGCGTCAGTTCATTTCCAGAAATGTTATAAAACGTTATTTGTGGTGCGGACCTTCAGACGACTGCTGCGTTCGAATTGCTTACAAAATAAATTATTGAATTAAGGTAGCACTGATATATTATGATTTTTTTATTACAAATTCATCAGTACACGTTTGATACTTAAGTTCAGTTTACTTTTAGATTTTAGAAATAAAGTATTTTAAGATTTTTTGGTTAGTTTAGAAAGCAGCGCGTTGTACACCCTACCAGCAAGTAAGAAAGAAGAAAAAAGTTCGTACGAAGATAGCAAGGGGGACGTTATATATAATCTGAGATTATGGTAATTGCATAAAACTATGAGGCATAATTTCGAAGATTACTAAATAAACATAAATGTATGAAGAGAAATATTTGCGGGCGAAATGAGAAGAACCAGAAAAGATCGAACCAGAAACAGGAGCACAAAAGAAAAAGTAAATTAACAAGCAGTAGAAGTAGAGATAGAGAACGAATAACTTAGATGCATACCTTATTCGCCTGAGTACAGACAAATACCCCAGAAAAATTCTTAAAACGAGACACAAAAACTATGGAAAGAGGCAAATCCAAGGCTAAAGAAAGACCATCCAGGAAATGAGGACATTGGTCCGGGAGTAAGTAAATATAGGAAATGGATCAAGCACCCTGAGCTATAAGGCATAAAAATAGGAAAATAAGAAACAGATTTGCCATAGCAAATAATGAAAGGTGTTTAATGTGACATATCTTACAAGAAAGGGGGGACCTTGATAGGCGAGTGCGGCGATCGCTTGCAGTCGAGGTCACAGGGGTTTTTCGGGAGTCTGTGGCCGATGGTTCGAATCCGGACCTCGGCAGTTGTCAGCTTCAGGAAACCCCTTACAATAGGTTAGGTTAAGGGTAATTTAAGGTAGTGGTAGTACACTAGTACGCACAATGGGCCAGGAAAAGTGGCCTAAGTGCTGTAGGACGTACAATCCACAATCCACAATCCTACAAGAAAGCAACATTTTAAAGTAGCTAATCCAGCATTAACTTCTCCTTGCATCTTCGTCATTCTTTTGATTAACATTCAATATACTGAAAGTCTTAATTTTGTTTTTTATTCAGTATTTTATTTACATTAGGAGCTAGTTCGATGAATATGTTAAATTACAACTATTTAATCATATTTTAATCTAGATGAAACAAAAAAAAACCTGCTGTACCTAAACGTTTTTTTCTATTGGGTCACTGCGTAACTGTCTTCTCAGACATAAAATTTCCCGCACTTCGTTGTTAATGGTACAGATATGAGTTTAATAATTGGGGCTTAGAAATTAATCTTCAGAAGACCCAGTATATGAACATAGAAGGGCCACCTGTAGAGCTAGTTCTAGAAAACAACATAAGAATTGGAAACTGCTTAAAATTTAAATACTTGGGAACTACATTAGATAGCTCTGGTAACTGCACCACCGATTTTAAAACAAAAGTGGGGCAAGCAAGGAAATCAATAGGATGTTTAAATGGAATTCTATGGAGTAGAGATGTAAGCATAAACACAAAGAAAAGGTTGTATTCAGCGATTGTATTGACCTACGGATACGAGACGTGGACTTTCAATCTAAAAAGAAAACAAATGCTGCTATCCACAGAAATGGACTTTTGGAGACGCTCAGCTCGAACTTCTAGAATACAGGGAGTTAGGAATGAAGAAATAATAAATAGAGTAGGGGTGCATCAGATACTGGGAGAAAGGGTGAAGAATACAATTTTAAAATGGTATCATTGAGTTATTTAATCAATGATGGTATGGACATGTATTGAGGAGGAGAAGGGGAAGATCGGAACTGAAATGGAGGACAGAAATAAGAAATATTATGACACACAAATATCTAACATCAATAGATGCCGAAGACAGTAAGTTCTGGCGAATGCAAACCAGCAACCGATGAAACATTGGAAGGC
The DNA here is from genome assembly GCA_940337035.1 of Agriotes lineatus. NCBI lineage: Eukaryota > Metazoa > Arthropoda > Insecta > Coleoptera > Elateridae > Agriotes > Agriotes lineatus. Next base: position 133,540,736 of record OW679200.1, read on the forward strand.
TGATATACATTTAAAAAATTTCAAAATCGAATATATACCTTGTATTTATAATGATCCTAACGACCTACCACTATCGTACATTGATTGTTCGTTTGTTAAACACAATTACGGCAACATGTAAGGTCCCCTTGCTTTTGCTATGGTCCTAGTTGCCTGCCGCAATCTTGATTAACGAAACATCGTCCAAAATGTTGTTTCCTGAGCATTTACAGTTAGATAAGGCAAGTATAGCCTATATTTCACGTACAGCAGCAAGCTCTCCAATATTTATTTTTGTGAAAATCACTATCAGTAGATCGAGTATCGTTAATTATTGTGGGATAGTAACAGTAGGATAAAGGGATACTCACGGCAGTATATTTACGTAACATGTATACTGCTATATTTTTTCTTTGTAAATTCTCTTATAATAAAGCAACCCCTGTTTGGGAATAAAATAAAATAAAATAATAAACTACGATTTTAGATTCAAATTTTTATTCATGTTGATTATCCTTCCTCATATATTGACACCAATGTCTTTGTTAGGATTATATAGTTTACCAGCTAGTTAGTTTTAATTAATGTAAGGATGTTCATTTATTGGATTAAGGAAAGGATATATCTTTTCCGTATCTGAATAAATACGTTCTTTAGTACAGCTACCATCTTCTTCATTGTAATTAGATTTACTTTTGTCGCATAAGTTCTATTTTCAAATGTTTGCAATTACCATGCCCTTTCTGTTTAATTTAGTTTCTGCGGAAATATAGCAAGATTACTGTAGAGCATAACCTCAATAACATCTTTTTGGTTCTATTTAAATAAACTATTTTAAACAGACAACCTTAATTTAATTATTCGTTTTGCTCTTCCAGGTTCTTCAACGTGAATAATTTGTAATATAATTAAAGTTTTGATTTTTATTTTTTAACTTCTGGCAGCAGTCTGCAAATGATTAACATCTAATATAATAAATGCTACGTGAACGAAAACGTTATAAAGTAAACAAACTCGTATTATTTTCTTCTGGGGTTGTACTATTCTTTATTTTAAATAACTTAAAAGGGTTACTGTTAAAAATATATATAGGAACGTCAATATAATCGATGCATAAAACTACAGCTATCAGGTCACATTCAATTCAAATCGTTTGAAATAATCCAACATCATTTTCATCACAGTCCTCATTTCATTCTTCACTAAAATTAAGTGTACATTCAAGCAATTACAGTTTTAATGTTCTATCATTCTTGAATTTCTGTTGTGTAAAGCTTTTGATGAATTTATTTTTCTACAAAGATCAGAGAATTTTAATAAACTAATTAATCACATCGGAATATTCTAAACTAAACGATCCACTATTATCTTCCTCTTCACTATTTTCGTTTCTATTTTGACTGCCTTTTTATATATTTTTATATGTACAAGGTGCTTAGAAACTTGTTCATACAATCTGTGGAAGAATAGTATTTATCAAGCTATCACGGTTTTAAAATCTGAAAATGGTAGAATAGTATATTAAAATACAAGTTGCAGAATGCATCTATTCAAGCACGAATTTGAAATTCCGAAACGAGCCGCATAGCGGCGAGTTGAGGAACAAATGAATGCTTGAAGGACCTTCTGCAACGAGTCTTTTATACTATTTTTTTATTTTGCCGCTTTATACCATATTATAAATAAAAAAATAAAACTGTTTGTAAGGGAAGATAGACGGTCGGCCTTACCTTTTGGCGAAAGTTATATTGGTTGTTTTGCCGGCTGGTAATTATCGGCCTAGTTGGGCTAGCTCGCCGCGAGGGTCGCAGGGTTGCAGCTATGCTGAGAAAAATAAAATAGGAGAGGGCGCCAGGTCCTCGACTCAGATCCAATCCTTATGCCGGACCGTACACAAGGTAAGGACAATTGCCAGCAGATCAAAAAAAAATAAGCAAACCAACAACCAATGAATAGATCACAGCTTTATTTTAAATATTGGTGGGTACTATAGTGCATAGCTAACATATAAATAAATCACAGCAGGCAGTAAGCAAAAATGGATACAAATACTAACATAGGCGATACTTGGCAATAGATATGAACCTTTGTATATTTCTAACAACAACAAAAGAAATAACCACACAGTATGCGTCATGCAGTAATAAATATAAATATAAATGTATATATCAAACAAACAGTAGCCCACGAGCAGTAATAACTATAATCGGTGGATGGGCTAACCCATTAAAATTTTGCGAGCACGGCATAAATCGATCGAACTCCCTACTCAGGTGCCGACATTCCGCGGAGCTCGAAATAACGCGAGGTTTAAAAAAACGTAGCGAGTATTGAATTACAAAAACAAAAAAAAATAGAATAGCCCCTGTGAGGCAGGGTACAGCAGGGCCAGGTTATGCAAGCGCTTAGCTGATGCGAAACCCCGAATATCAGCTCAGAAAGGTTCTAAAGTAATTATTCAAAAATTTCTAAAGGTCAAAACTACCAGGTTATATGGCCATATAGGAACAGAGTAGTTTTCTCAGTGGAAATACATCAGGTACATAAATGAACGCTAAACAATCGCTTGAATAAACCTTCGGCAAGCTTGTACCTACGTAAAGACTCGCTAATAAATTACAATAACGCGGAATTGACAATGATTCTACCGGCGGCGGGCCTTGTGACGCAATCGCTACTAACCCGAGATTAATCAGTCATGAACTGAAACTGCAGAAGCAATCGACTACCGATGTCGCTACTCTAGCCACTATCAACATCAAAACAAAGCAGCAAACGTCAGACGGCTGACAGCAAATGGCAACGAAAATAAATCTAAATATCTGTATATTAAACAAACCGCAGGCAACGAGCAGTAAGTACAACCCTAAATCTGAAGTAATTAAACGAAAGATCTACCATACAATTTGCAGGGGAGCCCGATGGGGCGCGGCGACTGACGAATCCCCAGGCTTCGGAACCACCTAAACAGGGCTCTAGTAAGTTAATCTGATGTTAATTTGCCAGGCTGCACTAAAATGCAAATAGGGCAGCAGCATGAGGGTTAATTGAACTGTAAATTCGCAGGTTCCACGGAGAAGCCGTGGCTCGGGGCTAATTCATAACCGAAAGCTCCTACAGGCGTAAGCCGCAGAACTAACGTCACCAACTCGGGTAAGCACGATTAAAGATTCAATAAAGCTCAGTAACCCGCACAAGATAGGCGCTCGAAATTTGCAAAAGCCCTATCATAACAACGCATTAAAACCATACAAAAGCATGCACTAACATCTAAATAAACGAAGCATTGCTATGCCCCAAAAATATCACACATGCCCTATCTATTAACGAGACGAGATTCTACTAACTAACTATAAAATACATCAGGCGCAAAGAGTGTTAACTTTTCTTGCCTGCAGTGAAAATATGTCGGCTCCTAACCTTTGGCTTGCGGGGGCCGAAGACGGCAGAAGCAATGGGGGTTCCAGCAGACACAGCGGGAGGCCCAGCGGGCCGAGGAAGCGGTAAATGTGTCGCAGGTGAGTGCAGTGCTACACCCTCTAGCGTAGCTCCCAGAGAATTGCAGAATTCCTTGACAGCTCGCTAATTTCAGGAGCCCAAATCGACGGTTTGGGTGCCCGCGGAGAGCAGCCGAACGAGGAATGCTAAGCCTCTTCAGATAGGAGTCCAACCTCTCGCAGGAAGCGTCCAAACTCTCCCAAGATCTTATCCGACAGGAAATGCATCCAGCAGGAAGTGAATGGCATCCAACAGTAAATGAATGGCATCCGACAGTAAATGGCTATAACGCACAACGCCCAAATGAGTCCCAAATAAGAAGAAACTGGCCTTATCTTACCTCACGCTGGAATTGAGCCAGAAGAAAGGGCAGAAACAATGCTGGCCTCAAACGAATCCGCAGTTGCGAAGGACGTACGTATAACCAAATCAAATACGAACGTCTTAAGGGCACATGCGCTTTGTAGGTCCTCCGAAAAATCAAAACGGAGCTGAGCTATACTAATTAGCTCACAAATTTAAGCACACGGCCGAGGCACTAGCAGCCTGCACCAAATTTAAAATGGGAAAGAACTCAAAAATCCACCAGTTACCAGTTATCAAAACTTTCCAAATTTTTTGGGCCAGAAGATGCGAAAAAACCAGCCTGAAAAATGTGACTGCAAGAAGAGATATCCTTTATCTAGCAACAAATAGAATAGTGCAGAATAATTTGCAACAGGGGTTGCCTAAGCGCCATATACAAATATCTGTAGGAATATGACCAAAATAAATTTAATTAGTAGAATATGGGTAATTATTCGAAGAGTTGCTTACCAAACTGCTTGATAATTATAGGAAAATAATTAAAAATAAGATACAGCTAATTATACCTAGTTTAAAGCATGCAAAAATTGGCAAAAGCCAACCATAAATATTCAAGTTCAGAATTCAGCTAGCAAACGTTCAATACTACGGGGGACGCTCCAAAAGTATCGTTAAATGTTTTCTATTTTGCGTTAAATGACGTCATTTGGGAACTAGAATAACTCCATTCTAGCACCCAAATGAGGTCATTTCATAGAGACTTATTCTAACACTCGAATGACGTCATTCGTGTGCTAGAATGGATTTACTCTAAACGCAAAATAGATAAAAATAATTTTTGATTTCAATTCTATATTATATTAGTTTAGTTAAAATTAATCCACAACACATTTTAAAAAACAAATAAAGGTTCAAACTATTGTTCAAAATATCTACCGCTTTCTACTCAACATACATGTGGACATCGTAATAGCGTTCGAAAAGACTTCATTCTTAATATTTGTTATTTATTAAAAATTAATTAAAAATTGAAATTTTTGTTGCTGTTTCCAATCATTTGTTTTTAAACTTTTGGGAAGATATCTGTCAGCGATGCTCCTTGAATTAATGCGAGTCTTCGATTTGCGTAGTTCCGGGAATTACTTCTTGCATTCGTTCAGTTCGCACCTCCGAACATAGATTGTATAATGTTATATAACCAGGTTGTTTTACTGAAGGTTATACTTGATGAAAGGAAAGGAAGGATTTTGATTTAAAATATGACTGGAGTAGCCAGGCCTAACTACCACTTAGACATTTGAAGCCTACGTCGGTCACAAGTGAACATACCTCAGAGTTTAGAAGTATATTGAAAATTATTAATCAAATATAGTCTCTATACATGATCATATGTATGTTATCTTGCTGCCTTTTCAACTCAAAATCTAATATTGGTGTAGGCACAAAAACATAACGTCCGCATAATAATGCACATTTACAATGTGTGAATCTGACCTAATGAGTACTAAAATTGCGGCAGTCTGCATAAAACTTCTTTATCGTAACGTAACTTGACCCAGTAAGCCGACGTTAGCTGAATGTTGTAAACACATATTGTAATCGGCACATGCCCTGATCCAGTTTTTAAAGTCTATTTCCTCGTCCGCACTATTTTACTTAATTCCACTAAATTGTCTCGCCCCATGATTAGTTTGAATATCTATTTTTTACTTTAGACAAAACATTGATTTATTAGCACTCATTTCGATGAATTTTCTTGTTGCTAAGTAAGTGACACTGATGTTTGACAGTATATTCTTACCGTATCCGATAATAAGTTAATCTGAAGTGTAATAAACAGGGTGGTAAAAAAAATGAAAAACTGAGACAATTACTTTTTGGTGTAGGTGGCTATGACTTCGTATTCTACACCTTCTTTTAATTTTAAGCAACTTTTCCAAATCACATTTTTCTATACTTTGAAAAATAAGGGTACTTTTGAATCTACCCCGTATACCAACAGAGATATTAAAATTTTGGCAAATGCATTTTGAGTTTTAGAAGATGCAGATACTTCTATCAGAAACAAAATGTTCTAATAAATGGATAACAAAAAAGTTGCCCTTTTGTTACCCTTTATTCTGATCACGCTGTACATTAACATAGCAAAAATTGAACGACTCATAACGTGATGACTGACAATTTAATTAAAGGCAGAGCACTCTTGCTTACAAAAACAGATAAAAATCAAAAAGATATGCCGGATTTTATTATTCAAAATCTTAGAATATCCACCTATCTAAATTAACCGATTTGCTGATCAAATTTAAGCTCAGCGACGTTTTACAAATTTCCAGTGCTTCGGAATCTCTTAACAAAACGGAGATCTACCGAAAAACAAATTCTGCCGATGTTGAAAACATCTGGTAAATCGAAATCGTTTAAAATTCCATTAGCGGATTGGAAAGCAATAATTAATAAAGAATAC
>OW679200.1:133547085-133703430 GCA_940337035.1 Agriotes lineatus
TGTAAGGCTCTCTATGTTGTAATGCGGAATATTACAGTTGTCTAGGTCTTGAGGGCATTCTTCTAATTTACTGGAAGTATCAGCAACAATGTAGGGTAAAAGGAGTTTAGCTTTAACCAGATAGTGATTACTACCACATTCACTACCTCTATACGCTCTTACATCAATAACTTCTAACTTAGTTTCCTGCTTAACAATAACGTAATCAATTATAGTTTTTAAATTTAGTGTTTTCTGTCTCCAAGTATACTTGTGAATATCTTTCTGCTGGAAGTAACCATTAGTTATTTGAAGCTTATACTGTGTACATAGATTTATTGGTCTTAGACCATTTTCATTTACTGTGTCTTCTCCAAAACTGCTTACTATGGAGTTTTTAAATCTCTTCCCTGTTCTTACATTTAAGTCCCCTACTATAATAATTTCTCGTTTATTTCAAATTTTGCTTATAATCGTAGTATCTTGCAAATTATTATCATGTTCATTTTTTGTGATATCATCTGCATCGTCATTTGGAGCATACACTCCCAAATCTATAACCTAGATGGTTTATGTATACTGTCACAATGCGCTCGTTTACGGTTTCTCAATTCGTTATTCTATGTTTTAATTTTTATGTATTAGCAAAGATACTTCTTTTTTAGCTCGCCGGAACACCGCTGTATATATGTACATAACTACCAATCTCTTCAGTAATTGCTGCTACGTCCATTTTTGTTTTCTTCATCTCTTTTAATACATCTTCTAATTTTCCTCTTAGTCCCTGTGCATTCCATCTATCAATATTTATTATTCTCTTTTCGCGCAAATTTCGGCTTGATGATTTTCCGTCCATGTTCCGAGGCGGTAAAGTCGAATTTTTTGCACTAGTTTTGTTTTGCGAGTAACGGGTCACAGGCCCATCGCCACAACCTCCAACCTGGAGGAACAGGGTACCTTTCTTCGTCTGGCTCCTCTTCTTAAATCTGTCCGACAGGGGTGACCCTACCAGGAGTACAGTACTCCAGCCGGCATACCGCTAAGAGTTCTTAGAGCACACAAGCTTCCTCAATCGGCAAAAGGTGCCTTCGACAAGGTGGAGATACCTTCGAGGAAGAAGTGTTTACCACCATAATTGATTTTATGCAAACGTATTTCTTGTAATTCATACAAATTTAATAATACTTGCTGGAATATGGAGACCCGACCCATATGAGATAAGAGCCCATATGAGATTTTAATTTTAATTTTAATTTTATTTAATTTTAATTTTAATTTAATTTGCACTCAGCAAACAGCCGTTAGGCCAATTACAGGCGTCGCTGTGCAGTTATGAGGACTTCCAACCCCACTAACTACTGCCATGATGTTGTATGACCGCCGGGACCAACTTTTTTCCGTGGCAGCCGTACCACGAGGCGCCGAGAGATGCAGCCGTGGAACTCCCATCCAAGTTCTGACCAGAGACAGCGTTGCTTAACTCTGCTGATCGAACGTGGACGCTTGTTCAAGCTACACCACTCGGGACCCTTAATTAAACTCATTCATTAATATATAATATCCAATACACAATAAAAAACACGGTAATATATTACAAACATACCCTAAGAATATGGACTTTTTGTACGGTGTAAATAATATAGTTATCCAACTGTGAACTCCACCAGACATAAATATCTGGTTGTCACTACATTGTCACCATGCCAGAATTTTTAGTATTTTAAATCAATATTGCTTGCTCTTCACATTTCTTACATTAAATTTTAACTTTCTTACAATGCAAATTACTTCATCAACATGTTATAGTGCTATCGACATTATTACGTCAGAACCGTGAACAATTAGTATGTGGCTTTCCTTTGTGCTCGCTTATTCGGAATGTTGAATACTCTTACTGCATGTTACGTATACTCGTAACTTCTAACGTTCTAGCATACTAGTGATACTTTTTCTTCATAGCTGTTATTGTCTCTTTACTACTAGTGTTATTTTTGTCATCTGTCTAGATCATGGCCGGATCTAAGAATTCTGGCGAGTGGATCAAACTAACCCAACCTCTCGTTGGGTATTAGGTATTCAACAGTATTGGTTATTGCATGAGACACAAATCGCGTTCACATCCACTTGGTATGATGTTTTTTAAATTGAATTACAAAAGTCGAATTCAGTTCCGTCTGTCTGTTTGTCCGCTTTTTGTTTGCCTGTTTGTTTGTTCGTCTAACCTTCTGCCTGTCGGCGGCGTAGCTCGAAAACTATTTACTGGAGACAGACGGTCTCTTGCACGCGGATGATATTTTATTTTTTTAATTTTATTTTGGTGGTCAGCCAACAGCCGTTAGGCCAATTATAGGCGTCGCTGTACATGATATGTCTAATGTCTACCGACTCGACCGATACAGAATATACTTTCGGACAAATATATACACGTGCGCACCTTAAAAAATAAAAAGTTGTTTATTTTTGGTTTGTATCAGGAATAAATAAAAGTAATAATTTGCACATCGAAGAAGTTTTTGCCCTTAATGAAAATGGTGCTCAACAGCTGCAGCCAAAAACGAATTCAGTTGCTGTGCCAGCGTGGGCTAGCGGTTACAGCGGCGGTCTAGCTATTAGTAATCGTATTCCGCCTGGGTAAACGCCTGGAAGCGCGCGTTCGGTTCTCAGCTATTGCATTTTTTTATTTGAAAATTAATGCAATTCGCCCGAGGAAAGCTCCCAGCAAACCCCTTTACAGATTTTTTTATTTTGTAGACAGAAATGAATAACAATAACAAACAAATCTGTTGGCAATTATTGTGGCACAGCAATCCTTGAGAGTAATAATTCTAATTTACAAATGAAAATGTAAGTAATTTGTAATTAATTTTTTTTACATATCGCATCTTTCCAACTCATCTAAGACATATTCTCATCATTGGGAAGTTGTTGGCGCCCCTGCGTTATTGCCGGCTGGGGCACAGGTCCCGTTTTGGCCTCTCTATATCCGATACTGGCGTTATCCTTGTTCTTGCAGAGTTATTCATGGCTCGAGTGCTAATCTATTTCAAAATGTATCCCTTTTATTTAATATATTTAGGGTCGGTTATAAAAAGTTTAGAAAATTGCAATTGTTTATGAAAAGAATTTTTAAGTACAGAAACACTCACCAACGCTTAAAAGCTTTTAAAGCTATTTTGTGTAATTAGATAACTTCCTCCGTTCGTATTGAAGCAGGATTGAGCGATCACACTAAATATATTAGTAATTAAGGTAACTAGAAGCACTACTGTGACACAGCGAATAGGCTGCCAGACTTGTAATAAGCAAATCTTAGTTCGAATACATGGATAGGCGGAATCTTTTCCGTAGTCCACTGGATCGGTACTGAACCGCTTGACCATTCGAGATTGGGATACAATTAACGTCGCTCTCCTCTGAAGACTGGTCTATGAGGTAGAGTAACAGGACTACACACAAAACACACACACACACACACACATGATTTCGAGGTAGTACAATAGGGTTGAGGCTGCGTGCGCGTAAACTTGATTCACCTTCCACCCAAAAAAGAATAATGAAAGTAACTAAGATCATGATGGTCTACAAACACCTATATAACTCATTTACCATTCAATGGGAAGATGGCTAAAAAATTCAAGTGTGGTGGTAAGTGAAGTTATGTGACTGATATTTAGTTTTAAAAAAACATACAATTTATTAGTAACATTAAGATTTGCATCAAATTATATTATTTAGATCTAAATGATGTTAGGTTTGTTAGTAAGTAAGTAAGTAAAGTTCGGGCACTTCATTCCATAGGAACATGTCCTGAGACGAGGCGAGTCAGGGTCGCCGAAATATCGTTTTCCGAAACCCAGTCATCTGGCACACCGTTAACGGCGCACTGGGTAATGTGGTTAGCATCACGCCTTCGACGACTGCCTTACTTTCACTATTTTCACAACTGTAGTTTCGGGACCCAATTTTTAAAGCGACTGGGTGGGGCGCCCGCCAGTTGCCAGATGTCGGGATTGAACCCCGTACCGTGGCATAGCAGCCTGACGCACTAACCGCTCGACTACGCTGGCGACTTAGTTTAGTTAGTGCTACCTTGCAATACAAAAATTTGTGTAAATAAGCCAATCCATGCCTGCCGTATCTACTATTTGAGATTTCTGAGCCTGATCACATCAGAATAGTGTGAAATTTTATTAGGGTGTAGTACTGAAGTAGTACCTACGTGATGATATATACTTTAGTTCTAGTTTTAGTTGCGATATATACCGAAATCGTTTAATCACTAAGCTGATATAAAACAATCGTAAATATTATATTATAAAATGTGTTTGAACATGGATAAAGCTTGCATACAAAGGTAATTTACGGCATACACATTAAATTTGGTACTAGTTTAAGCCTACGATATTTTTTAGCGATATTTTGTTATAAAAGTTTGTTGCATCTGTCAAAATGTAAAGGTAATCAATTTCTTGTAAATTGGCTAGGAACGTAGATAAATATTTGTATATAGCTTGTAAATAAGGCATATTAGTGTTGTCGTAGCTTAAGTTAATTAAATAAAAGACATTTACCAAATTCGAGGTTAGCAGGTTAGGGTTTGCGTCAGTCTATGTCAAAATTGACGCAAAACCTAACCTGCTAACCTCGAATTTGACATAAACTTACAGTGCCAATAACATATTATTTATACAACAAATATTTCAAAGGGAACTTGATAGAAATTTATAATTACCCGGGGACATGTAAGGGGTCGTCTTTGATCTATGTTCCGACACCTGTGTTTTAACCTCTAGTACAGATGATCTAGATACATATGTTCAATATTAATCGAAGCGTCTTATAATCTTAATTTGGTTTTTTGTTTAGAGAACTACAAAACAATATACGACTGATACCAAACTTTTAATGAATTTAATAATTAATTTTTAAATTGTCCCCAGACTATGTAGGCACATTAGAAAGCCGACTAGCTGCAGTGGAGACGTCTGCGTTTCGATACAAAGTAAAACGCTACGTAAAATTTCTAGAGGTGTCAAAGAGTCTTTAGTACTACAAATCTGCTCAAATAGAAACGATAACTCATAAACTCGAAAACAAGGCCATCAATCGCTAAATATTCTAAAATCAAGTAATTCCAGGGCCAGATCAAGAGGGTTGCAGTAACAAGTAACTCAGCGTATTTTATAGTAATAAGTAGGTGTAATAACTAGCAATATTATACTTCAATACAAACTGCTTTAGCAGGAATAAAACGTTTATAACGCAGGTTGCATCCAAAATAAAATATCTAAATATCGCATACTCTCCAGCATAAACTGGCCAGCGGAATCATAAACTCAAGAAAAATATAAAGGCATATTTAGAAACGCAATTAAATAGAATGGACAGATTTAAGAATACTCTTCAAGAATTGGTAACACTTTTTGCAGATTACAAATTCTAATCGTTTTGTGCACGACCAAATAGCTATCCCTCCACGGAGCGTAAAAGGGATACCTGAGCATCGTATTGTAACAAACGCCCGCAGTAGATCGCTGCAAGAATAGCAAGGAGGCCTGCCGAAGTTAGAGGTTATAATTCCCAAAGCACCAAAAAAGAACTGCAATTAATAAAATTAGCCAGCATTGAAGCTCAGGGGAGCAGCTGTAAATACACACAAATTAAAACGGTGTGGCTCTAACAAAAAAGCAAGCAAAAGGTTCCATGCAACTTACTTTGGTTTGGGCTGCCTGAAAGTTTTCGAATGCTCGACGAAATACCCTGCTGCAGAATTCATCATCTTGAGGAGAAAATAACTCTTCCTAACGCCGCTGCCGAAGCCGGACAACTCGGCGCCGCCATCTCGGCGCGGGGCCAGCTCGGCGCCGGGACAACTCGGCGCGGAACCATCTCGGCGCCAGCCAACTTGGCGCGAGGCCATCTCGGCGCCGAATTCAAATTTGCAAACTACAGTGTGCACTACGTAAGAAAATTGTTATCAAAAAATAATAAATAAAGTGATCGCCAAAAATCTGTCATCAAAGGAAAAAAAAATTTTGAGAATTTCTTGGAAAATCAAACACTGACGACCAGAGGTGGTTGCAAAGTGATTACAAATGAGCCAAACAAAAGTTGTCACATGACTTCCGTTATCAGTAAAATTTTAGGTTTTTTTAAAAATAATTACGAAGCATGCATTTACTAGTCAAGATAGAGACACATTTTACGAAAAAAAGTTTTCTGGCCTTGAGATTGTTCAGTCAGCTAAAACTACCACACAATAAAAAATATCATTGAAATCTTGATTAAATTCCGAAAAATAGCACTTTTTGGATTTACACAATTTTGAAAAACGCCATTTTCTAAGTAAAGTGCTTTTTATATGACAAATATTTCTTTAATGTTTATTTTCCAAATCAAAGAATTTTATTTTTAACATTTTTTTATTATGAAATAAAAAACTTTTTGAAAACGTTTGTTTTTCCTTAGCCGTCTTTGTTAAAAGTAAAATTCTTTGATCATGTGAGAGATCAAAGTTGGCAGAGGATTCTGAAATTTGGTATAGGAACCTAGATGTTGATTCTAACAACTTCTCTTAATAACTTTTTGTCGTATTTGCTACATAAAAGACGCGCTACTCTACAGTAATAGTTATTTACCTAGCAAGTTCGTAATTTTCCCGAATGAACACTTTGTTTGCAGCACGACCGAAGGGAGTGCTGCATGTAGTGCGAATTCGGGAAAATTTTTCCCGAAGGAGTTAGGTACAATGTTTTTTGTAACGAATAACTGAAAATATTTAGAAAAAAAAAATTATTTAGTGTTTGACTAATTTACTGAGTTAACAGCACAAATCACTAAACTTTTATACCTATCCTACGCACCTGTTAGTTTTTGTTGATGTTTACAGCGCCTCTGGTGTTTGCAGGCGCAATTAAACCAACGAGGGACAATCCTCTATATAATAAAGGAGAACGATCCAGACGTGTGTGTCCCGAGGGCTTCCTTGGAGAGGGGCAGAACCCCGAGGGCCCCCTTAGAGATGGGCGGAGCCCCGAGGGCGGCTTTGGAGAGGGGCGAAGCCCCTATGGCCCCCTTGAAGAGGGGCGGATCCCCGAGGGCTCCCTTGGAGATGAGTGGAGCCCTGAAGGTCCCCTTGGAGAGGGGCGGAGCCCCGATGGCCCCCTTGAAAATGAGCGGAGCCCTGAGGATCCCCTTGGAGAGGAGCGGGGCCCTGAAGGACCCCTTGGAGAGGGGCGGAGCCCCAACGACCTTTCTTGAAAATGGGCGGAGCCCCGAAGGTCCCCTTAGAGATGGGCGGAGCCCCGAGGGCGGCTTTGTAGAGGGGCGAAGCCCCTATGGCCCCCTTGAAGAGGGGCGGATCCCCGAGGGCTCCCTTGGAGAAGAGTGGAGCCCTGAAGGACCCCTTGGAGGGGCGGAGCCCCGAGGGCCCGTTTGAAAATGAGCGGAGCCCTGAGGGCCCCCTTGGAGAGGGGCGAAACCCCGAGAGCCGCTTGGAGAGGGGCAAAGCCCCAAGGGCCCCTTTGGAGATGGGCGGAGCCCCGAGGTCCCCCTTGGAGGGGGGCGGAGCCCCAGAGGCCCCTTTGAAGATGGACGGAACCCCAAGAGCTCCCTTGGAGATGGGCCAACGTAATAGGCCTAAAACTGGTGGTAAATTGAATAGAATAGACGGCGCAATAGCGCGCGCAGCCCCGTTTATTGTAAAAATTTACAAAAAACACAATTCCCCTAGTTTTTGTTGAAAAGTACACAACACCTCAGTGCGGGCAAAGTAACTTTCGGCGTATCGGGAATGACCGGGAAATATGAATTTTGAAGTCATGAGTACAAAAAATAGTTTTTTTGAAAACTTTCAAGGCATATTTGATTTTTCAAAACTGAAATGCTGTTAAAAATTCGCCTTTAACCAAGCAGGGCTGAACCCCAAAAAATGAAAATTTAAATCGAGAATTTTTTACCTTTTACAAGAGTCGTTTCACCTATCCGGGGACACACTGTATATACAGGGTGATTTTTAAGTTGATTCTTTCCTTTTGCCAGGATATAAAGCTAAAAAAAGTAAGCCATTTACTAATTTTGCGAAATATCAAAACTAACGGGGGTACAAGGTGTTAAAGTTTTAAAGTATGAACTAAAATTACTTAACGAAAATTAAACTAAACTTAATCTAACTTAAATGATCAAAATTATTAGCATTCGCTTCTACACACACATTCCGTGTATAAGAGCGATGCGGCAGAGGCATTTTGACGACACTCCCAGTAAATAATAAGCATATTCACTCATTCATTATTTTCATAAACTTGAACCATTATTGCAGCAATAACATTAAGAAAATTACAATGGAAAACTACTTGACAGATCATTGCTTGACAACAGAGATAAACAAAAATAAAATTGTCCAGCCGCCTTTGCGCCAAAGTTTAGTTTTTAATTTGAAACTTTAACACCCTGTACCTCTGTTAGTTTTGATATTTCGGAAAAGTGGTAAATAAAAAAAATACTTATTTTTTTAGCTTTATTTCCTGGTAAACGGAAAGAATCAACTTAAAAATCACCCTGTATATAAATATATATATATATAAAAATATTGGTAATGTTTACATTTCACTTTATACTGGATGACAGCTTGTCCGAAAACCTATTTAGCCCGTATTAGATATATTGACTGATTTTTACTTAGTTAAAAGTGGCGTTTTTCGAAGTTTGTCGGAAATTAAGCAAGATTTCCATACGATTTTTATTATGTGTAAGTTTTAGCTAACTCAACAATGTCAAGGCCAGAAAACAACTTTATTTCGTAAATATTGTCTCTATCTTGGGTAGTAAATTCATTTTTTGTAATTATTTTAAAAAAAATGTTGAATTTTACTGATAACGGAAGTCACGTGACAACTTTTGTTTGGCCCATTTGTAATCACTTTGCAATTACCTCTGGTCGTTAGTGTTTGATTTTCCGAGAAATTCTAAATATTTTTTTTTCATTTGATGCCAGCTTTTTGGCGATCACTTTATTTATTATTTGTTTATAATAATTTTCTTACGTTGTGCACACTGTAGTTTGCCAATTTAAATTCGGCGCCGAGATGGTCTCGCGCCGAGTTGGCTGGCGCCGAGATGGCTCTGCGCCGAGTTGTCCTGGCGCCGAGCTGGCCCCGCGCCGATATGGCGGCGCTGAAGTGGCGGCGCCGAGATGGCGGCGCCGAGTTGTCCTAGACCCAGAGCCCCTCGAACATATATAAAAGGAGAATCCCCGTGACTTAAAAGACAAGTTCTGAATCCAACTTCTCCTTCAGCGCCATAAATGAGAAGAATACGTGCGAGACGAACCTTTCTTAAAAACCTAAACCTAACTTCTAGGCTGTAGAGCATCTAAACTAACATGAGGCGGGCCCAGAATTTTTTCTTCAGTACCTGGATTAGTAAAACTACCTAAGTTATAATAATATTCGAGGAACTCAATTTTCTCATCCAGTTCTCTACGAAACGTTCTCTGCCTGAATACCTGTCCAAAGCCAGAAATTTGTTATACGAAGGAACCCCCCCCCCCCGTTTCCTGTGCAGGTATCTTTATTTAACATACCACTGGCGCACAACAGTACTAGATAGCTCGAATTTTTGTAACATATCTCAACATTTGCCATTTCTGTAGTATTTGCTCCAGCCACTGGCGAAATATCTCAGCTCATCAACCACGTCTGCTTTTGGCAAACAAAGAAGGTCTATGTATTTTAACAGGATTCTTTAAAACTACGAAAGTAATGTGGATGCAATAGGACCACATTGGTACAGAAGTGCTTTTGTGAACTGCTGCCATCCATGGAAATTCATCCTGCTTTGTCGTCTTTAGCTATACTCTTTCTTCAACGCCAGCTCCTTATGAATAATTACAAACGCTACATGAGGGAAAATGGAGAATGCTAAGTTTTCATTTGTTAAATCTTTCACTTGCTATTGTTTATTAATTGCAAAATTTTATTTCAATTTGTGCTTGGTTACATCGATGGATTTAAGATGTTTGCAACTGTTCTGTACGAAAAACTAGATGATAGTAAGTGTCTATCCGGTCGACTTTGAAAAGAAACGTGTTGTGATAGCAGGCATTTATAGAACAGTGTTAAATTCATGAGCATGAAGATAACCTACGATTAAATTGGGAATTTCCTTACACGGGGTCATTGGTTATCAAAATTACGGGTACGTTCATAAGTTCAAATTATATCAACTTAGTGTAGTGTTTTTGTACGAAAATCGTATTCGTATTTCATTTGCAGAAAACCTTTAACATTTTATAACTTCTTCGGCGAAAAGAGTTGAGCTGTTGTCTACTATATGCTACAGAATATAAAAATAACATCTTCAGGTTTGTAGCTAGGGGGGCAGGGGGCGATATCTGGCACCTCTTGAAAAATCTGAGCACCCCCTGAAGAATTTTCAATACTAGTACCTTTCTATGCATTCCATCTATGCATAATCTGGTAGTGTTTATAAAACGACTAACTTCGAAGCCAGATTTGACGCTAAAAGTTTTTAATGAGTATGGCCTAGACAGCTAGACATGTCCAAAATTTTGAGCCAGTGCTATGATGGTGCTTTAGTTATGAGTAGTCGTAACGGAGGAGTTGAAGCATTAATACAAGAGCGATTGAACAAAATAATCCTTACAGGCACTGCTGTAATCACAGATTTTATCTCGCTATTGTGAAAGCAATAAATGATGTTCCAGAGATTATGCAATTCTTTGATCAATGTGCTATGCTCTATGTCTTCTTAAGTACAATCGACCCTGTATGAGTATTATACACCCTCTCCGATTTTGAAATCAGATGGAGTGGCCATCTAAATGCGACCATTATTATTTTAAAAAATTACCAAAAAAAATCTGTAGGCTATACAAAATGAATCAATCAACATGGTCTTTAAAAAATTAAGATATCTTCCATGTCAGATTGCCTCCCATCATAAAACTAACCGATCTCCTTGCTTTGATAAGTCCAATGTGGTGGTGATCCGAGCAGAAACTATAATTTTGCTTATTGGTAACCATATTATTACTAAATTTTGCTTTAGTGGTCTATAAAATTTGGTCTCAAATGGATGGATCATCTTGAAGCTGTTCAACTAGCCACAAAATAAATATCAATCTGAGATCAGGATTTTCTGGCCGTAAGTTCTGCATACTTTATACGGATACATGTTGTATGTTTTAGAATCCTGGTGGCACCAATACAGGATAATGAGCTACATGACTAGTCGATAGACGTGGATTTAGTTTGAAATAAGCAAGTTTGTTGTATTTTATTTAAAAAAATCCTAGTAAAATTATTGTTGAAGTAAGTAGTGTGTATAGATGATATGAATGCAATATATCTAATATAAAACTGTCCTGAACAACATGCATCGCTGATTTGCAGACTAGTTAAATGTATTGTTACACAGTTCTCTTTTTTGACTAAATATAAACGTATAGCAAAAAATTCTCAATGACAGGTTCCAATTCCGTTTTCTTCTTCTTCTTCTTTATCAACGCCTCTTCGCTTAGCGCATTTAGTCGATATTCTAAATGTATTATGATTTTCTGCCACCCTTTTCCTTTCTACCATTATGGCACACTTTCTTAGTGGTAATCCCTGTATTCTCCCTAACCATCTCCTACGTGGTCTTTCTCGAGATCTTATTCCATCCACTCCCATCTCTATAACTTTTTCAGGATTATTTCTTCCTCCATTTTTGTTAGCTGTCCATACTACAATAATTGGCTTCTATCAATTTTTATTTTTACTGGAGTTTCTTCCAGCTCTTCTCTTATATTATTATTTCTTATTATATCCTTTTTTTCTGATTCTATACATTTTATCCCCCTAGCTGTTAATTTTGTTTGTCTAGTATAGGCCAACACTTTCTAATATATGATGTTAAAATTCTTCCGTTTTTTCTCTATTTCGCATTTCCCAATTATCGTGTTGTTTATTAGATAATATAGTTAAACTTGCGTTGATTATCCTGGTTGTTATTTTTTTTCTCTTTTTTCATCTTTTGTTATTATCGTTCTAAAATATGTGTAGCTGTGCACTGTTTCGACTACCTTACCGTCTATTCTTCTATATTTCATATGGGCATCCTCTTCCTTTTACATTTTCGTTGCCGTGATCTTACTGAAATGTATATTTAATCTCCTTTTCCCTCATTCTTCCTCTCATATGTTGAATATTGTCTCTGTTGTTTTTTCTACAACTAATTACTTCATTTCGGCACAAGTATACTAGATTTTATAAATATACAGGATACAGTCTTCAATTTCGTTTTTCTAGTTCTTCTTTTGCAATCAGGGATAACATCCTTTGTAACTAAAAAACTGCAATGAAGTCAGGCTATTACCCTCCATTCACTCTAACATGTCGTTCACGGTCTATCTTGATATTTTATTGCGTTTATCGTCAAAAGCAGCTTTTATGCCAATAAAGTCTTTTTCTAAGAATCGATCTTAACGCCAACATATGGTCGTGTGCTATTTTCCTCCAAAGAAAGCTCTTTCCTCTTCTTTTTTTTGCGTTTATTCACGCAATCTAGTTTTTAATACCTTCGAAGATCTTCTTCCCATTGTTTAGGCATCTCTTCCTTTTCCTTGTTGAGATATTTGTCTTAACCATTTCATTGATTTTTCTCCACCTAATATTATTAATTCAGGACAGTTTCGTCATTTTCTGTAATTTTTCACTTTTCATTGTTTTTATAGCCGCGTCCACCTCTTTTTACCGAACATTTTGATTTTCCGTTACAACTTACTAGCTTTGACTTCTATGGTGTCAAAGCTGCTTTCGATTTTCTTTATATGTCTCTGCTATTTTGTTTTCAAATTCTTCCAGAATGATGCTATAACTTCTTGAACCACTTCGTTTGCTTTATTTATTGTTTGTTTTCATGTTTCGGTATTTTTCAGCTTCTTCCACTTTATTAATTCATTTACTCATTGACTCCAGTTTATAATTTAATGGAATCCCAATGAGATTTCAGCTAGTGATGTTGATTCTTTCTTGATATCAAACAAGTTAAAGTAAAAAGTTGAGCAATATATTTCGACATCTTAGTATCTTCTTCAGTTGCATTACACATATTATAATACATTTTAAAAATCTGTTAAAACGTTGTCATTATGAAAATTATTACATATTTATGAAGAGATGAAAACTAATTTCCATAGTAAAAATTGTCTTCCATTTCCTTTAATTGAATAAAAAAGCACATCGAAATCTTTTCCCACATACTTTATGATATATTTACACTATTTACTATTATTTTTCATTTTAGAAAATCGCATATTGTAGTCAGGAATTTGATTTGTGACGTTGGGAAAGTTTTCAGAACTTTAGGGGTATGATAGAAACAATTTTTTGCTTCAATTATGTTAAATTTTTTTGTACGTTAATGTGAAACATTCTTTTAAGGCGTCTCGATTAGAAGTCTCCTGTTGTAAAAATATATTGCAATGTCATATCTGAAATCCACTTACTATATGAGATCTTTAATCTATTTACTATTATTGTTCATTATAGAAAATTACTTATAGTAGTCAGAAAATTTGATTTATTAAAATCGGTAAAGCTTTCTGAACTTTAGAAGAATGATAGAAGAAAACATTTTGTGCGTCAATTATGTTAAAATTGGTATGTAGGTTAATGTGAAACATTCGTTATAGACGCCTTAATAAGACGTCTTCTGTTGTAAAAATATAATGTAAGGTCATTTTTAAATTGGCCGTTGATTTCGTTATTGCTTTTCATTATATCACAATCATAAATTTGGAATTTTTAATTTTCATATTTGGCTGTCCATGACAGAATGTTTCTTCGTATTTATCTAACTGTTTTATTCTACTCTTTGCCTGTTGTAATAATTCCTGTATATTATCACAATCTTCTTCTCGTTCCCAAGGTCTTTCAGGAATTTTACTTTTCATTAATGTTATAGGACTTATTTCTGTTACTGAGTTAGGCGCTTCGTTTATAAATTCTTCAACTTACTTTATGTAACGTACCCAAGCATTGTATTTATTATGTGTCAAAATCCTTAAGTATTTTATCACCTATCTTATATATCTCTCTGCTGGATTGACTTGAGGACGTCTTATACTGCAAAAACCAACTTTTATGTCTTGCTGTATTTTTGTATCTATAAACCTTGGGTTTTTAAAATAAGTTGCATTATCTGTTAATATTTTAATTGATTTTCCAAATTCTATAAAATATTCAGTAATAATAGGACGAGAGGTCAAAATATTGCCGACAATAATTTTTGCGATTTAGATACGAGTTTCTGCGGCGACGAAAATAACGACGAGTGACGAGTGCTCGCACGAGTCGTTATTTTCTAAAGCAACAGAAACGAGACAATCTGAAGAGCAAAAATTGTCTGCAATATTTCGACCTAGAGTCCTATTCGTCTTGACAATTTAACTTTTCATAAAAAAATTGTTACAGAAAAAATTGTCGCTGAAATAAAGCTTTTCGCTTTATTGTCGATGAAATATAGCTCCTCGAATTATTGTCACTAAGAAAGAATGCCATTGGTTGACAATGACACCAGTTAAATTGTCATTTAAATTTTTTAAAACATTTGGAGTGTTGCATCTTTTAGCTGAAAATAATACCCCTGTGAAGTTAGCACCACAACTTCAAAAAATGTTATTTTTTTCAAGATTTCCCGTTGCACCCCAAAGAGTTCTAGAGTTTCTTGCTATTTTAAAAATAGTTGTATGTATTTAAGAGAAAAAATGAGGATCGAAAATTTGGGGTGCTAACTTCATATTTCCTTCGGACAAATACCACTATAACTCTTTTTGAGTCCTACTTATTGAAAAATGTCATTACACTTTTCGATAGAACTCGCAGGGGTGCTACTAGAACTCCAACAAAAAAAAATTTTCAAAAAAATTTTTTTTAATAGACCGGAAAAAAATATCTTTTAATTTTTTTAAGTTCCGGTAGTTCTAATGGAAGTTCTAGTAGCACCCCGGCGACTTCTATCGATAACGCTAATAAAATTTTTTGATAGCACCCGAAGTAAAGAAGTTACGCCCATTTCTGTGTTAGTATTTTTACAAAACGACGAAGTCCTGAAAGCAATTTTTTAAAAGTTTCGGTAGTTCTAATGTGAGTTCTAGTAGCACCCCGGCGCGTTCTATCGATAACTCTAATAACATTTTTGATAGGACCCGAAGTAAAGAAATTACGCCCATTTTTATATTAGAATTTTTACAAAACGACGAAGTCCTGAAAGCAATTTTTTAAAAGTTCCGGTAGTTCTAATGGGAGTTCTAGTAGCACCCCGGCGAGTTCTATCGATAACTCTAATAACATTTTTTGATAGAACTCGAAGTAAAAAAATTACGTTAATTTTTATGTTAATTTTGTACAGTTCCGGTAGTTCTAATAGGAGTTCTAGTAGCACCCGGACGAGTTCTATCGATAACTCTCATAACATTTTACTCCAAGTAAAAAGGTATCATATGTGTCAAATCAAATTCTGTAATTAAAACCGCTGATTTAATTAGGACATTTAATTAGAGCATTTAATTCGCGGTTTAATTGGAGCATTTAATTGTGTCATTTAAAATTTTATTGTCAGCTAGGTCAAAATCAAGGTGTCGGAATACTACTCATGTGTATAATAATAAAATGTGAGCAAACTAAAATGAAATCAAGCTTGGCTTTGAAAAGTTTGTTTTATGAGTAATATGTTGGTTAAATTCTAGGTTAGCAGGTTAGGTTTTGCGTCAGTTTTGACACAGCCTGACGCAAAACCTAACCTACTACTCGAATTTGACATAGACTTACAGTCGCACCAACATATTATTCATGAAACAAACATTTCAAAGCCAAGCTTGATTTCATTTTAGTTTGCTCACATGTTACATTTAACAATTATGACGATCTACGAAATAAATGTGTCAGAACGGATACCAACGCAACATGTGGTTGTTCCAGATGTCATTATATATGTAGTAAAATATCTATATTTTGAGATTTTTATAGTTCAATGTGTTCAAGATGTATTGTTTTTCAATATTTGCAAATTAAAATTAAAAAAAAAATAAAAAGTAAAAAAAAACACCACGATGTTCTCCACCTTGACGCGGTGGGGCGGCTTCCTTGTATCAGCATTAAAGCAATAACAAGCAAATGTTCGATGTAAAACTAAGAGAGATACTAATTTTTTACTAAACTATCAAAACTTAATGAAAATTTCCACGTAAATAAACTTTAATTTATTTATTGCATGAACCATCGCTAACATTTCCTCTTATGCAATTGTATATCTTAATTAATATCCTCTTAATATTCTTGATATAAGTATTATTGGTACTTCTTTATTGTTTTGTACTTGTAATAACTCAGCCTATATTGCACTATTTGAAGTATCTGTTCGTAAAATAAATTTTGGATTAAAATCTGAGTATTTAAGTAACAAATTATTATAAAAACTTTATTTTAAAGATTCAAAAGACTTCTAGTACATCTTGCCATTTCCATTTTCTGTTATTCTTGAGCAATTCTAATAAAGGTACTGTTAAATCTGAATATTGTGCTATAAACTTGTTATAGTAGTTCAACATTCCTAAGAATCTTCTTAATTCCTTTATGTTCTTGAGCATAGGAAAGCTTTTATTAGTTTTATTATGTCTTCACTAATACTAACTCCATTTCTGTTAGTATGTAACCCAAGCAAATAACTTCATATTTCAGAAACTCACAGTTTTCTATATTAAGTTTTAAATTATATTTGCTCAACTCGCATAATATAATATTTAAATGCAACATGTGCTCTTTATATTCTCACCGTATATTAAAATATCGTCCATGAAATGAACACAACATTCCTCAAATATATTTAAGATTCTTCGCCTTTACTCATGCTGTACATGATGTAGATAATCCGAATGGAACTACCTTAAATTGAAATAATTCTCCTACAACTTTAAAACCAGTATACTTTTTAGAATCTTCATGTAAATTAATTAACCAAAATGAATTCTTGTTTCATTATTGGCCGCATATAATTTCACATGAAAAATTTGGAAAATTAGCTTCTTCCCCTATTTTTCCTTCTTTTAAATAGATCACCTTCAGCTGTTGCTGATTATAATCTGGACTGTTCGTTGACTGATATATTTTATATTTAAATCTGGCTTTTGCTTTCCCTATCACATCAATTTTCGTTTGTTGCGGTTGCTCTCCTCTCTGGTTTTCTCTATTCGACCAGTTACGATACCATTATCTTGCTGTTGCTCTCTCCTTTCTTCATTTAACTCGTAAATGTTTGGGTATTTTTCTTGATTGTTGATTTTATCCAGTTCATCCGTAAAGATTTTAGAATTATCTTCCAGTTGCTGCTGATAATTATTCTTGTCAAAACCACTGCCCTTTAAAATTAGTAAAATTTCTTCGAAATTGATTATATTTGTTGTTTGGCCATTATATTTTATCTTCTCTTCAAGATGGTCAACCTTTTCATTTATTAACTCCAATTTCTTGTTTAGTTCAAATTCTATTTTGCCTTCTTCTTGTGTTCGTTGTACGACACCCTATCCAATACTCAAAATTTGGTTAATTACTATTTTGTTTTCATCCTCATTTATTCTTCATTCACATCTATTAACGTGTTCGTTTACTGATTTGTCGATATTATTAATTTTTTCTTGCAGTTCTTGGATTTTCCCTTCAAACTTTTGCTCTTGTTCTGTAATTTTTATTTCTAATTGTTGCTGTTCACGTTCATTTTTTCTTGCAAATTCTCCTTTAATTGTACAATGCTTTGTTTGATTTCTTGTTGACTTTGGCTCAATTGACCTTGCTTACCTTCTAACTTTTGTTGCACTTTGTGCTTTGTTTGGCTTCTTCCTGTCTCTGTAGTAACTTGTCAAATTCTTCTTGACTTTTTGCTTCATCCTTCTTCCTATCTTCTTGCTGACTGTGTTTTACTTCTAACATGTTCTGTTTTGCTTCTTCCTGTCCTTGTTTAATACTCTTTTTTAATTCTTGCATTTGCTTCACAATAACATCTATCCATACCATTTGTACATCTTGTTTCCTAGTTGAAACTTCACCAGTACTTGTTGTATCGCCTTCCATTCTGCTTACCTATTCAGAACTTACCTCTTCTGTGATCTCCATTTCTGCTCGTCTTGCTTCTACTTCTCCTGTTTGTTTCCTTCTTGTAATCATTTTCTCTGACATTTTAAATAAATACCACCCTATATAAGCTTTACTAAACTAGCGTGCCCCACTATCCTGTTAAATTCGTTTACTTTCTTCAAAATGCCCTAATCCCTATTGTAACAGTAGGATACCTGTTTTAATAATTGATCATTAATTTCTGCAGCTTCACGTTGCGGCGCCATTTATTGCTGTGGTCTAATAGCTTCTATTTGATTTTATTTAATTTTAATTCTTATTATCAGGGTTTTATTTAAAATTTGATTTCACTCTTACCTTTTGCTCACAGTCTTTAGCATGTAATTGTAATAACCTTAGTTATTCGACTCTAACTCAGGGTTACTATTAAAATCAGATTAAGACATAAACCATGGATAACTAACGGGTGTTCATAAACAGTCGTCATCCCAGTTGCTTTGAAAAACAAAATGTTATGTCTTTGATTAATTCGTGCAACACAAGGAAACGTCATTGAGTACTGTCATAGCGCATTTTTTCTTAATTTTAATAGACATACGTTTCTGAAGTCAAAACCTAACTGGGATGACGACTGTTTATGAACACCCGTTATAATGCAAAATATATGACAATTGTATTTATTAAGTAATCAGTAACTGCTTTTATCAAACGTTAACACCTTTGTTAATCATATTTGATAAATACTTAATTTCAGTTACTTCAATTTTAGATTAATATTGCTGTCTATTCACAAATTTTATTATTATCTAATTCATGATTCAATTGAATTCACTTTTAATAACTCTGTACGTAGTAGATATATTTTATATTACTACTCTCCTTTTATGTATTTGTTGTTTTAAGTTGACATTAATAGATTCACTTTGTAAGCTTCTTTCTTCGAGCCTCTCTGCTACAGCTATTCTCGTTGTGGTTGTCTGCACATCCTTGTGTAGTAATCGATGCACACACTAAGTTTTTATTTTCGCACTAATAATTGTCTATCACACTCTTTAGGTGTTTGACAATGTAAATAGTACATACCAGTACATTAACGTCTAAAATTGAATATTAAATGCGATTTTAAATAGGACTTGTGTCACTTCAATACTTATCTGCAACCCATTTGTTCCGTTATTTTTAAACTACCCGCAAAATCAATGGTTATCAAACAAATGATAATAGTTTTCTTTTATTACTTGTTATGACTTTCCTAATTGTCATAATTCATATTTTAGGTTAATAGTTTTACATTGTGTATGTCTTCAACTACATGAGCAAATATGTAAAAATCAAAATTCTATATTACATAACAATAATTACCTCTTTCTTACAATTGCAAACAAAACTGGACTATTTACAAATTAATTGTAAATACCATCGTAAGAGACCGAAATTCCAATGATAAAACGAAACCATCAAGTCCTTTTAGCAACATTATTTTAAGCTGCTTTATTTTTGTAGTTATTGAATGCTTTATCATTTAATGAGCATATCAATAAATTACATGATATGTTATTATTTTCTTCATCATATTCCTAAGTACATGAAGCTATTATTGGCAGCATAAGCAACATTACACCACTTCAAAAAGTAAATTACAAACAAAGGTCAATTAAAAATAAAAACTAGAAACTTAAACTACGTATTCACTGCGAAATGTCGAGTCTAGACCATGTACATATGAAATAGATAAAAAGCTACATTATCACTTAGAGATGGAGCACCAACTCTCTTACCACTAGTTGCTCTATTTTTTACAATTGCGATTTTTTATCTGTTATGTTGCAACGTTTCGGTTTTTTTAATTTAATTTCAGTTCTGGTAAATTATTCGGGAAATGTATGACTTCCATTAATTTCTTAAAAGCCCATTAAGTTAAGTTCTACCTTAGGTAACTCAATCGGTGAAATGTTCCTTAATCTCAAAAGTATAAGATTAGGAAAAACACAATTTGTCCCATAAATCATATAATGAATTCTTAGTTAATTAGAGGTCTTGCCATATCTCAGCGACCACAAATGCGCAGTAGAGCAAGGGAGAAAACTGTAGAGCGAGACGCCCAAATAGTGTTTTTCAGTACAACCTAAAAACATCATGCTAACTTGCAGGCTCGAAATTTAAAATATGTTGTGTTAATATTTCGTGTTTATTTGATACAACTGTTTTTTATAATAAACGGAAATATAAGTAGATAAAAAACGCAAAAACTAACTTATAAGGTCGAAAATAGCAAACGATATCAAATGCAGCAAAATCGCAATGATATTTTCAGGTTGGTCTGTAGCCTTGCTTATGACGTATTTACAGAATTTCGATCACTGCGCAGGATCGCTGAGATATGGCAAGCACTCTACAAACATACACTGTAATACGGAAAGATATGTAGGTATAATAATATTGTAACACAAATATATTTGAGTGAATTTGGGTGTACTTCGTTTCGAGTCGCACGAGTCCGTGTAGGTCTGCTGCATTGTAGATCTAGCGCTCCGAACGACAGGTTTGCCACAGATTATATGCCAGACGCAAAATGGCGGTTTGTTTATGTTTTGCGGTCCTCTGCAAAAGTCTATCGATTTGGGGTAAATTTTCCGTGAGACCGCTGAAAGGCGGCGGGAAAGCTCGGTCAAGTGAAGGGTTGCAGCAGGAGGGGAGTTCAGGAGAATCGAGCATCAAGTTGAAGACTCAAGTCGGACGGTTCGGGCAATACTGGGGGCTAGGCCCAAGCGGGCCTAGAGCGGAAACCACTTCTAGGTTAGAACTGCTGGTCAGGTCGCTGGACTTAAGTGTTTTGAAACAACCGCGAAAGCTGATTTATACTCTTCGGTGCCTTTGTTATCTGTCCTTTTCTAGAGCGAATTGGATACGAACTTCCTGGCCTACCGTTTCGTCCGCGCATAGCGGCTGAGATCGTGTTATCGAAAAATCGAGCGTTGTCTAAATGTAACGCCCGATTGTGCCTAAATGAGCGATGTACAAATTAAATACATTATTTGATGTACAACTTATAATTTGCTACTGACGCTAGCGTTACACTGTAATGTTGAGGTACGTAGATACTTTTTTCAAAACATATATAGACGTGTCTTAAATTACAGAACCATCTAATTTCTTATTGAGTTATAATATGTTCCTACTGAGTGTAGTATTATTCAAAATATTTACTAGTTTAGCTGTTAGATGCTTGTAGTTTGAATAAAAACGCCTGTTTTAGCAAATAGAGACATAAATGCGAAAGAACTTGGCTTGCTTTCAAAAATCAAAACTCTTCTACTGTCTGCTGCAATAACAAATGCACTTGCTGCTGCACTTTTTATGTAAAAAATTTCTATTTATGATACAAGTGCTAAACGTGACTGTGAACGGAACAAGACAGTAAAATTATCTAATGAGCTTATAGGCCGGGTAGGTATAACAAACGTATAAAAATTTAGTTCGGTGAAACTTTTTCTGCCATACTTTTTCTTTTTGTTATGTTGATATTCGACAAAGCCTGCAATTGGTGTTTTTATTTAACGCTACCTTGGTTATCAGATCTAGTTACACTGTTGTCTTAAATGAGAATGGCAAACGTTAAGAAGCTTAATTTTTACACCATTGTAGAAAGTCGTAATATTTTTTATTAGGATTAAAAGAGGAACCTTGTTTAACAAGCAATTGTGTGAGGCAAAGCGTAGTGTAACCGAGCGATCGTAAAAATTGCGAGTGAACGAAAGCCACTTTTAATCCAAATAATACATTCTAACATGTGAGCAAATGAAAATGAAATCAAGCTTGGCTTTGAAAACATTAAGTCATGTGCTCTATTACTTCTGATCTTTTTAATTTAAATATGACAGTCATTATAATAGTAAAAGTGTCAAGTTGTTTAAATTACACATGTTTAATCAAGAACAAACAGTTTTTATAATCGAAATAATTGGTGTAGCATTGTTTAAGTGCTGATTTTTATGTTAATCTTCAAATAAAATTTTGACGTGACAGTCGGTGACAGTTATGCAATGGTTTAGATTATGTATGTGTATTTTATTATAGAACATCAACATAATGTGAATTTATAATCGATATATGTTTAAATTTTCAAAGCCAAGCTTGATGTTATTTTTGTTTGTTCACATGTTATTTTTTCTGCAACAAATGATACACAAAATTTACAACATTTTAAATAATGAAACATTTTGTTGGCATACTGTTCGTACAAATAAAAAAAGTCGTAGTCTCTCATTTAAACTCATTGGAACAACTGCATCTCTAGTCGACCAAGTAGAACTTTTAGTTCAGAAGAAGTAATTTTATGTTGTAATAGAAGTGACGAAAAAGAGCTTTATTGCAAAGTTAGTACGAGATTTGCAATGGCTCTTTCCACACGTGTTTTACAAGCAATTTTTTCTAATACCACACTAGCTACAATTCATATAATTTAAGGAGGTTTGCCTATATTTATTTAATATACGGTTGGGGCCATAATTATATACATATTGTGGCAGGCAACTAGAACCATAGGGGGGGGAGCTTACATGTGGCCGTAATTGTGTTTAACAAACGAACAATCAACGTACGATAGCGGTAGGTTGTTAGGATCATTATAAATACAAGGTATATATTCGATATATTCGATAAATACAATTACGTCCACATGTAAGGTCCCCTTGCTTTTGCTATGGTCCTAGTTGCTTGCCGCAATCTGTATAACAGCAACGAGATAACATGAACAACGAAATAGAATGCTTGAGTAAGAAAGAGATGACCAAACAAAACAAATATTTTACTAGGCATGTTTAGTTGACTTATGTCATAATTAAAATGAGCGTCAGGCCTACTAGAATATTTCCTACTATGTTTATCTCTTTCTTACTCAAGCAATACGTGTTATTTTCTTGTTTATGTTATTTCATTGCTGTTATATACAGGGAGTTTATTATAACGCGCAATATGTGTAAATGCGTTTTTTTAAATGCAATATGGAAACGTTACCGAGTATGTAAAAACATAATATATTGTACGGGGGTAGGAATTCTGTTGATCAAATAGTATAAAGACTTCAGTTTACAGCAAATATGTGGGTTATTACATGTCCTGTTGTTCTGTCTGATGCTTCTTTTTCAATCAAACTACGGTTCATATATTGCATTTTAAAATAAACGCATTTACACATGGCGTGGCGTACCCTTAGAAACCAATAGTAACAATCAAGTCCTTATGGAAACGAGAATGCCACATTGCGCGTTATAATAAATTCACTGTATAATTGTGGCCCCATCGGTATAAGTATTTTGATTTCACATAAATCTAGATGGTAGCTCCTCTTCTTCTCCTTGTGTTAAGACTGGGTTCTGTTAATTGCCAATTTTGTTTTTTTAACTCCTATTTTAAATAGGACACCCTGTATACCATGACATTTTTAATGCAGCTTAAAATTTTAGAGATTATACCACTCCCTCTAACATCAACCAATGAAAAACGGCAAAATGCATAGTTACGCATGTATTAACTTTTGATAATGTACATAGCAACTGACAATCACATACCTTCCTGATTAATAGGTGATAATCACACTCCTTCACAAACATCACGTTACCTGCTGTCAGTACAATTGTCATAACAACCACATTAACCGTACTTTTAATATTTAAAATACACTATTCAAACGTTGTTTATTGACTCGTGATATAATCTAGCCGAATGCAACTCGTGTCTTCTTGATTATCAAATCATTTCTGTTTCCACTCGATATATTGTTTTAGGCAATCACGCTCGTCCTTCGGACTCGCGCGATTGCCAAACAATATATCTCGTGTAAACAGAAATGATTATTTGATAATCAGGAAGCCACTAGTTGCATTATATATGAAAATCGTACGACACTCATTAATGACCAATAGAAAAATTAGTTCACAAGTCGTAACCAAGACAACACCAAAAATTTCTTGGAAATTTTTTGTAGGTAGACATTACTTCTTTTTAGGGTTTGTGTCGTTACGATTTTCTTACCGAATCTGCATTTGAACATTAATTCATATCCTGAAATTATTATTCGTGCATTCCAAACAACGTCCTAATTTGTCCTCGCGTCCCGCTCGGGCAAATTAATACGACGTTGTTGGAACGCACTCAAAAAAATTTCCGGAAAGAATTAATGCTCTTATGATATTATATGTGAAAATTTGTCTATTGAACTAACGCTCCATTTTGTACGGTTTTTGTAGAATTTGTAATTTTTTTAAATTTCTGTGTAATTATAAGATCACTGCAAAAGAAAGTTGTGTGCGTGTATCACACCACATTTTTCTAGATATTATTAGTGATGGGCGAAGGCAGACATTTTCCAAATACTCTAGCAGTTAAAGATACAACGAACTTGGTAGCTTAGGTATTATTAGTCTTCTGGGTCTACTGAAATGCAGGCAAGACAAACATGCAAGCTTTTCCAATTCAGTATTTTTCGCTTAAATTTCGGAATTAACTAAAGTGCAAAATCGTTGACTTTATCAGCTCGATCTTCGATGCTGAAAGCAAATTTGGTCGTCAAAAATAATGTTGATATTTACAAATATTCTAAGTTAGCAGCGTTTCTAAAAGGATGTTCCAAAGTATTCAATTTATAAAAAAGCAAATATTCAAAATTTTTATTCACTCGTCTAAAAGACGAAGGAATTATTTTAATCTAAAAAAAATCACTTTCCGATATTTCTGTAGATCTTCACGTTTCAGGGTCGCTAGATGACGAAAAACAGGTTTTCTTAATTTCTTCTGTCTGCACTATCTGTCTGTTGCCGGTATAACTGAAAAATTATTTGTTGGAGGATACGATATTTTGCATGCAGATTATACCCTTACCTGGTATGAAACCGAGAAAATTTCGGAGAAATATATACGGGGTGAACACACTAAAAATTTTTTTTTTAATTTCTGCTTTAATTGAGAAATAGATGAAATTAGTAATTTGCACATAGCTCAAGCTTTATCATTGGCAAAAATCAGACCTAACAGATAAGGGGTAAACATCACAAATGGGACAAACTAGTATGGTGTCTTTATAAAGCAGCAGAAACTCGTACAATTCTAGCACAGTCGTGGCTCAGTTGTTCAAGCGACCCCAAACGGCGGACTAGAAACTGAGCTCGAACTAATCTCATTCGCCTGGGAGCGCAAAGTTCGAAACCCAGCGGCCTACATTTTATATATTTGCAAATTGATGTAATTCGGGCGAAGGAAGTTTCTTGTAAACTTCTTTACAGATCTTTTATATATTACGCTTCCTGATGAAGAGCATCTCTTAATAAAGATGAACTATATAATTCCACGTTTTGTATAATAGGTTTATTACTTTGCAGGTTACTGTGATTATCGAATTTTCAGGTGGCTATCATTGCTATGAATAAAAAAAATATGA
This sequence comes from Agriotes lineatus, assembly GCA_940337035.1. Lineage (NCBI taxonomy): Eukaryota > Metazoa > Arthropoda > Insecta > Coleoptera > Elateridae > Agriotes > Agriotes lineatus. The sequence goes on from OW679200.1 coordinate 133,572,631, forward strand.
CAATTGATATATAATAAATGATATGCTGTCAGTTTTGATAGTCAGTTCATTCGATTCTAAAATATTAAGAAAATCTGTGTTTTCGCAGTAGTTGTAGTGAGGAAACCTTGATACAATTATTATTAACTACGACTACTTCTTTAGATGTTAAGCCAAACAGCGAATTAATATAAATTTTAAACTCTGAAACAAAGGCGGCTCTGTTTACGTGCGACGGTTGGAAACGGGCCTTTAAATCGCTTGCTTCTGAAAACAAACTTAACCGTCAAAATTACATAGCACTGCACATAATCGACCAACAGCTAATACATTTGTGTAATGAAATTTATCAGCTTTACCTTTACGTCAATAGGATCAAGATTGGTAAGAGTGGTTAGGACTTAGATCAGCTACAACATGGTCTCAATCAAAATATTCCCGATGACTTCCGGTAAAAACTTATTTAATAAAAACGTAGCAAAGTGATTTCCACTACGACCGACTGTTGAAAATAACGGATTGATCTCCATCGCTACGTCCGCCGTTGAAAATAATGGCCGAAAGGTGTTCAGATACGCCGAAGATCAGCAGCAAAAAGCAGACAAGCTCTGTAGACCGAACTCCCTCGTTTGCCTGAAAAGTCGTGGACAGAAAATCTCGACATGTCGAACTAACTCGTTGGCCTAGCAGCTTTGGCATCGGATCCCTGTAGTCAAACCCCTAGTTCGCCCAGAGTACGGAATCTTTCTGACCGGACGAGCATCCTGATCGCCTCGAAGCTATCCTTCTCCTCCAGGAGGCCACCCCGTGGTTTACCAACTCTACAGTTCTGCCCAAGTGGAAGCACTCGACTCTCGGTGCTGTCCATCTTCCAGGAGGTCGCCCCGTTGTTCACCAGCTCGACAGCCCCGTCCAGATAGAACCACTCGACGCCCCCAGAGATGGCAATCTTCCAGAAGGCCACCAGGTAATTCACCAGTCTCACAGGTCCATACAGGTTGAACCGCTCAACTCTTGGAATTTCGTACCCTCCAGGAGACCGAACCATTGTTCAGACCCACTACAGCCACGCCCAGGCCTAAACAGCTCCTCAGATTTTACTTTTTCTCCTTCTAGGCCCAGCACCTTGGTTGAATGTCTCTGAGCCTTTACCAATATCAAGCCTACAATCACCGCTCCTTAGAGAAACAAGAACCACTAGCACCGCCGTCAGCGCGTCATCACACACTCCAATCAATTCATTTCTAATTACTGTACTTCTATATATAAGTATATATTAAGGAAACAAAATTTTAATCAATCATCCCTCCAGTATTGTGAATAACTTCCGCACTAGAGGAAAAAGTAACTATTGTTCATTATCTACATTTTCCTTTAAAAAGTGAATAGAATATTGAGTAGTCACTTGTTAATAAAGAATTATTGCGTTAGTATGTTTGGTACGTCACAGAACCAATGTAGATAATAGCTATTTATGCTAATTACTAGTGAGAAAATAAACTTCCTTTTATAACTTAAATTAATGGGAAAAATGGCTTTTTCCCACAAAAATAGACAAAATATTGTTTTTTCACTAACATATTTGTAAGTGATCGTTACACTGTCTGATTTGCGGGATGTAGGAAACATTTACAAAAATTGTTACAGTTTCCATGACAATGTACTCACTTCCCTAGAGAAGTGAATTACTTACATCTCGCATTTACTATAACTGACGAGATGCCATGTTTTCCATTTGGTTAACATAAAGAAAGCCATTATCGCTCGTACTATTATCCATTTTTAATCAGAATAAAGCACAAAGCTCCCAAAACAGCACTCGCAATCGTATTCACGTATTTTTCACAGTGCTTCAAACAAAACGTCACAGCACTGAAACAACGCTTCAAGCTCCCGAAACAGGCTACTATAATTTAGAAAATATAATAATTTTACGCTATTACCATTTATTTTACATAAGGAAATATTGGTAGTGAAAAAAAGTATGTACTGTACACAGGATGTAGGAAGATTTACACTACCCCGCACCTCGCCTCAAACGGTCCTCGGTAGTGTAAATCTTACCTACATCCCTTGTAAAGTGATCTACTATTACTTCCCTCACTGGTGATGATGGTTTACCACACTTGAAGAGCAAACGCATACTTTCTGTTCTTAATTGACCGACAGAAATGCCATTTTCACAGTTGACGTTGGCAGATCACTTTTAGTCCTAGGAGCGAAAAGTGTTGCCTACCATCGTTTACCCGTAAGTATTGGTAAGAAAAACGTTCAGTGACAGATTTTAGTACTAAAAGTACTGACTTTTAAAGTTCTGCTTGGTCGCCTATGCCTGCAATTGTCTCACTGCTATTTAAATGAGAAACGTCAAAAGCAAGGGTGGCTTGAGCTATTTATTTTTACAAAAGCATTCCAACAAAATGTTTGGCGCATTTTGGTTGCAGAATAAATAATGTGTATTATTCGGATTAAAAGTGGCTCCGTCTGATTCGCAATTTTTGGGTTCGCTCGGCTACGCTACGCTTCGCCTAGCAAATGCAAACATAATTGCATGTCACACAAAGTGCAACTCTTAATCCTAATAAAACAATGCACCTACTATTTCCGGGAGAGTAAGGTAATGAAATCCGACGGGCCCTGTAGTACAGTAAAACTGTCGGAAAAATCCCCGTCACCTTAAAAAAATTGGCCGCGGCTATTCTTCTTGCCCAGTGGTTTGGGGTCATTATGCAAGTGTAAAACCAAAAAGGCGTCACCCCACCCCCTGCCAAGCAGCCGCCATCTTGAAAACAATAAAATTTGTTTTTTCTCGCGATCCATTGGTCGCACAGAAAAAGTTATTGAACAAAAAAGGTTGAAAATAAAATTCTACACATTTTTTGTTATTACCTCGATACCGAGAAGTTGGTACTCCGAACGGTAGAGGGCGACAAAGTGACCAAAAATCGGTTTCCGCCATTCTAGCTCTGTAGTGGTGTTTTTTTTTTCAGAAAATTGCAAATCTGAAAGTTGTAGTGCTTGAAAAAGTGTGCACTAATCTCTTTTAATAATGTGATTGATTTAAACAGTGTCCGATTGACAGCCCTTCAAAGTCCGCGCGGCATGGGAAACGCATATTTCGGCGCAGCAAAGTAATCATTTCTCTTTTGCAAAAAAAATCGTCACGTCACTCAAGTAGTCCTAATGTGAATAGGTTTTCAGAACCTACAGAAATTCTACACATTTTTTGTCATTGCCGGGATACCGAAAAATTGGTATAGGTAAAAAAATGAAAATTATGGGAAAGGTATATACGAGCCCAGAATCATATCATTTGGCCCAGATCAGTAAAGCTCTTAAATTTGCTGGTGTAATATTTGGAGTTCGTCCCAAATGTATCTTTTCTGTTATGGATTCGGTTGTTTTATAGTTTCGCAATATTTCATACACTATAATACGATAATTGCAATTGTTTGTAAATTTTGCACAGTAATGACCAAAACTCAACAAATCGACAATAGCTTTACCACGTACCATTTTTGCAATAGGAATACAGACACCCGACTGTCTATATGTTATGAAACAACAAACAGCTTGTTTTATTTCAACCAAAACATGTTAAAGTTAGCGAAATGATATTTTGATCATATGGGTCAAATGAAATGAATCGGTAATTTATTTTAAAGTTAGTGTTTCCCGACTATTTTCTGTAAATTGTTATTGCTAAAGCTGTTATAATATTGCTAACACTCCTACAATTATGATGTAAGAATATTGACCAAAAAGATTTTCTTTTGTGGGTACAAAATAAAGATACCTGAAAAATCTTAACTGGACCAAATGATGTAATTCTAGGCTCTTATATTGAAAGTAATTTATTTTTACATAAATCCTAAGACAAGTTTTCTTTTTTTTTTGGAGCTGTTCCTTCGTCTTGGTTTGGAGCCTCGGACACAACCCAGTCAGTATCGACCATGATAGGAGTGTTGTTTAAACATTTATTGAAAAAAGAACCCACAAGAAAATTCCTCGTCGGTGTCATAATTTTCATCCTCGCTGTCTGCGATATCGGATCTTTTAGATGCTTTTCGTTCTCAAAATCTTCTCTTATCACACTGGCCTTGATAAGAGAAATTCTACCTCGCACAGTCACGGCTTTTTGGTCCTCGCCGACTTCTTCTTTGCAAACAAAACAGTAATCCGGCATTTTGTATGAACAGAACATTTAGAACATTTGAAATTATTGATTACTTTTGACGTTTCTCATTTAAAAATCATTATGGCAACTACATCCACATCCCCCCAAATGGAAGTTACTTTTAGTTCCAAGGAAGTATAAGTACTTTTTTGCATAGTCATCACGAAAGTCGTGTTTTTTAAACTAAAAATCGTGAAGAAAGTATATTTTGTTAAACAAAAATTGTTATTTTACATTTTTTTGACTATATTATTGAGATTGTGAATTGGCAATTTGAAAGTGGTAAATTCCGAAATCCTTTTCGACTAAATTTCGAGTTACAGGACATCACTATGCAAAAAAAACTACGTGTACAACACGTTTTAGAAGTATGATATTTCAAAATTATTTGTACAAATAACTATTTAATACTAGGAACTAAAAGTGTTGCATAGCAACATACACTTTTTGTGTCAGTAAGAGTAACGTCAACTTCAATGACAGATTTTGGTATTAAAAGTAATGGCGGTTGCGGAAAAACAATTTTTGGTAACTTTGTCGCCCTCTACCGTTCGTAATACTAACTTCTCGGTATCGCGGCAATAACGAAAAATGTGTAGCATTTTATTTGCAACCTTTTTTGTTCAATAACTTTTTCTGTGCGACCAATGAATCGCGAGAAATAACAAATTTTATTGTTTTCAAGATGGCCGCTGCATGGCAGGGTGTGGGGTGACGCCTTTTTGGTTTTACACTTGTCTAATGACCCTAAACTAATGGGCAAGAGGAATAGCCGCGGCCAATTTTTTTAAGGTAAAACGACGATTTTACTGTACTACTGACGTTAGAGCTAACGAGATGATGATGTTGAGGACAGTACTATATATAGTAATTTTGGTTATCTCGGTTTGAAGTGCTACTTTTTGCCCTTGCATTGTTTTTCTCCTTGTTGGTTCAGCTACATTTTTGATTGCTAATAGAAAATTCGTATTGTAATCTGTCTTAAGAACCTAGTTGAAATAAGAATAAAGTCGAACAAAGCAAACCCCCTCGACGAATGCAAAATTTAATAAAATACTGGTTGGATACAATACAAGCATTACCATTACCATTTAATATTTATAACAGGATAAGTCAAAGTTGTGTTTACGCATCTCTTCGTCAATCCAATCGGAAAATTTGGCCACATTGGTATAAACCGTTGGAATACCATTATCGTCACAGCCGAACCTCATGGACAAGATTCCCGTTTGAAGATATCTTCCTGGAAATCCCGGAATGGGACACACCAGAGGGCTGCCGGCGTCTCCCTTGCAGATATATTTCTTCGATTGACTACCAGCACAAATAAAACTGTCATGCAGCCTGTATCCGCGGCCTAGCCTCGTCGCACGCAGACGATTCTGGCATGTATTCTTAGGCACAATGGGAACCTCGAGCTTCTGCAGTATGTTGTAGTAGCCTGCATCACGGCCAAGGCCATTTTTACCCCATCCCGTTACAAAACACCCCGATTTCTCCAAAGCCATATCCTGATTTGGCAAACAAACAACGTCCACGTTTTCTCGAATTTCCACAGGCTTGTCCAGGATTACAAGAGCGACATCTCTGACCAAACTTTTCTTCTGGTAGTCGGGATGGATTATCACGGTTTTGACATGTCGATCCTGGGGCGGCAGCGACTCGTTCCAGGTCCGGGAGTCCCATACCCCGACTCGAACTTTGTAGCTTGACCTTGCGTCGTTATTCTCCACGCAGTGGGCAGCGGTTAAGACAACCTGAGGATGGATCAATGATCCCCCACATACGCACGTGGTCAAAGTGTATGAGTTGTCTAATGCGTGCTGGCGAAGCACGGCGGCCATCCAGGGGAATTCCCCGAACTTGGATTCGTTGCTTTCGATGGTAGTGGGACGGGAACTGATTCCTTTGGGGTTGCGAGTTCCGCATTTTCTTGGTGTGGACCGAAGGAGAGGCGGAAAGGTACTCGCAAAGTTTCGGCGTCGGGGTTTGCAGCACACCTCCAAATTGGGGCAGGTTGTATCGGTGCTGAGAATTATAATAAAAAAGCCTTGAAATATATGAATCGAGATTGGAGGGAAATATCTTCATTGAATTATCTTTGAATACATTTTTGAAGCTGAGTACTCTATGTGATATTTTATACAAATTTTGTTGGATTCCAACCTTTGAACACAAAAACCACACACCAGTATTTGTGCAATAGTTTATTCATAACAAAATTATTTAGCACCATCAGAACTCTACAATTTGTGGTATAAATCCAAGAAAACCTATTTTCGGACTTTCCACTAAAATTAACACTTGAAATTCAACGACGTCGGTTAGTCTAATGGCAAAAACGACTCTAAAGAAGTCGAAGTTTTCAAAAATCAATTATAGAAATAAAATATGAAAACATTTAAAAATCAAAAGCCTTTATATTTACCTTCCAAAACCGTCGTTTTTTTCACAAAGATATTGAGGAACGCATTCACATGGTGTTATGCTATTGACCTCCGGATTATTGATGTCTTTGACCCCAGCCGCCTTGTCGCTCTTTGGTAATGAGAACAAATCGGTAATTAAGTTATCAATGTCTTCTGCATGCGCTGTGGCGCAAGTTAAAGCGATCAACACAAACACAACTGCCTGCATCTTATTGCGGTAGCTGCAACAAAATCTCTGGTTGATTTAATGGAACTTAACAATAACAAAGCTAGAAACATAAATAAGTTTTAATCAATGTGTGTTATTATGAAAAAGTGCTGCTCACCTTCGTGTTTGACCTTAATCTCACACACCAGCAGAAACGATAGATTTAACAATAATATTCCATCAATTCAAAGAACCAGCATCACTGCATCACGTGGAAAACCAACTAGGCAAATTGGATATGATGTGTACGACACGTACTTTTATATCAGTAGAAGGAGTGACGTTTAACGCAAAAACCATTTTATGTTAAGCATCGGCTGCATACTCAAACTTCCCATAGCGTCAGGAGCCGCACAGTTGTGAAATTTCCTGGCGAAGAAATAAAAATGTTGACGTCCTCTACCTCCTGCAGAGATAGATGTCCTGGAGTTTCCGTATCCAAATTTCTGGCTTTTTTGACAACACAGGCAATTAGAACTGTCTATCATTAGAATGGAATAAATTTATGAGATTATATGCAATATTTCCTTATTGTTATTTCCAAATATACGACGTAAGAACGCGGTAGAAACCTACAAGCAGAGAAATTATTAATGGATACGGAAAGCAGAGCTGGGCAAATTACTTTTAAAAAGTAATTAATTACTAATTACCTCCCAATGCAGTAATTTAATTACTAGAGATTCAATTACTCACAGGAAATAGTAATTCAATTACCAATTACTTAGTAATTGTAATTGTACAACATCAATTACTTTTTCAATTACTTTCAATAAAAATTATTGTCATATACGTAGTTTTATTTAGTAGAACCTTCTTGCAAGTTGCAACTATCATTAGTGTTGTGTCCATTCGCAATCGTAATCTAAAAATGCTTAATTTTTATGTTTTGTTAGCTATAGTAACCTACATACTCTTTCACTTTCGAAGGTTTTTTGATAATTAAATCTTGTAGCTACATGCACCGTTCACCAAAATCAAAAGTTTTTAGTTTGTTTTTAAGTAAGATGTAAGTAAATAAATAAATTCAAAGATAACAATCATACAGGGTGTCACAAAAAAAATGCGACACCGATTTGGCATAGATTCCTTAGGTTATAATAAACCGATTAAACCTAATATACCTTAGTACAAAGTCCCCTCAGTAAAAAGGTATAGGGACTTGAAAGTTCAAATGTATATATTTTTACTTCCTTTTACTACTATGAAGGAAGTATTGGATTCACCCCAAAAATTCGAAATTGAGTTTTCAACAGATCTTCACGTTTTAGAGTCCCCTGATCCCAAAAAACATATTTTTTTTCATTGGTCTGTCTGTCTGTCTGTGTGTCTGTCTTTCTGTGTGTGTGCCTGTGAACAGAATATCTCAAAAACGAAAAGAGGTATAGCATTGAAACTTCATACATAAGTTTTGTGTACTATGTAGATGAGACAGCAAGCTTTTGAAGAAAATCGCATAACCGGAAGTAGGTGTTTACTCTAGTGATTTTTCAGTTTTTTTCGAGTTTTTCAAAAACGGCTCTAACGATTTTTTTTTAATTTTACATTTTTCTTACATTTTTAATGTGTATTGATGTGAGATAGGTGATTTTCCAGTTGAATACTTCTAAAGTGGGTTTCTTTTGTTTTTTTTTCTATTTTTTTTATTAACTCCTATTTTAAATAAAACACCCGGTATATTATTACATTTTTGAATTCACCTTAAAATTCTAGAGAAAATTTGTCTCTTTAACTAACACTCGATTTTGTACCGTTTTTGTAGAATTTGTAATTTTTGGAAATTTTTAACAAATGGTTAAAAATTAAAAATGAAATTTTTGACTAATTATAAGATCACTGTAAAAGGAAGTTGTGTGAGTGTATCACACCAGATTTTTTTATATTAGTTTCCACATAGGTTATCACTGAAGTTGAGCTTTTTATCACGATTGCGGATATAGTTGCCGAGGCCCGAAGGGCGAAAGCAAATAAACCACATGAGGGATAAAGAGGAACTTCCAGTGCCGTGGGGTACAATGTTTTTTTAAATCGCGAAATTACAACATTTTAACCAACTTTTGTAGGTTATGTTGACGTTGGTTGACGTTTACCTATCGTCCAGCCGCCTACAAAAAGTCGTAAAACAATGGATTACTTCACTGTCTATTTTTCGTATTTTATTTGACGATTTCGATGTTCTTCACTGCCGATTTCGACGTTCTTCACTGCCGATATAAAAAAAATATTTTTTTTTATATGAAGAAATGTCGAATTTTATTTTGGCTACCTTTTGTAATTATATTAGAAAAATAGCACGCTGAATATGTTATAAAAGTAATTTTTCCATGTTCCTAATAAATTAATCCACTCGTTTTGCATCGCTCGCTCGTAAATTAAACGATGAAAAACTCTCACTTTTCTTAACTTGTAGAACAATGTACTATTAAATACGCCTAACATGAGGCTGAATGACGAAAATATGTAACTTACTTAAGTATACAGGGTGGAGCATTGGATTTTTTAATTGTTTCACAGTAAATTTCTATTTAGATTTTGTAGAACACTACGTGGTGATTCAATTGGCGCAACTTGAGTATTTTTTGTTGGCTCAGTTAGAAAATATTTGTTACCCCTATATACAAAAGTAACATTTTTTGTCGCCTGTTAGGGGTTTCCCGAAAATATACGTTTGGTTCCCTGGTCGGTTTCCAATGGCAGTGGGAGGGAACATAATACATTGACTACCGTTGCCGTTAGAGACGCGAGGCTAGTTGATTTATTATTAATCACATTAATAATAAATCAACTAACCTCCTGGTTTTCATATTTAAATATTTTTGAATGCAGCTGAATACAAGAGATTGTCACATCATAAAATGTAAAAGTGTTGAATGTATAACTCTGGACTAAAAAGTAAATTCCTCCCTTGCATGATTACAATTGATTAGGTACTGTTCTCGCTAACGCTGAAGAATTAAACTACATCCGCGGGAGGGAATGATACATTTTACTCCCTAGTAATACAAATAGCTATCAAAAAAGTATTAGGTAACTTGAAATTCTAAAACAAAATATCAATTTGGTGATGTTACCATTCCAACTACTTAAACTTTTTGGAAACAAAAGACAGGTAAATTGACATAATTGAGGATACTTATTCTTTCACAAGTCCAAACACTAACATGTACCTATATTTTACAGAATGTTATAGTAAATGTCCCTTTGTCCTATATTTTAAACCAATGTTTCTAATGAAGCTAACAATGAATTAGCGAAGCGTAAAAGATATTTTTAAAAAAAGATAATTTTAATTATGTGTAATGACAAAATTGACAAAATTTTTGACTTACGTTGTTAAAAAAATATAAATTAGCTGATTTTATCTCTAAATCTGTAAAATAGATGTTTTTTGTGAGGAAAGTAGAACCCTTTTGGGTAGTCTTATTTCCGATCCAGTGAACGTCTGTTTTATAATTTCACTTAAAAAAATAACCAAACACGAACAAAATTTTCAAACAAGCCGGTACTTCACACCATAAAAAAGTAAATTAAGCGTCCAGAATACAAACCTAATCGGTGGCCAACAGGACTTGATTTGTCGACTTTGCTAAGTATAGCAAAGACTGCGGTTTGGATTCGCAGCGATTAATAATGGCAAATACGTGACATAAACATCATTCCTTCTGAAATGATAAGGGAATTTTCAGATGCAAATCTGACGCATAGTATCCGCGATCAGATTACCGAGTGAAAAACAAACAGTAAACCACTATTAAAGTTCGATACCCAATCGAGGTCAGTAATTCAGTAATTGAAATACCACAAAGTAATTCAATTACCTCGAGTAATTTCAATTACCACAGGTAATTCAAATACTTGTAAAGTAATTTAAATACTTTAGAGTAATTTAATTACACAAAAGTAATTGCGTAATTGAATGTAGTAATTAATTACTTTCAAAAAGTAATTTTCAAATACTTTTTAACAAAAATGGCAATTCCCAATTACAATTACCGCATTTTGAAAAGTAATTCAATTTCAAAGCAACTACACAAAAAGGAATTTAATTAGTAATTTAATTAAAAAGTAATTAATTACTGCCCAGCTCTGACGGAAAGACAGATTTTTTATATCAACTGCGCACTAAACCACTGCTGCAGCTGAACCCGTAATCCAATACCTACAACTATTTACAAAAGCCTGATGTACACATACATAAAAACATTTATCGAATAGAATGCTTTAAGTTTGTAAATACATACCGAGAACAGAGTTACTTCGTAATTGAATATATTTTTATCAATATTATCTTCAGTCCTCTATCGTGTAAAAGACCATCGCATGTAACTGCATCTTCATTCATGCATCTATTAAAACACAGTGCTGAGACCCTTCGATTTCTATTTTTAGTTGAACATTTTCTCAAATAAAATGCATACATACAGGGTGGCCCGGGTAGAAGGTATGACGTCACCGATGTTTTTTTAATGGCAACCCCCTTTTTATTACAGAATTTGAAAGAACACATTTTTTACTTACGCTAAACTGACTCTTGCGTATAGGTCGCAAGACCAAAAATTAAGAAAAACAATTTTAAAATGGCAAAATATAGTAAACTTAATTGCAATGATAACTTAAAAAACAACTAAATTAAATGTTCAAATTGTGCACCGTTGTCTGTCTGACAGTAGCCAAGACAACCGACATGTTTTTTATTGATTGCTGTCATTGATAAGAACGTAAAATCATACTTCTTAAAATTAAATTTAGTATTTTGCAATTTTGATGACGTCATACCTCCTAAGCGGATCACCCTATATGTATGCATTTTATTTGAAAACATGCTCAACTAGAAATATAAATCGACGGGTCTCAGCGTGTTTTCCAAGAGCTTTTCCTTGAACTTTTAAGGAATTTAGATGATTTTTGAGGCTTTCACGGCCATTGTCATTAAGTAACAAGGTAGGTAAGGAATTTATCTACTACTTTACGAAAGCACTGTCGAGCTACTAATAATAATTGAGGATGCTGTTGTAGTATTTCCCTTTGTGCTCTTTCATTTGTTTGTAAATATTCATTTATTACTATTTTTCTAATTGATGTTCTTGACATAGCTGCATTTATTTGTAGAGTGCTTTATTGTTGGGTCGTTGGTCATTGTTGTTGTTGGGTTTATGCCAAATTTGCACCGCGATATAGTATACTATGTCCCTGAGAATAGTCTACATCCAGCGAGATGATCATTATTCCTTGACCTGATAAGCAATTAGCAACTATCCCGAAACATGCCACATGATACGGGCCAGTAACCGACTCGACTTCCCCGGGAAGAGCTTTGGAGAGAAACTAAACAGGACAAAGCTGGCCAAAGATACGCTCTTCACCAAATCAGCTGCGAAAGTATTAGCTATTTATTAAACAAATTGTTTAACTAAGCGGCAATACAGTTATTGCTGTATGTTGTATTTATTCCGTACTAATACCTCGTTAATGCACTGAATATTTTTAGGAACAATTAAGGCAAAATGAGGCTGGGCAAAAAATTCCCTCATTGGCTATGTACATATAAATTTTGTCTAGGAATTTCTAGGGTTAAGACACTTAAAAGCAGTAAAATATTGGAAACTACGGAACGTCACGGGCCGGGCATAGATGTGTGATGCAGACGAAGTCAATATTTAAGAGTTAAATGCGTAGCTTATTAAACTATGTCATCACAATGCAACAAATATGCCGTTTTCAAAACGTTTGCGATTTTTTGATATTATTTGGGCCATCAAATACAAGCTACGAATTTTTATAAATTGTCAATTAGACAAGAATTAGAAATGAAGAATCAAGAGTTAATATAATCAAGGAAAATGCGCAAACTCGATGCCCAGGAATGAACACATTTTAAACCTTTATGATTATAATAGCAATTAAGAGCACTTCAAGCATATCAAATATTATTTTATAATAAAACCGTATTAAAAATAGTGTTGGCTTTGATTTGAGCAACAAAATGTAATTAGAGCAGGCTTGGAAATAATGTATAAGAATGTAAGATCAAAGAAAAACAAATAATTGTGGAAAGAAAGCCAAGCTGTGAAGTGGTGTTAGTTTTGGCTTCTCCAATAAATAATTATTAATACGTGAATAAATATCCTTTTCCCGCTGCTGATCATGTAAGTCAGTGATACAGCCTTAGTAACAAAACGTGTAAGTAGGTGATTATATTTGTTTGCTGCTTTTTCGTGACAACGGAACTTAATACGATTATTAAGTTCCTAGGATAATAAAGTTAGATTAGACTTAGACGTGTTGTTTATAATTGCAAGTGTTTATGTGACATGTGTCACTTACAGGTAACACGACGAAAATTAATCCTGGTGACAGGTGACAAACCAATCGATTTTTTCAAAAATCTAGGAAAATTTCAATAAGCAGCGGGAAAAATATAATAAGATAACTCGGAATGTATCGTCTATTTTCGGCAGGCAACAAGCCGCGGCTTCTCCTTGGCTTGTACTTGCCTACCTCAAATGTTAATAGCTCCTTACATTCCTTGTTACTTAAATAGCTATTTCTTAATTCAGTGTGTTTACAATTAATTCAATGTGCTTTGGGTAGACTGTAGTAGGCTGTTAATTCGTAGCACCTTTGCGAAGGTTTACACAACGTGTTTAATTTGTGCATCGAGCGGTAGCAGGTTTTTCCAGGCTGTGTACAAAGTTTGAATAGATTAATTGAAGCCTTGAGAGGTAGAGGTAGGCAGCGATCTTCGTGGGAAGCAGTTGGAGCCCAAGGTGTGGTGCAACGGCTAGGTATATTTGAGGCGATTTTGGAGCGGTCGAGTTACAGGATTCGTTCCTCATGACGGACGTGGAACTTGCTGAGGGCTCGAGTTAAGCCTTAGTGTCGGTTTTTGTGCATTTGCGGCAGACGCGTTATCTGAGTGTTTTTTGTTCGTGACGTGTATTTACTTTACAGTTATTGTTATCATCTAAGCAACGCTTTAATTACGTAATTACTTATAATTTGTTGAAGTATTTACTTTAATTAAAGTATTCAGTATTGTAGCAGTCCCAGTGGTTAAATGAGAATTGTTCAAAACTTTTACAAGTAAATTATTAAAAAGATACCACGATATGTAAGTTGATAGCAAATGGATTTCCAATAATTTATAATAAATCAAGATAACGTACCACCCTTAAACGAAGGGGTTGACAATGCCTCAGTTAGCTCCTTTAACTCTTGGCAGAAACTGGCGTGGTGTAAGGATCAGGCTAATACATGCTTCCGGCTTTAAAATTGAAATGTAGTATATATACAAATTAGGCGCCTGGTCGTTATTCACAACATAAATGACTCTATCACACATGGGTCGGGGTTCTACATCCTAACAAATATTATTTTGAATTAGCCTAAATTACTGAACTACATTTGTTATCAACTTAAATATCGTGGTATCTTTTTAATAATTTACTTATCGCTTTAAACAATGCTCATTTAACCACTAAGATGGCTACAATACTGGATATTTTAACTAATGGGAATCAAATTCAAATATGGTGATCCAACCTCACAATTCGCAACAGAAGTTCTCTATCCCTCGGCAATTATCTATGACCTTCTTGTTGCTTTTGCTATGGAAACTAGAGGTTAACTCTAGCCCCCAGAAAATCCCACGATGCCTGGGCCCCTCCTTTTTTGTTAGCCTGCAGATACAAGCCGCTGGTGACTTGCAGAACGACTTTTGTCGCTGTTGGTAGATTGCCTCCAATTCAGCCGTTGTCTCACACCTAGGGGTCCAACTACTTCCCACAAAGGTCTCTGTCTACCTCTAGCTCACAGAGCTCCAATTACACTGCTCGAACCTCGTACACAATCTCGGGAAAACAGCTAACACTTGATGCACAAATCAAACAATTTTTTTAACCCTCTGCAGAATTGCTACGAATTAATGCAATCTACTACAGATTACCCAAAGATTATAGAATGAATTTCAAACACACTGAATTAAGAAAACGCTATTTATTTACGTATTACTAATTATTTATTGGGAAAGCCAAAATTAACACTACTTCACAACTTGGCTTCCTTTATCCAATGGTTTGTCTTCGATCTTACATTGCTTTATATTATTTCCAAGCCTGCTCTGATTACATTTTGTTGTTCAAATCAAGACTAACACTATTTTTAATAAACTAGCACATCTCTGGAACATTTTATAAAATAATATTTGAAATGTTTGAAATATTATTAATTGGTATTATAATCATAAAAGCCTAAAATGTGTTCATAGCAATATATTGAACAGCAATGTCGGTATGTTGCAGCCGTTCCTTACTTCTATATCAATTACCATTTTCCTTTTACTGCTTTTTATTTTGTATTAATCAGTAAATGTAATTTTTTGAAACACTATACGTTATTGTATTTTAACTGAACTAAACACGCACATAAGAAGTCATTAATAACAGCCGCCGACCGTGATCGTTAAAAATCAAAGTTATTTATAACGGCCGCCGGCCATTAAGTTGTTTGATAAATTATTCTTAAAATGTATAAATCTGCATTATGGAAAATCTTAAACGACCCACGGCCTATAATCAAATAATGGACTTGGTTGATTACAAACCTCGGTTATCGCCTCGAATTATAAAATTCAACGGCATCCGTCATTTGTAATATCGTCCTAATGACGCTAATAACTATCATATGGAAATGCTGTTGATCTTCTCATTTAAAGAAACTTAATCAAAATGTAGAAACTTTATGACACTAAGCGCAACGGGTATTATATAATGGGGTGATTAGAATTTGCGTCTGCGATAACTATTGTTCTAACTTACCAATGAACCCGTATGTGCTGAATAAAATTCTGAGCGGTGGCATTTTATTATTCGGGTAATAATTACAAATATAGTAAAAAGTGCAATGCTTGCGTTGAGGACTTGAGTGGTTGAACATAGTTACTGGACGATTGCGTGATATACAGAAAGTATGAATAAAGAATCGCTAACAACTTCTAAGGTAAACTTAGTAATTGATGAATCAATAATTCCCTGGAAAGAGCAATTAATGCTAACATTTAAATTTATATTATTAAACCTCAGAACATCTTTCCAGTCACAATTCAACCTGTATTACAAATTGTCGACCTTCATTTGATGGGGAGAGCCTAACCATAATAATTCTTAAATATTAAAATAAGTAAGCATTAACTACAAGGGAAAGGTATCAAAATGTAGAATCTATAGCCCTGTAGGTACCATCCGCAAAGTACAGTAATTTAAATCAGTAGACGACGTACAGCCTTTACAACACCGGCATGAAAGCGTGGTTTGTGCCTAAAGCTGTGGAATACGGTTTCGGAAGCCCTAGGAATTTTGCTGGTACCCAAGTGGTACTGCGATATAGTATAGTAAGTACCTAGGAATAGTGGACATATGGAAGAAAGATCACTAACCGTTGACCGGATAAGCAATTATCGGCACCTAAGTAGTCTAGGAACACGTTCCACATGAAACGGGGTCACATTTGTAAACCAGAACTTCTACACTTAAGGAACGATTTTGAGTGTCGATAATTCGCCAACCTATAATTTATACATGGGAACCGTTTTGAATTCAGGGTGAAATAAATTAGCTTCTAACCAAAATAAATATGCCAACAATGTATCTAAAAGCATGTCAAAAATATAACATGGCTGCTCATCAACGAATGCTGATGTAAGTACTGTATCTATATTTCAAAATACCTGAATAAGCTTTTGCCCTTAAAAATATTCATCCTTTCTCCATATAATCAACAAATGAACAGTTACTTGGTTACAATTCGGTATAAGCACTTATTGGTAAATGTTTAACACTTGTACCTTTATCTTCGTAAATAACCCTAAATTTTAAAGAGGCATTGAAGTACTTGAATTATTATTATTTGCCTCCACGGTTTGCGACAGTTCTTGCAGCTGTAAAGAAATAAATAAGAACAAAATCGGTCATGCTACGTATCACTGGTTAAACAGCACCAAAAGGTTCGTAGTTCTGAAACTATAGTTAAACAGAAATGCTAAGATCAAGACCAAGGATAACATCGACAAACCTACATGATGTTTATCTGATGTTGACCTAAGTTGTACTGGTACTTTTATTTATCCTTAAACTTTTGCTGAAAAACCACCGCTACAGCTTTGTTTGATGCATACACGGTAATACTTGTATTCTCATCAGACTTAGGGTGAATAAAAAGATTAGGATTAGCTAAAACATTTTTAATCTCATTGAAAGAGTTTAAAGTAACATTATTCCATACCAATTTCAGTGGTTCTAAAATTTCTGAACACATTAGGATAAAATATACTGTAGAAATTTACAAAATTCGGCAATTTTCGTAGAAACCAATTCATAAACGCCAAAAGGAGTATACATAACTACCGTATGAACATCATCTGAATAAACTGACATTTAATAATATGCCAATTACTATTTGAAGGTTGGATAATTCTTAATTCTAACATTTTATCAAACTCTTCTCGAACCATTTAAAACTTTTCTGAACCAAAACTTCGTTGGCTTCCAAATACTGCACCACATTTGGTTTCAATTCGGTGAACGATATCAACACTGCATTTCGCTTCACAAAAAATCAAACAAGATGTAATTTAATACTGCCACATTTAACACACAAGTTACATGCAATTATCAGAGGTCATATGAGGGCTGGCCTGTATCAAGTTAGAAGTACGAGACCTTTTACTAAATGTGATGTCACGGCAAATTACGCACTAAAATAAATAAGTTTTGGAGGATAGTAAAAGCTCAAATAATAATTAGCACTCCCGGACGGAGAAACCCTCAAAATCCGTTGCGCGGACGATGTGCAGGCTCTAACAATTAATCGAGTATCGGCATTTTCTGGTAGGAAACTGTATAAAAAAAATATATTGACACTGCATATGTCCACAACTTTGTAGAACACATCCCGCGGCCAACTAAGCGAACTCCAGTTTTTGCTAATCATACCACTTATTTCAGGTTTTCCATTATCGGCATAGCTTTTTTGGGTTTATCAGAGTAGTGAACCCGAACAGAACTTTTCGAATTTCGGTTAGATTTAGATCTTATTTTATCGTAATGCTTCGATGTAAGTAAGATCATGTTCTAATAAATATACAACCAATTCGATGTACAAAAGCCAATTGTGTTTCAGCTAGGTTGGATTTATACGAATGTTTTCCCAATGTACTAATCGCTTGGGATACTTGGTTCATTCTTCTTTTCTTGTCTCTCAATCCATTTTGTCGTTCCCAGGGTAAATATACGCAATGGTAGGATTTCTCCTTTACGGATAGTTTACTTAAAACAATTCACTGAAAGACAATCCACAGAAGGGAAAATTTATCAAAAGAACAATTCACCGAAATAGAATCTATCGAATAGACAATTTACGGAATCACAATTCACCGAATCAAAATTCACCAAAGTTATAATATACGTACCACGTAACTATTTTCTTTCATACGTTATACGAGAATAGGTTTGCACAAAATTGTTGGAGTTAAATAACGTTTAATGAATGTCATTTTATAACATTCTGTAAAATTTGTTAATTTTATGACCTTTAAGAGAGAAAACCATGAATATTTTATGGCATTTGGTAACATTATGACAAAAGAGACGCCTGTATATATTCAGCGGAACTTTCCTTCACACTTTATCCAGGCTTAGGACTGACAAAAAAATACTGGCGTGTTGAAAAGTCGGAAAGAAATTCCTTTGTTATATATATTTTTTGTTTTTTTAGTTTTTGGTTTTCACTTCCTTCGTTTAAAATACGAAGGAAGCTTTGTAATCGCCAAAAACAACTTCCGAGATTTCTTCAGATCTTCACGTTTCAGGGTCCCTAGATGACGAAAAACAGGTTTGTTCAATTGCGTCTGTCTGTCTGTCTGTCTGTTGGCGGTATAACTCCAAAACTATTTGTTGGAGGAAGACAATATTTTGCATACATATTATATACTCGTATATCTAGCAGGCATGAAACCGAGAAAATTTCAGACAATAATATACTGGGTGAGCACCTTAAGAAAATTAAATTTTGTATATTTTTACTTTAACTTAGAAATAGATAAAAGTAGTAAATTGTACATAGCGCAGGCTTTATTCTTGTCAAAAATGAGACCCAATCGATACAGGATAAAAGTTGTATGAGACAAAAGATAGCAGCTAATAAGTGCGTTATGTTAAATATAGCTGCATCGCAGGAATTCGAAGCGTCCCGGTGGCTCACGAAGCGAATACCCGCTTGGCTCGTAAACTACTGCCGAACAAGGAAATGAATGCGCCGGCTCGTCCGCAGGCGTTGAATTTCTATCACCGGTAATATTTGTATTTTTGTTTTAACTGAGATACAGGCGAAAGTAAAAATTTGCACATAGTTTAGGCTTTACTCCTAAGGAAAATTGAACCCAGCAGATGCAGCGTAAATGCTGTAAAACAGAAAAAATGTGTTAACGAAAAGTGGGCTCTATTTAAGGCAGCTGGGACGCACGGATTCAAGAAGTGGTCCGTAGCGCATGTAGGGAGAGCCCGTTCCCCCTTTCAATCATAAATTTTTATTTTTTGAGTAAAAATTATAAAATTTGTTGAACATGCAGAATGCATTTTTTGAAATTTTTTGGCCTTTTTGATTTTTTTATTACGCTTTGTTTTCAAAATACGAGATGTGCCAGAAGTAGTACATCGTGGCTCAGAGGTTAAAAAAAGGGCTAAGCTCAAATCAAACTGCACACTAAAAGTCTAGAAACTGACTGTTCCTACTCCCACAACACTTTGAAAAAACCACCAGTGAAAATATCAACACCGAATTTCGCTGGGAACGGTCTAGAAATAAATCAATTTTTATGTGGTTTGCAATCACACTCAAAGTTAACAAAATCTAAAACTGTAACAACTATAATTTCCCTATCAAGGGATAGATGAATGCACAAATCAGTT
The DNA here is from genome assembly GCA_940337035.1 of Agriotes lineatus. NCBI lineage: Eukaryota > Metazoa > Arthropoda > Insecta > Coleoptera > Elateridae > Agriotes > Agriotes lineatus. The sequence goes on from OW679200.1 coordinate 133,592,386, forward strand.
TAAATGAAACCAAAAGGTTACAGGTTGCTACTGCACCACTTACAGTCGGATATGTAATCAGTTTTCTTAAAAAAAAAAACTAAAACTCTGATGTACTACATGTAGTACACGGTGACTGAAAGGGTTAAAATATCCCGCTAAACGTTAAAATCGCATACGCAGCCGCCAGCCCTTCGAATTAGACCACCGGTAATGCTTTTTATTTGAAAATGTATGTAATTTATTAGAAACTTTAATTTTTAAAATTGTTTAGCGTCACACACGTACGGGGGAAGTTCTGAGTAAAGCCCTTTACAGTTTTTTGTTTGTATTGATTTTTGTTTTTTTAAGTTTTAGTGACTTTTATAACAATTTTTTTTATATGGTTTTTTATTTGTATTTTTTATTTTAAGCCACATTTTCTGGGTTGCAATTTAAAACTATCCGTGCAATCCTTTCTGCACAGTCTCTGTACTTTTTACGTGTTGCTGGACTCTCCATACCACCTATCATATTGCTCTATTTGCAGTTCATGCCTCCTTTGCTCCCTCTGCATGGCTTCGACAAACTTCCATATGTTAGGGAGATAGCAGCAGCTTGTATGGAAATGTTGGTTTTAGGTAGGCCTTTGTTTACTCCATCAAAACAGTTCCACATATCACGAGCAGAATGTAATTTTGACGATTTTGGAGACTTCTAATTCAGGTGTCTTCAAAATAATCTACCACCGTCTATGCTTCAGGAGGCAATACGTTTTCGTCACAAAGTGTTTCAAATGTGTCGACTACGTTTGCTGTGGGAACAAATGCTATTACATGCAATACCCATAGTTTCAAAGCAAAATCGGTATCTGCTTCGTATCTCTGTTTAAGGCAGTCGGCCCGAATTTTACAAAATATTCATTACGCAAAATTAAAGAAACATGCACGATGTATAGATTCCAGGAATTTCTGGGTCAAAGCATTTACCATAGAAGCTTCACAATCTGTACGGATTATTACTGTTGCAGTCCCTTACAGCAGTTCTTTTATATTATGTAACAGTCGAACGTACATAGGCTGTAGTTTTATCGGGTAGCAATGCACAAAACAACGGATTAGCAATGTTATCCCTTAAACCATATATTGTGTATTTTTATATAGCTGCGGTGAACAGCTTCTTCCTTAGTCCGTACAAGTCAGATGGTTTTTTTAATGCTGCCCACTTTTGGCAGGGTGGCCGCTGCTGATTGGCTAACTGCAATAGTTGCGGTTGGTATTATGTATTGTCGTGCATCCTGACAAATTTTAGAATTGTCGCGAATGGTGTTCATCACCCTCGTGACAATACCTGTACTGCCTCTCCTTTTTTTTTTGGAATGATGTCATCACGCGTTATGATTTGTGCACCGCACTTTACTTTATGATACTTCTCACATTTCCAATAAATTTTTGAATCCACTTCTTTATTTTCAAAGTATAAGTGACCATCTAGGAACAGTTGTCGTTGTTCTTTTTCTCTAATTATAAACTCTAGCGACATTTTAATGTTAACTAAATTAAAACGAACGTAATTTCATTTTGTTTTTCCTGAATTTTGTAGTGCTTTAAGCATAAATGTCGGTGTAACTTTGCAACGCTAATTGCATGTGGGCTTGTGCCTATTCAACAATATTGGTTCTATTTATGTGTATGGATAGAGTTTGACATTGCGCCATTAACAAAAATCATTTCGATTTGTATCGATAAAGTCAATCATTTTGGAACCGAACCCACCCTTTCTTCGCTTTTTACTTCATTTCTAGGGGGCCTCTTATTTATACGAGTATGTGTTTGTGGTGTTACATCTTATGATTTTGATTGAGTATTTACATTGTACACGATTATTGTGTCTGTTTTGCAAACCCCAGTCATTTTAATATCAGAATAAAGCTCATTTGTCAAGTTACTTTTCTGTTTCGTTTAGGAAATGTTAATATCTTAAAAGTATAAAGAAGTATGCTCCTCAAGCATATGAATTCCATAAGTGTAAATTATAAAGAGAGCTGAACCTCTCTAGCTAAAACATTTAGGTCTTTGGCTAACAAACATTTAGTAAACAAATAAGAACCCCACGTAAGTATCAAACCAGACCCTCTGTCTGATCGTCAACAATACAGATCCAAATAAATAGGTGTTGCATTTTTCACGGTGGTGCCTTGCCATTTCACTTTCACAAGTATCGTAAACCACACCCTCACCACTAGCTAGCCGCGGACAATCGGGGGCTTCATTACAGTTGCCTCCCAACGCAAACTGACCTGTGGTAATTGGGGTCCGGTGTTCGTTAGTTCCTTCCATCTTCACTAATATCACTAGCAATCTCCTGTACCATTGGCAACATTTATGTGTTCATAATCTGGATCCAAGGCGTTAACTCATATCGCAACCTTCTGATTTTGTTATGTCTACACTAATACGGTGTGTTTCAGACTCTGGATGCCAAAGAACTTTGGCACTATAAAACAAACAATGCTCACCCTTTAACAATATAGATCCCAAGGGGGAAGGGGCAAATATTGCCCGCTGTTTCGGTTTTTAGCTGTAATTTTTTTAGTTCTAAATTGTATTTTTTTAAATTGTCTCTCAGTAGTTGTACCTCAGCAACAGTTAGTTCTCAAACATCTTTTCTTTTTCATCTATAGAAAACATAGAATTTCGGAATGGTATTTTTTCTATTTATTAGAAAAACTAAGATAATACGTTTAAAATGCTGTCAAAACTAAGATACATATGGAGGACACGATTATTTGTACAAATTGCAATTCTAAAAGTTCGAGTGATTAAATGTGATTTTTTAGGAATAATTATGCAAAATTAAGGCTGGAAGGAAATGTCCCACCTTGGGTAAATACGTATACATTTTGTTTTGGGATTTCTACGGTTAAGACACGTAAGTGCATTAAAACTTCGGAAACTACTGGACGCCGCAGGCCGGGGATAAATTTTTGGTGGCGACAGTGTCAATATTTCAGTGTTAAATGTGTTGAGTCATCATAATGCAACAACTAAGCCGTTTCCGAAACGTTTGCGATTTGTTTAGTTCTATAAATTGATTTTATCAGTTCTGTTTTAATACAGGTGCATCGAATACAGACTACGGTTTCTTTAAATTCTAGATTTTCAACATAAATAGAATTTCAGTATACTGTTAATACTCGTGTAATGCGCAACGTCGGTGCTCAGGCAGGATATGGAATTCTAGAAGTATATCAAGAGCAGTAAAAATTTTATTTAAAAAAAATCTTCTCTCAAACAATAAATAAAATAAGCTTCGCTCCTAATTGGAGTAATCCCCAGATGTTTCGACATTTTCTTAAGTGGAACATTACGAAAATTATAGTATTTTCAAAGAAAATTAAAGGAGTTTTCTATATTTATTATTAATTAGTAAATGCGAATTATAATAAGACAAATGCTGTTGGTCTTCTTAATAATGATATCGACACTTTATGACATATAGTGCCACGGGTACTCCAATGGGGTGATTCGAATTTGCGTTTGCAATAATAACTATTGTTAGAATTGGGCCGCAGTCTGTTGAATATAATTGTGAATGGTGGGATATCATTATGCAGGTAGTTATTACAAATACAGTAGTGGAACATCCAAATGTATCTAGTTACTGGACCATTTTGTGATTTTCAAGAACTACGAATAAGGAATCGCTAACAACAAGATAATACAGCTAAGAGTTCCAGTGATGGGCTGAATAAAATACAACTTCTTGATAGAATTTATGCTAATTTGCCTAAAAGAGAAACTCCCAGAATAAGTTGAGTAATCGATGAATCAATAATTCCTTAGAAAGAACAGTTAATGGCGTCAGCTTTTACCAAGAAAAGAGCACAAGTATGAAGTATCCTGTTCTGTTGTAGGGAGATCATTAAGGCTAAACGTCGTTTACTTAGTAGCAAAAGGTATCAACATCTTGTAGAAGCTGTCTAGGCAAACCATACGTGTCTCTTTTGATTCCAAATAATTGAAAAAGTAATAGTTTTGTATGCGAAGCTTTTTGATATGGGAACACAGAAATTTCTTTAAAGGTACGATATCGAGTCGCCATATGCGATGATTGCTTTTATTGAATAACTCACTGCACATCCATATGGGTACCTACATAAGCAAAATACATTTTCTTGCTTGACACTGAGCTTACAACGCAAGATCTACCCTGCTACTCAATACGGTGTTCTTGCAAGTTGCTTGATATTTTTTATATACATGTAATTTCAAACACATAATCCAAGGTATACCTTGGCTTTAGACCAAATTGTGCCCTTTCTTCGTCAACTAGCTGAATTTTCTTGTTGTTTCCTTATTTTGAGAAAAGGTCATGTTAGTTCCTGGCCTTTGAATGTGTAAATCTGAAGTTATGATTAATTGGAACAACCTATTGCAAGATTATATAGATTTTATAATCCATATCATGGTTCATAATACATAATGAAACTAGTGGGTTCTTGATTAATTATCAACTAATCATATCTGTTTACACGAGATATATTGTTTGGCAATGATTGCTTAAAACAATATATCGAGTAGAACCAGAAATGATTTGATAATCAAGAACACGCGAGTTGCATTCAGTTAGATTATACCATGAATCATTAAACAACGTTTGAGCAGTTTATTTATAAATATTAAAAGTACAGTTAGTGTAGCTACTATGACGATTGTACTTTCAGCAGATAAAACGCGATGTTTGTGAAGGTATTCAACTATCAGTTATTAGTCAAGAAGGCATATGATCATCACCGTTGTTATGTACACTATCAAAAGTTAGTGCATTGTTATCTTTTTTCAATGGTTGATGTTATGTATTCCGTTACAAGAAGCATGTCAATAAATTCTTCGATTTCACATTGTCATTATTTTTAACATTTATTCTTTACTAATGAAACATATTATGTATTAAGTATGAAGAAACTTTAATTGCTTCCAGGACTTGTAATTCCAGCTAACATGAACACTAAAGCACGAGTAGCAATCACAGTATGATTCGAGACAGTAATCTATCCAACAAATTTATCAGAACACATGGAACATATCTATGCACTCTTTAAATTCATTTCGTCCAGGGTAATTCTAGATACCTACTTTCTTAGTAATTCATATAATTTACCTTAATTTTGAAATATTTAAATCACTTTTAAATTTTAAACATTCCAGTTTTCTGTTTATTGATCAGGATTGAAAATATTTTCTAAATTTTCATTTTTGTGTTTTGTTTCACTTGCCAAAAGTTGATCAAAATAGTATGGTTTAGTATATTTGAAACTTGGTCTTAATACCTATCTATGATCTTTTGGTGCTCATAGATATTGTTGCCACTGAAATTTTGTTAACTTCCTGTGAACTGCCGATTATACAGGCGAGATCCACCAGTACTTAAGAACTTCTTCATCCACTATTTCTTTCAGTGTTGATTTTTTTGAGAAACCTGTGAAAAGCAAATGCCTGATTTGTTCTATTTTTACAATTAAGTGCTGAGCAGCCTCTCATAGTGACAGAAAATAAAGTTAAACGAGTTCTCAAATTGTGTAAAAACTCCATGAGATTGATCCCGACCAATAAAAAACGGGCATCGCATATGTCCCAACTCTTATTTTAATATTATGCTGCGACTCGACTGCGTACCTACCTTGCCTCCACCTATTATCGTTGAATATACTCACAAAATCACCTGAAGGTAGTCGTACCAATTCATTTAAATACAAAATTTGGTAATAACAATGATATATTTTGGACTCAGAAGCTACAGAGAAAAATATTGCGCGGAAAATGCCCGTAACAGTGACTTTGCTGAATTACAATCCATTACTGACTAACTCTATTAGGCTGGGCACAATCCAATTTGCATTAGCGACAAATTCGCAGTTTTAATCATTCTTAAATATTAAAACAAGTAGCGTTAACTAAAAAAATATAAACGAGTAGGGTTTACAGTCCCGTAGGCGCCATTCGCAGTTAGTTAAATACATAAACAACGCGCAGCTTTTGCAATGCCGGCATGGAAGCGAGGTGTGCCCCTACAGCTCTAGAATACGGTTTTGGAACAAACTTCTACTGCTCTAGGAATTCCGATGGTGCCTTGGTGACGTCTTTCTCGAAACTTGGGGCACGAGCGACTATGTAGGTGATCAATAGCGAAATTCAAGTAGTTTTTAAGCCAAGCACTTAAACATTGGCGAAATCAATATAGTTGAGAGAGACGACGAGATTTAATTCGACGGAGGTCGGCTGCAATATTTCTCCTTAATGGAGACTGGGACACTCTTCGCAAAAGAGAACAGGTGCAGCTCGGAATACTTGAATCCGATATTTGGCTTGCCACGGCAGCTTCACCTAATAAATAAAACACCCGGTTACTCTCATTGTGTGACTTGCTGGCTTCACTATTCTAAACTTTTTTCACTCGATATTATCTTTTAGAAAGGTCGAAAAGCGTAACAGCTCACCTTCTCTAATAGGGTAGAGGTAGCTTGGACATTTAAAATAATTTTTTTAGTTTCACATTTTTGTTTTTATATCTGTACAAGGTGGAAAATTTCGTGTTATGCATAAACCTCAGATCTCAAGAAACTTACCTTTTTATAATTTTTCAGTATCAAATATCTAGCTAAAGTATTTGTGTTTGTAGTAGGTTTTGCAAACAACTAACGGAATTCGCAATATCGCCAAGAATGTCGACATTCATGACTGCTCATTGCCTGGAAAATCTGGGAAGCCAAGCACTTACAAGTTTACTAAATTCAAGTGGCGCATGCAGTGGGTAGCGCTGTAGAAAGGGGTTCACGAAGTTGAGCTTTCTCTCATTACATCAGCTACTATGTATGTTTCTACCAATTTATATCCAAAGATAAAAAAAAACAACTGTTCCTCAGCGGGCTGTGAAAATTCAACGTATGAATAATATGTTGGTGACACTGTACGCCAATGTCAAATTCGAGGTTATCAGGTTAGGTTTTCCGTCAGTTATGACACAAAATGACGCAAAACCTAACCTGCTAACCTTGAATTTGACATTGACGTACAGTGTCACCAACATATTATTCATACGTTGAATTTCCACAGCCCGCTGAGGAACAGTTTTTTTTTGGATCTCTCGATACCTGTATACGTTTGAAATATTAAATGAGTTTTGTTAATTTATTTTGTATTTTACTTATTTGTGTGTAAGTAAAGCAACAAGCTAAATGTTTTTGATGCTGTTGCAGATTTTCTTAGATGTTCTATATTATTTGCAAAGGTTTCCCACTTATAAGATACCGTTCTCCATTTAAATTTCTTTCTTAGTAAATAGTAATGACCTGGTAACGGATTTCTGTTCTTCACAGTTATATCTTTATAGTTATGTTTTTCGTTAGATAGTTTTTAACTGATGTTGTTTTTTTTAAATAAAGGAACTGTTACCCTTTTTAGTTCTCGATACAATTACTCCACAAGACCATACAGCTTGAATATCTCTCCGTAGATTCACTGATTGATATCCTTTCTTCTTGGATGAGTGAGCATTACTGTCAGTTAACTTCCTGTGATAAACTGCAGTTATAACATAGACTACAAAAGCAGGTCTCGATAATTTAAACGTTAATATATTTTGTAGACCAGACACTCACAACTACCCTACAGTTCAATACTTAATCTCCGCATAAACCATACTATAAGGAAACTGACAAATCAACAAATTAAACATGATTCTCTGAGCATCATGTAACAAAACTACAATATATTATAACTAATATTTATAAACAGACACATCAAAATTATACCGAACGAGTTGTTCGTCGATCCACTCGGAAAATCCGGAGACATCTGTGTAAACGCCAGGAACTCGATCTTCTCCACAAGCAACTCTCAGAGCGACAATTCCTGCTAGAAAATACCTATTTACCAGTCCAGGAATCGGGCAAATCAAAGGACTTCCATCGTCTCCCTTGCAAATATACTTCTCCGCCTCGCCTCCTGCACAAATGAGACCACCATGCAGCTCATATTTGTGCCCAAGACTCGTATTTCTAAGACTTTCTTCGCAACTTGCTTTCGGCACAATTGGTACTTTCAATTTTTGTAAAATCGTCTGATACGGAACCCCTTTGTCAAGAGCGTTTTTGCCCCATCCGGAGGTATAACACCTGTCCTCTCCTGCCACCATGCCCTGTTTTGGCAAGCAGATAGTGTCGATATGTTGTTTGATCTCTACGGGCTCCTTCAGGACTAAAATGGCGATGTCGTCAATGGAAGTGTTCGCCTGGTAACCTGGATGAGTTATAACCATACTGACGTAGCGATCTTGATAAGGGAAGAAGGGGTTATTGATCTGCGAATCCCATACCCCTATGCGAATTTTGTACTCAGCATCTTTCGCGCTAACGCAGTGAGCAGCTGTCAGAAGCACTTGAGGGTGGATTAGTGCCGCCCCACATTGGTAAAGGTAATGAGTTGGTGATTCATTTTCTGAAACTTTGCGAAGAACCACTGCCATCCACGGAAATTGCCCGAAGTGCGACTCGCTGTGTTCACCACCAGTTGGTCGGACCCCAACTCCCTGATGATGGCATACACCACATCCCTTTGACTTGTACGAAGGTGTTGGTGGTGAGCTAAAGTCCACATCTAGATCGGGAGATATACAACACACCTCCAGGTTGCCACAGGCCTGATTGGAGCTGTAGAATTGAAATGTTTTAGTTATAGAGCATATTTGAAACTGCGGGTAATAAGACACAAATAATGGAAACATATCAATAATGCTGAATGTATTGAACAGTATAGAAATGACTTGTATGAAAACAGACATATAAAATACTGGTAAACTCTAAGGATTCAAGCATAAGAATGTGAATTGGAATAAGAACGGAGAGGGCGCTTAACCTGCTAAAAAATGTTAGTTCCAATAAACGGCTTTTACATATATTACAAGGCAAAACGGTACTTAAAAGAAAAAACCATAACAAGGATTTGCTATAGCTACGATACCTTTCAGTCGAAACAAGGGTGGGGTTTGTTTGCTACTTCAAAATAGGGGTACGTCGAGAATTAATAAGGGTTTGGACGTCACGATTTCTTAAACTCAAGACCACGATTATTCCCCTTCAAAACTCGACACAAGGGAGGCATCAGATTCAAGGTGTTCACGACTCTAATTTTGAAGAAAAATCAACGGACTAGCAGGAAGATGGTAATGGGCATCTGTTCAATTACTTTGCCTACAGCTATTAATTTCCTATAAATCTACAATCTGCATTACAACCGAACACAAAAAACATCCAATAATATTTAAAACACTATAATGAACACACCAAGTTACACGAAATTCTGATGAGTAATCTTAGGACTCATTTCAAATAATTACTTCCTTATGTGACGTCACGAGAACAAAAATATGGAGAGATATATTTCAGGTGTACAATAAATCGTAATTGCAGTAATAAACAAATTTAGATGGTAACACTTCGCACATAAACCGAAATCTGAGCAAGAAACCACTTTAAAAGGGACGGTAATTTGGCGACACGGAACAAAATTTGCACAGTATGCAAAAGTTACTTAAATTAATTTTAATGTAGCCGAAATACAAAATTCGTTTGATACTTCAAGCCATCGAAGGAAAGCAGTGATGTCCAGCAGTTCGTTTACCAGATGTACGATTTCCGTAGAACAATCGAGAAGTGAGGGATACCTATAATTAAAAAAAAAAGATACACCTGGGCGGAGATGCAATAAGAAGCGGATGGCGGCATCAAAGTCAGCCAGATCGATGGAAGAAATTCACAGATGGGTTATGTCTGATCCGATATAATATCGACTATTGGGGGAACCAACGGTAAGAGGACGATAAGCACGATAACCCCAAATATTTTCTATGCACACCACAACTGAACATACCTAGCCGAACTAAATCGAGTGCCCCACGTAGGGGGATTCAACATTGTTAAGTTAGCAAATACCGCAGTCACGGCCATCTTTGTAATGATACAATGAAACATCTCCTGCTACATTTAGATAAATCGCGGCATCTTTGGGGAGCCGGGAGCAGTGCTACATGCTCGCTGGAATGGTTAAACACGATTAAAGACCACAAATAAGATTTGTAGCTTACCGACTTTGCTAATTCCCTCTCGTAGGGTGTAACGGCAAAAGGAAAAGTCCACGATGCATTATCAGCAATCTGATGGGCGTCGTCCATCCATTAGCATTGCTAATCCAGTTGAGCCAACAAGTCCGCGTGAATGAACGGATAGGAACGAAGTCTGCCCAAAATGATCGAGAACTAAATAGGCCACGATTAGTAGCGTTAGAAATTCAAATTAACCCAACAGTATGACTCAATTAATATATTCGATTTCTCTGCAATCACTTCATCATGTTGACTTCCAGTAGATTTCAAAATGCGACTAAATGTTTAAAAAGTATGTAGATAAAACAGTCTTACTGAATTAATAATGACGAAAAATAATACTCATTGTCATGCTCCACATTATCGTTTGCTCTAATAAACTAATAAAGAGAAAGATTTACCTACAATTACAACCATTTTGAAGTTTCAACAAGTAATCTCACTGTGAGTGCTGAAGAATATTTTTGTCAAAAACATACATGTGAAAGTGAACAACTAGACTAACTATACAGTACAAGTAAGCAATAATATCTTCGATATATACACTCACAAACATCCTAAAGACGTTAGAAATTGAAAGATACTATCAAGACTCCCGTTAGAAGAAAATATTCAGACTGGAGGTCAGTTTTCCTTTAATATATTCAAAGCGAGCATCTAGTAAAACAGGATTTTATGTGCCATTACCATATCAACAAAATTAAGGTCACGAAATTGCTGATGGCAATGTTCTCCAGGTCCATCTGTTGAAGAGAAGAGTGTTATACAAATTGAAGCAAGAACGAATAAATTACGGATAAAGCACGCAAGAATGAAATTACAATAAAGCAAAAAAATTATAAAAGCGAAGAAAGCGGCATGAAAGCGTTTATGTGATAAAATAGAGGAAGATGTATGGGGACAACGATACTGAATAGTAACTAAAAACTGAAAGTACCAATGACCACAGTGCAATTAGAGGCAGCTAAAATAGCTCTCGATGTTTTGGTTTTCAAATGCCAAAGATTAAAGTGGAGAATAATGGTACTAAAGTGGATTTCTGAGTTTAGAACGAGTAACTTGCGGTAGCAGCAAGTCGAACAAAGGAGGCCAGAATCAAACGGCATACCACCAGAAGTAGTTAAAGTAAAATCAATAGATTATGTAAACCCTTGATGCAAGCGAGGACTGGTATCGATAAGGAAGCAAAATAAACTATACGAGGCTGCATCATCATATAGGCCGACATATCTACTAAATACAATGAGAAAGCTATTAGAAAACTAATGGCGGATAGACTGAAAAAGAAACATGGCAAGGTTTCAAAAGGAAGCGCCCAACCATCCTGGCAATAAGTGATTCTAAAGACTACAAAATTATGGGCATTGATTGCATTTGACATACTAAATTAAACTAAGCTCAACTAATTGACAGAAAATAATAGAAGAATTGGAACGAAGTCATCACCATTTTAAATACGAATGCTTCAAGGTTATCTAACAGAGAGAACGAACATTTACCGATGGTCATATGGAGTCTTGCAGGGATCAGTATTGAGATTGAACCTTTTTTATGATGGAGTGCTGAAGCTGAGACTTCCAAAAAGGGCATTCGCTAAAGATCTGGTAACGACCAATACAGCCATAGAAATTATGTAGGTGGAAGATGACTCGACAAAGGCAACAAGCCGATGGATAACAGCTATCGTCCTACAACTGACACTTGAGAAAAGAAACCATATAGAAGCAGTAATAGAAAACTATCGTTGCAGGGGGTTTCGTTTTCGTTGAAACGAGTTTTTGACTCCCCAAGAATCCATCAGGCAGACCTTGGTCAAGGTTGTAAAACTCATTTGGAAGTATTCAGCAGCAATTCTAAAAGTTGGCCAAACGGGTAGGCAGTGGCGACCACGAGAACAAAATAGAACCGTAGGAAAACCACAAAGACATTGGGAAGAAACTGGCACTAATTGGCCAAAAGCAGAAAAGACTAAAAAATTCAAGTGAGGGCCTTAACTCAGGACTGGATGCGGAAAGGCTGTTAAAAAAGAATATGAGAAGAAGAATACCAGAAAATGCAAGCAAAATAGTTACAGGACTCGCAACAATACTCGCGAAAGTTGGAGAGATATCAAGATGTGTGGTAGAATCGAAGCAACTATGTGCAGCACCTCTATGGAAAAATGCATATAGAAAGCGACAATAGTGGCAAAGATGGTGTGGATGGAAACTTAGGATAAACAGGCGCAAAAAGATACAGAAATGACAGGAGAGATAGACTAGAAACCGAGAAAGCATATGAAAAAATCTGGTGTGATACACGCACACAACTTCCTTTTACAGTGATCTTACAATTAGCCAAAAATTTGGTTTTAAATTTTTAAGCATTTGTCAAAAATTACAAATTCTACAAAAACGGTTGAAGAGACAAATTTTCTCTAGAACTTCAAGCTGAATTAAAAAATGTAATAATATACCGGGTGTTCTATTTAAAATAAGAGTTAAAAAAATATAAAAAAAAAACAAATGAACTGGAAAATCACCTATCTCACATCAATACACATTAAAAATGTGATAAAAATGTTAAGTTTGAAAAAAAAATCGTTGGAGCCGTTTTTGAAAAAATTTAAAAAAACTGAAAACACCTACTTCCAGTTATGCGATTTTCTTCAAAAGCTTACTGTCGCCTCTACATAGTACGCAAAACCTATTATGAAGTTTCAACGCCATACCTCTTTTTGTTTTTGAGATATTCTGTTCACAGACAGATACACACACAAACACACACAAACAGACCCATGAAAAAAAATTTTTTTGGGTTCAGGGGACTCTAAAACGTGAAGATCTGTTGGAAACTCAATTTAGAAATTTTGGGGTGAATCTAATACTTTCTTTATTAGTAGCTTCAGCGTACTTATGCGAACGTTTTGTCCGTCTGTCTGTGTGTCTGTCTGTCTGGATCGCCTGTAACTTTCGAACGGCTACAGATATCGAAATTTTGAAAGGGGGCAAAGTTGTTGCTAAGGTCCCGAGCACCTTCATGCGCTATTTTGTTTTGGCGAAAGGTCAACCGTTGTTTTCGCAGTGCTGAAGCTACTCTTTAGACCTGTACTTGAGCAGTTTATTGTAAAAGGAAGTAAAAATGAGATAATGCCTGATATAGCAAGATGGCTTACGAACACACATGAGGAGGTAGGATACCATCTGATACAAGTATTGACAGGGCATGGATGTTTCCAAAACTATTGAGTACGCAACAGGAAAATCAGAAACAGATAGATGTTGCCACTGTAAATATGTTGGGACAGCCCAGAATATACAGTTTTTGGGTGCAAAAGAAACGCAGAGAGTTACGAAGGGAAACACCTAAAAATAACTGGTTAACAACATTAAGAAGAAAAAAGAAGAAGATGAGAAAAGAAGAAAGAGTGATGTAGCATAAACAGGATGTCATCCTGATGTAATGTGGAGGAACGAGGGAGGCTTTTATACGCATTTGAATAATCAAAGAAGTACATTCTGGAATATTTCAAATTTTAAACATAATATACTTGTGACGATTAATAATTACTCAAATTTGTATGATGCTTAATTAGTTCAAGTATTAAGACACAAGAAATGATATAAATTTGCTTTGTATATTTGCATTATCCTAGCTGATAAAAGACGCTCATTTAATTGTTTCGGAAGTGTAGAATACAATTTTAAAGAATACAAAATCAAGAATTTTCAAAAAGGTAACTTTTTTATGAGAGCATTCCAATCCCTTGAATGACAAGCGAATTTTAACTAACTCAGTCACACTAAAAATGAAATCAAAACCACGTCGTTAAAACAAAAAACTAATGAATATTACAACTGAACCGATAAAAACATCCTGAATTGAGTAATTAGCAGATGGCACAACCATCGCCATCTATAGGGCGTCACTGATTATCAGATTAAAAACAGGTAGAATTTTAAACCAGTGGTCCCTCAATATATTTATAGCCGCCCAATTACAAAGTTTCTGCATTGAACAGGTTTCACAAATTGCAAGTAAAAGCAACTTACCCTTTAACAACGTCAGATTCTCCACAATCCTGGGACGGGATGCACTTGCAAAGCTTGGTGGAATTAACTGTGTCCGTTTTAGTGACATGCTTCATTTCAGCTTCAGCAGAATCTGGGAAGTCGAGCGATTCGTCTTGGGCGCCGGCGTAGTTTAATACACAAAACAGAATTAACGCGAGTTTCATTTTTCCTGCGATTTTATTATCTTCCCAAGAAATTTAACGAATGAGTACTGAAACAACTTTAAACCGAAATTTGGCAAGCTGTTTACACCGGCGAGCTACACACCTTCGACGCGAATATAAAGTTGTTGAAGCGTCACAAACCAGTTGAAAACAAATAATTGCCCCTGGCGTAGCTACCAACGGAAAGAAGAGGTCTCTCCGATTGTCTGCTGTTTTGCCTTGGAGTTGAAACTGCAACGCCTTGTGGCTAATTTGAATATTATACGGGACTTCAAAAGCTATTGGTGTCTTTGATATTGTGTTAAGTGGGTTTACAAAAAGGTTAAAAGGGCTGCGTTGTTAAGTTTCATGGTATGCATATTTGGAGGGACTAAAGTACCTCTGCGAAGTTAGCACCACAAACATTTTATTTTTCTTCAAAAGCTCCCGTTGCACCCCAAGAAGTTCTAGAGTTGCTTGCTATTTTTAAAAATAGTTCGATGTAATTAAGAGAAAAAAATGTGAAACCAAAATTTCGGGTAAAATTTCGATAAAACTTGTAGGGGTGCTACTAGAACTGTTACAATAAAACGATTTTCAGAAAAAAAGTTGAACGCGCATTTTCGTGCAGTACTTTTATAAAACGACGAAGTCCTGAAAGCAATTTTTTAAGTTCCGGTAGTTCTAATGGGAGTTCTAGTTGCACCCCGGCGAGTTCTATCGATAACTTAAAAACATTTTTTGATAGGACGCGAAATAAAAAAGTTACGCACATTTTCGTGTTAGTACCTTCACAAAACGACGAAGTCCTGGTAGCATTTTTTTTTAAGTTCCGGTAGTTCTAATGGGAGTTCTAGTAGCACCCGGAGAAGTTCTATCGTTAACTCTAATAACAGTTTTTTTAATATTTCATTCCTAAAGTTTAGTCTATTTGGTTCGAATATAGGGCACTCATTAATTAAATGTTCTATTGTTTCTCCGTTTATATTATATACCCACATTGGGTCATCACTTATTATGCATCGAAAGAAATAGCTTTTTAGACAACCATGTCGACTAATTATTATTGTCACGCTTGGTGAAGATATGATTTTTATCTCTAACCTTGACGCCACTGTGGGGAAAACAATTTTGTTAATTCTCCTTTGACACTTTTCCATTGCTTCTATTATTTCTTTTCTTCTTTTTCTTCTGGTTTGTGGTTTACTATTTTCGGTATTAATTATCTCGTTTTAATTTGTCTGGTTTGCGTTCCTTATCAGTATTTCTCTTGTCCCTGTATTTATTTCTATTTATTCGTTTATTTTTAATACAATCGGAGTTATCCCTGTAAGTATGCATGAGGTCTCGTACGAGATTGCTCTATGCGCTTTCAATATTATTATATATAGTAACCGTTGTATTCTTGTAACTTGTAAGTCTTTTTTTATTCATTTGCGTTGTTAACGCTTTTTGCCATATTGCTGCACCATAGGTAAATATCGGTAGAACTGCCCCTTTATAGATGGTTCTTAATGCCTCTTGTCGTAGGCCCCATGATATTTTAGTTGATCTAAATAAAATATGGATTAGTTGAGCTCATTTATCGGTTATATGTTGTATATGTAGATCGAAGTTTCATTTAGTGTCTAGATAAATGCTTAAGTATTTGAAATTATTAACTTGCTCTAATTCTTCGTTGTTTATGAAAATACCAATTTTGTGTTTCCTGGAAATTATTTTTCTTGTTATTACCATTATTTTAGATTTGTCTTCGTTAAAAGTAATTTTATTTTCTTTTGCCCATTGGATTATTTTGTGTATCTTTATATTTGCATAGTTTTTAACTTCGATTACACTTTTTCCTTTGATGTCTATAAATTAAGTCGTCGGCAAATGCTATCACTTTCGTTTTATTTCAATAATTCAGATTTAATAGAGAGTTGTACATAATGTTTTAAAATCCCGGCCCTCAACATGATCCTTGCGGACATCCTTTTTCTAACATTTTAGTAACTATGACGTTATTTACAAGAAGTTCTGTCATTAAAATAGTTTTCTGCTAAGGTGTACAAGTGTTTGGGGAAATTCAGATGTCTCATATTATCTACCTACAATAGTTTGCCACCATGCTGCGTTAAAACGTGCTTTTACATCGAGACCTATAAGAACTGTGTCTTGGTTCTCCCTTACGTTCTCCTCTACGAATCTTTTTATTTCCATAACCGCGTCCACCGTACTTTTATTTGAGGTAAATCCATATTGATTTGTGTTTAATAGTTTGTTGCTATAGAGTTAATTCAATATTCTATCATGATTTTTTCTAGTATTTTCCCTCCTACGTTAATTAAACTTATTGCTATTGGTCGATATTTCTACACTTTGTTTGTACTTTCCTGTCCTGGTTTTATTATGGAAATTATTACAGATGATTTCCATATCTTGGAAAGCATGATCTTTTAAGGCATTGGTTGAAAATTTCTGTCATACGGGAAGGAAAGTAGTATGCCTATTATCGATAATTTTTTGATGAAGGACCCGTTGTATTTTCAGCTTTGGGATTATAACGAAATGGTATTCTCAAAAAAATTATCGATATTATTAGGCATACTACGTATTATATTTAAGAAGAGAGTATCATGATTTAAAATATATAGAAGAGGAAGGTTAATACTATTTTATTACCTGAGTATCAACGCTAACGATCAATGTTTGTCCGAGATACACTTTTTGTAGCTTTTTATGCTTAAAACGCACGACCTAACCTCAAAAAATCAGCTGACATTTCTAAATTAGTTCATTTGACATGTGAAATAAAACCAAGTTAGCTTGTACTAAATCGAAAATCGCGAGTCGCTATATTGTCAGTATGGTAGAATAGAAGGTCCCATTGGCCAATGTCTTAAATTTAAGAGATGATGATTGGTCAAAACTTAACGAATTATATTCTCGTGTTAGTACTTTTACAAAAAGACCTGAAAGCAATTTTTTAATGTTTCGGTAGTTCTAAAGGGAATACTACTGCCAGTTATATCAATAACTCTAATAACATTTTTTGATAGGAGTAGAAATCAAAAAGTTATACGAATTTTTGTATTAGTATTCGACGAAGTCCTGGAAGAAATTTTGGTAAAGTTCCGGTAGTTTTAATGGGAGTTCCTGTAGCACCCTAAACAGTTCTATCGTTAACTTTTATAACATTTTTTGATAGGACCTAAAGTAAAAAAGTTACAGCAGTTGCAATTTACCAACCTTCGATAATGCATTGAAAATGAACTTAGCTAGTTTTCATGTCTGGCATAAAATTTGCAAAATCTGAAAATATTAGGGGATAGAAATCAAGAAAAGTTGTTAAATATTTCACATCTTCATTATTATTGTTCATTATACGACACCAAAGGTTACTGCGAAGTTTTACTGCATAGCAGATCATTAATAAATAATACGTACTATAATTTTGAACCGTCTCGGCATCTTGTACAATTTAATATTAAACAGATACAGATGTTGAATTCGATATTACGTTCAATTTTTTATATATAACTTTACATGATGTATTGCTTATACCAGTCATTCTTTATTAAATTCGTTAGCTGTTTTCAACGAGTTCTGAAAATTACAAGACATCCGCTGTTATTATTAATATTGTCTTTTGTTTACTCTTGAAACATGCTTTAATAGCAAATATAACAACTGGAGCAAAGATGTTACTGCTTTTATTAGGAGGACGAGAGCAGAGTGAAAAAGGGATTAGATGTGAATAGATCTTTGAGTTGTTTAGTCGATATGTATCTTTAGTTTTGTGTTAATTGCCCAATAAATACACTTTAAAAGGATTTGTTACTAGGGGAGCTTTTACATTGTCTAAACTAAGTAACTTTGCATTTTCTGAATGTGTATTTATATGTATTTAAATTTTAAGGTTCTCACCAACTTTTCTATTACAATCCCGCATTAAGTTTTAGTACAAACAGCTGACACTAACATCCCAACCCTGCCAGTGGCCGTCTACCATTCTACCACCGTCTGCCAACAAATGCAGCGCGACAATGATATTAGCTCCACAAAATATTATTCATGTTAGAGAAAACTGCAATTCAACATTGCGTTAGTGCCACGCTATTTAATATTTACTTGCAAATTTCCAATTTCACAAAGGCCCAAAATCAAACAAAATTGCACTAAAAATCTTCCTCTCCTTCACAATTCCCGAATTCCCTTAAAAAATACAATCGACTAGTAGAAAGCCTCCAAACAGGGAATTTCACGCAAATATTGATTTTAAAGTTTTTCTAATAATTCTAACGTTTTCCCCATTTTGTAACCCCCAATAATCAACCTGAACCTCAAAATTTTCACATCCGGAATTCCTTTACAAAATACAATCGACCAGTAGATAGTTTCCAAACAACGAATTTCACACAAATATTAATTTTAAGTTTTTTTTATATTAATAATCATTTCCCCATTTTGCAATCAACCCCCAAATCCACCTGGGCCCCAAAAACAAAATTCGATTTTTTTTTCTTTTCCCTGATTATACGAACATCCAATTTGCTACAAACGCACCTCATCTTTACACCCTTATAAATTTGCTTTCGTGCATCGCAAACCCCAAAAAATAGCCAGTACGATAAGGGATAATTCATCCTCTGTCGAACTAGCCCCAAATCACATTGGAATCCTTCAAAAAGTATGCGATGTAACAGCACCGAACGCTTGCGTGTATAAAAATCGTTTTAACCCATGTATTTTCGCCCCCTCATATCTTACATTTTCATTACCTCTCCAGAAAGTTCGCTCTTGAAGGGATCTTCAAAATGACACCAACAAGATTCACCTGCAAAACGTACAACTTGCAAAAATTCGCGCAAACTGTGCACTTTCCAAGCGTCAAACAAATCGCTATTGGAGCCCCTTATTATCGTCATACTTACAATTTGTTAAACATTTTCAATGTTAAAATTACGCGCATTTCTGTATTAGTACTTTTACGAAACGACGAAGTCCTGCAAAAAATTTTTTAAAAGTTCCGGTAGTTCTAATGGGAGTTCTAGTTGGATACTTTTATAACATTTTTCAATAGAACTCGAAGGAAAAAAAATAAGAACTTTTTTGTGTTAGGACTCTTACAAAACGACGAAGTCCTGGAAGATATTTTGTTACAAGCTATTTGAGCCTCTACTGTAATACGGCTAGTAATGTTTAATTAATATGTATTTACTATCATCTCCGTAATAGATTTTAAAATGAATTTGAACATAGTTAACGGTTGGCACCAAATTTGAATACGTAATTTTTTGTAACAATTTACCCTCATTATACTTTTTTAATATGCAAACTAACTCACACGCGAGCGTACTTCACGCGACTTTTTTCTTCGAGTTCTATTAAAAAATGTTATTAGAGTTAACGTTAGAACTCTTAGGGTGCTACTGGAACCCCCATTAGAACTCCGGAACTTTAAAAAAATTGCTACTAGGATTTCGTCGTTTTCTAAAGATACTAACACAGCAACGTACGTAACTTTTTTCCTTCGAGAGTTATCGATAGATACTACACGAATCCCCACCAGAACTACAGCAACTTTTAAAAAATTGCTTGCAGGACTTCGTCGTTTTATAAAGATGCTAACAGAAAAATGGGCGTAACGTTTTACTTCGAGTCCTATCAAAAAATGTTATTAGAGTTAACGACAGAACTTGTCAGAGTGCTACTACAGCTTCCACTAGAACTACCGGAACCTAAAAAAATTGCTTTTAGGACTTCGTCGTTTTGTAAAAGTACTAACACAAAAATGCACGTTCCATTTTTTTCTGAAAATCGTTTTTTTTGTTACAGTTCTAGTAGCACCCCTACGAGTTCTATCGAAAAGTTTTGTCCCATTTTTGAAAAGGGGCAAAGGGTTATAGTGGTATCTGTCCGAGGAAAAAGTGAAGTTAGCACCGAAAATTTTCGTTTCACATTTCTTTTTCTCTTAAATACATAGAAGTATTTTTAAAAATAGCAAGGAACTTTAGAACTCTTTGGAGTACAACGGGAATTCTTGAAAAAAATAAAAATTTTTGAACTTATGGTGCTAAGTTCACAGATGTGGCTAAAGAATTTCAATATTTTTGTATTTAATGAATTCATACGAACAATAACAATATGGGGAAGATAATTTAAGAAAATATTTCTAAAATGTAAGTTACAGCTATGGTACATTAATAGAAATTAGCAAAACCAGAATATCAACAATAAATATTGGGTTGTTTTCTATTCAATGGAACTAATATGCTTAACGCTTTTGTTTTAAATTCTCCAATTTTCTATAGTTAGGAAATTCTTTCTTCAAGAAAAATATGCTATACAAAAACCAGTTCATTTATACTAAACTGTCAACGTTAGAAATGTAGGCTAGATATAAATACAATTTGTTTCATGGGGGGAGGGATCAATAGTTTCAACAGCTTTTAGTTAAACTACACTAAATTATGAGCACGTTTTGATTAGTTTCAACGAGTGTCGTGAGTTGCGAATAACGTCAAGCGCATATTCCAATGTTTCGGAAATATTACTGAAATATTTGCATTGCCTAAACCGAATATTTTGTCGCATAAATTCTCTCTAGGCGCCAAAACAAAACAAGCAGCCGGTGTTTAGGGTTGGAGGCACTTAAAGTGGCTTAATTCCGAGCGAGAGCACAGCTGCATTTAAAAAGAATAAGCTTGGTAATTAACTAATTATTGTGTTAGACAATGCATCGATAATCGCTAGCACTGCACTACACCGCAAAGCAAGGAATATAACTTGAATTTGTTTTAAAAAACGGAGAGAAAATGATGATGGTGCTAGTGCTAGTGCAACATTTACAAAAATCATTCTTCAACAGATAAGCGTAAAAATGTAAAACCAACAATTCCGGTGTGCAAAAATCTATCCTGATTGTGAACACGAACGTGAGGGTAATATTTCCTTTTCTCCAATCTCCAATCCAAGTATGGGTCCTGAAAATATTTCAGACCTAAATAAGTAAGATCAAGAAGAATTTGGGGCAATGTTTAAGAAACCTCTCAGCGATTAGTGTGAGGTGGTGGCCTCTAAGACGTTCATTGCTACGCAATGAAAAGGTAAATTAATACGACGTTGTTGGAACGCACTCAAAAAAAATTCCGGAAAGAATTAATGCTCTTATGAGATTATATGTCAAAATTTACTTCGGTTTATTTCGTAATCCTTTCTTGCTCGTTGAGGAAAAAATGTGTTTGGTTCGTTAGCAATTACATTTTTAAGTTTTGGCCAGTTGCCTTCATCACTGGTGACTGAGTCATAGTTGGAATTTTGTTGAAGGTATTTAATGCTTTGTCGTAGTCTTTTATTGGTGAAATCTGTTTTGAGCGTTTGAGTAAGCTAATTTCGGCATTCGTTCTGATTATAACATGATCACTATTACCAATCGGATTCCTATAATTAATTGTAATTATGAAATTTTCGTTGGACATCAAATACGATCTAGTAAAGAAGGAGACTGATATTTTCCGTATCTTGTAGAGTCTTGGATGAGCTGACGCTGGTGTAACATTATACATGTTCAGGAAGACAGATGATTGATATTTTATTCAGGATAATTTATGCCATGTTTGACCAGCTGATCCTGGAAAGTGAAAGTTGCCGTAGATCAAAACAGATTTACGTTGAGTTGTAACAAGTTCTACCTGTTTAGCATATCAAAGTTATGAACGAAGGTGGACGATAGCTAGGAGCAAGATGGAATTCTACATTCCTATTTTAATGTCGATCCAAAGAAATTCAATATTTGAGACACAATAGTTATTATTGATGCTTGATGTAATTTTTAGATTATCAAGTTGATTGGCAACTTTGACGAAATATTAAGGGTCGGCCTTACCTGGTGGCAAACATTATACTTGGTATTTTGCCAGCTGGTAAATATCGGCCTAATTTGGCTAACTCGTCGGTAGGGTCGGGTTCTAGCTAAGCTGAAAAAGCTATGGGAGAGGGCGCCAGGTCCTCGACGTCGACAAATCCTTGGGACGGACCTCCCCAAGGTGTGCGATAAATTCAGCAAACCAAATAATAGCCAAAACCAATAACTCGTAACAATATTTATTTAAATAACATCTAGTTCTATAGTGCAAACAGTAACAATAAATGGACAGGAAAATCGACATTCAAAGGCGATAATAAATATATATATAGACAAACAAACCAATAACTAACCTAACACATTAAAAAGCAATTGGCACTACATAAGCAATTGTAATCACGCAAGCTGCATAAGTACAATTAATTTCGTTTCACTAATATAGGCCTGGAAAGCTTAATAGAAGTAGGTAAAGTTGGTTTTAAACATCAGCAAGTTAAAACCCAGGTTTTAAAATTTTCCTCAAGGGGATGAAATCAACTAATGGGAAGCTCCGTGAAGAGCAGGTTCACATACGACCGACAGCGTCGGACAATTCCGGCGAGCGAATAACTATTAAAACGCCTGTACAAAGTAGGCACAAAAAGTAGCACGCACCTTGTGAAGCAAAGTGCTGCAATACAGAGCAATGCAAGCGAATTGCTAACTTTAACCCCGAGTGTTAGCTCGAACTGGCATTATGACGATATTCAAAATTTAGAAGGAGCGAAAGCACCTTACGATTGTATGGGCATACAAAGTCGAGGACATTTCTACGATAAACTTAACATGCTTAATATGATTGTTCAGATAACGGCTTGAATATGCGCCTAACAATATTTTACGAATATTTAAATTCTGGGCGATACGTTGCCGCGGGCGGTTTGTTAGTCACAATCTATTGCCGAATTCTCGCATTTAACCTAAAAGTAGTGAAAGCTGAACTCATGCAAAAAGGGGGCCCAAAGTATAGCGCTTCTGCAGAAAACCACAACTAAAACGTGTTCTAGGTAAGTACGAACGTCCTACAATAACTTTATGATGTATTCCAAGACCCCAAAATACTATATTACTATATCTTTGTAGGAATCCAGTTAGTGCTATCATGCAATGGGGGTGCGTAAATTTAATCGTGGCTTCCAGCACCAAAAAAGGAGGCCTCTAAACTATCCTGCTACTTAAATAGCTAGCACGAGTAACGCAGCTACCCCGAAATCTAAACTAAAAATACACAAGGCGAGACAAATTAAATTTAAACGCAGCTTTCAAGGAATGGCTAGCGCAAATAATGCAGCTGCCACAAAATCTAAATTAAAAATACATACGGTGGGACGAATTGCATAAAATGCTTTATTGCTAATACATGTTCACTCGGATGGCCGGAGCCGAAATAGAGCCACCAGCTCCTCCGGGACACCTGGAGCGTCAACGACACGGAGAGCAGAATTCGCCAGCTTCCAGCAGCGGATCGAGTATCGCAGGGGGCGCTTGCCTTGAGACCAGAAGACAGCGAACAGACTGCAGGCAGGCGATGCTTCTAGCGCTTCCGCAGAGCGATTTCCAATTCAAACTGCGAGATCTAGGTAAAACATTGTTAATTTCAGGTGCAATTTGTTAATTCCAGGTGTGAATGGTTGTTAAATCCAGTTGAAAGTTTGCTAAAAATGTACAAAATTTCCAGATGAGCGATGATGATGTCGAAGCTATCGTAAACTAACCTGTTGTTGTAGGGTAGCCAGATGTGAACAAACATTTCCGCCGAGGCGTTAGACGTAAGATTATGAACAAAACCAATAATTTCGAACGTCAAGAGGCATTTGTGCTTCTAGATGCACATTCAATGAAGTGTAGCCAAACCAATTGGCTTTCTGAAGCACTACGCCGAGGAGGCATACATACATACATTTTCAAATGGAAACGAACTTGAGAAACCAACCACATGTTCAACAATCCAGGTTATCAAAATTCCCCATTTTTTTTGCAAAGGAATCAGAAAAAGCCCCTGAAAAATTGGAGTGTTTCCATAAGAAAACAACACTGCAATTGTTATACATCAAATCAGAAATTTGATAATAACAAAGCACATAAAGTTGCCTACCTAATCAGGCAAAATTTATTGAGGATTTGGGAACAATAAATGCGAACAGCAGAATTTAGTTAATTATTAGAAATGCGACTACAGCTGTTGGTTTAATTTTATCGCCTCCCATTTGAGTGACATTCACAGTTGTGTTTAGGTGCTTTGTACTTATCATCAGGACATCTCGTCGATTTTTCTATTTTAACACCATGATACCTTTGTCATTTTGGGGTGCAACAATGTCGCCTTTGTTTAGTTTCTCCTTTGTTACGTATGTTGGTTGTCGGTTTTTGTTGGAACAGAGAGTACCGACCAGGTGTGTATCACAGGTTTGTTCAAGGGATTTTCCGCCAATGTTACACTATTATACCAGTTATCATCATATAATGTTCTACCAAAATTGAGAGAGGGTTCTATTAATTCCATAACAAATTTATTTGAAACAGACACTCCTAGTTGTTCTTCTTTGACACAATATATTTTGCAATCCAGTGTATAGAAATTTTTAGTGCATAATTTGCGAACGTTCACTTCATAACTGTGTCTTTTATTTTGAATAGATTGTATGAATGAAAGATGGCCTAAAAAGGGACCATAGTCTCATCTGAGCAGACAAACTTTTTGGAAATGACAACTAGATTGAATTTCATAACTAATAAATCGACAAGTGGCTGTATTTTGCACAACCTGTCACCTTGTGGACCATCTTCATTATTGGAGATATGGAGCTGGCTGAATAACTGATAAAAATGACTGTTGCAGTGGACTAACGATAAAGGTTAGTGTAATTGCAAGCACATACATTTGGAACTTTAAAGCTATCAGTAATTCAACAAAAAAAGGCAGCTGGAAACTATAAATAGTTAGAAATATTTAGTTTAGGCAGTGCTTCACATGTGGCGCTCATGGTCCCAAACCTGAAATCAGTTCCTGGGCCACGTGTACCACAACTGGTACACGCTATTAAATTGACTGAAACCTGCTCTAAAATGTTAGACTGACTACTAGGATGACGTACTGGACCTCGAAAGTAAGAATTTTAGAAAAAGGTGTACGTGATTTCAAGGAACTTCTTACCTCAATTTTAAGCGTGGCGTCATTACCAAAGTTGATGTGTCCCACATATGTGGCACATGGTAGTCAACCTCTTAAATAGTTTTTAGAGAATTTGAATTAGAAATTGGCATTATTTACCGTCAAAAACCTCCCGTATGCAGTTTTAGGGTGGAACTATTTTTCTGCCTTTCAGTTCCTTTTCCGAAATTTTTTACTTCCGACACTACAGGACGCATGTGTTCGGGTCTTCTTTTGGATTTAATCCCGAAAATTCGCCATTACCTGGGGCAGGTTGGCTCTTATTGGTTTGGTGAATAGTGCCACTTATCTTATTACTTCAGGATTGGATAGTATTTTGGTAGTACATTCAGCAATCTCGCGAATGATTTAGTTATCTTTACTTGCACGTGGACAAACGCGCAGTTGAATTTATTTACTGGCCTATTTCCTCTTCTTGTCTCTGTTAGCTGAATCCTTTATTTTTAATTCATTTTCCAACATATATACGATTGATCCCCGTAGTGCTACCTGTCAAAAATATAGGGATGTTTGAAGTGGCTCCACGTTGCTATTCTGCCTACCTGTTGGATCGCAGATCTGGCGCTGACAAAACTCGCAAACGTACAATCGCAAGCCCGTCCTGATAGGTTCTCCTGGGTTTTCCAGCACATGTTGCAGCCGTTTAGGTTAGATTTTTTGTTTTTGCAACCTTTCCGGCACCTGTCGTTGCATTTCACACTTTTTGGTATGAGTGAAATATGTGAATATTGAATGGCGCCCATCATACATGTTATTTATTGTAGATCTAAAATTTTTGTTTAAATTTCTTGTAAAGTATAAACAACTCTTATTTTTTTTATTAACTCAATGTGATCGCAACCATGTGATTAGTGAACAACCATTCGTTTTATAGCAAATCTCTTTTACTTTGTGTGTTTCCTGATTTTATGCTGTGCTTTTTGTTTGTTAAGAATAGTAATCAGCTAATTTTATTGATATACGTGCGCCACTCGACGATTTTGCGAATTACTTCTTCCTATCTATTTTTTGGGGCGCCTGATGGAGCTCATTTCAATCAGGAATTTAACACTTCACTAAACCGACTCCGTACGCTTTTATCTAGTCAGGTAATTTTGCTTGTGTATTTTCTGTATAGTATTTCCTTGTCTACTCCTCATGTAATTGTTCTCCCCTAAATATTTACGTAACAACATATCTTTCAGTGTATTAACTTCAGTACTTTTAATAAATGAATTGCTTATATTCCACACTACCTGTTGTTGTTTTTCTTGGATGAGAAATTACTTCTTGGTAGCTGGTCTTACGTCGCGTCTCCACTGCTCCGTATGATTCAGTGAAGCGTGTCATGCTGTTAAATCTGGTGCCTTCAACTATTTATTTGTTATTGCTTATGGCAAGTGTCTCACCACAACCCTTATTATATAATTTGTTTTATATTCTACGCAAATTATGCAAATAAACGTATTTGAAAATTCAATAATAAATTCTTAATTTTCTTAGTTTTTCTAGTAATAATTCACAAATCAATGGGAACGTGTTGCCAAGTATGTGACAATGTAACACTATCAACAATTACTAGATCCCACTAGGTGTACTGAACTCTGCCTAGTTCTTTCAATACGTACCCCAACTTGATTTACATTTCAATATTTAAAAATAGGTCAGGCTTAATTACAAGGGTGTAAAGGTTACATTCACACACAAGTTAAATCATGATGTGGTTTATTTAAAAAATCCATTTTTATACATTTTAGCCCTTTCAAATTTAGCGTATTCTTAAACTCACATGTAAATAAAGAACACAACAAAGTATACAAAAAGAATTAGTATATATAAGCCGTTCACGATCTTTTTGGGTCAAGTGAGGCTATGACCATCTAGTAATTTTGTTGGCAGAACCTCTGTTGCAACTAAACTCCCTCATGGAAATTGACACTTTGTGTGTTAGGTTAGGTTGTTTTCAGTTTAAGGTTATATTTTCTGAATAGGTACATTGTTGCCGGATATTCTCTAGTCTCCACATCGACTCGCGTTCTTTTAAATTTGGTCTGTCCTTTTTAAATTGGAAGTAGCATCATTTAATGGAATTTTTTTGTTGTAACAAAATTATTTTGGGCATTTTGACTTTTCCTTTGACGAAAATTAAAATTATTTTTACACATTTGATAAATCATTTATTTTCTTACGAATATTAAAATAATAAATCTGGCAATGTGGTGGCAAAAAAATGTCGAACAGACACTGACAGAAAAAAAATGTTGCATCCGCTACATCATCGAATCAGTTAGTCCAACATGAAAAGAAAAAATCATAGCCAACTCTGTCCCAAAAAGGTCGTGAACGGCTTATACAAGCTTGTATCGGTATCAAATATTATATGAAGAACCAGAGTAAATGCCGACGCGACTTTCGTCGAAATAAGAGCGTTTAAACGGTTGAATTTGTCAACCCAATATGTTGAAATTCTTCGAAGATTTATAACGTCGCTAAACCGTTTCCCGGACCGTTGCTACAAATAGATTACACGTCCCTGTCATTAATTGCTTTTGAAAACATCTTCTAAGGTTGCAATAATACTGGATCACTGAAAAATTTGAAATGCGCCGATTCCATACTTTTTTCGGTCTATCTCGTTTTCCTGTTGATCTTTCTTTTGCTATCTGAATTTAAATATTATCCTAAATTAAATTAATTTTCTATTCCCTACTACTTCTTTTCCTTAGTTTATGTTACAGTATCTTATTTTGCCGTGACTTCGTTCACTTCCTACTTATATGCTAGTTGAAATGAATATTTTTTTAAAAAGCAGTACTACGCTAAATATAACACTCCTGTAAAAATTGTTGAACATGTGAACAATAGTCAGACCTAACTACCATTTACATTCAAACATGCAAATGCCTTTGTTGTAGTTTCATTACAAACTTTCTGAATTATTTATTATTTCTCGACAGTGCTAACTTCTATAATAAATTCAGTAAACCACTGCAACGTGCAGGTAGTTATAATAATGTTCTAATACCCTTATGTATCATTCTTTTGTAACTATGAAATAAATAAATAGTTGAACGAGCTCATAAATTAAATATCTAGCTTTATACTATTTTAATGTAAACTGCATACTTAGAGAGAAACAGAACACTGCTGATTAATAAGTGGGATATTGGCATATCATTATCATTTTGAAGACTATGGTTGTAGGTTAGTTGTTTTTATTTTTCATTATTAGTGTGAATGGAAATTTGTTAACCTTCCTCTAATTTCATCTAAATAAATACGCGTTTCGGAAGTCATGTTTTATTTATACCTTTTCCTTATATTGAATCCCATTGTGCATTTTAAAGTTTCATTGATGTGATTTTAATGAAATATTATCTTTGAAGCTTGATACAAATTTATGAAAATAACGTTGATGTGATAAACATGTCCCAATCGTTATCTATTTTACGGTAGAAACTATTTTCAGAATATATTGTAGTGTTTAGTGTTTTCGTATGTAAACATACATCTACAAATGTGGTGTAGCAGAGGTTTGGCAAAGCTGTGTAACTGCGGATTATCCTAAGGGACAAAGGCAGGTGCCCGGACGAAGGTTTTGGGTTAGTTTTAATGCATTCGAGTTGTGCTCTTGTTAACAGTAACTTGTATTTGTATGAGATCCGTTTAAGTTATATTTATTTAATAAACATATATTTCCACTACAACATCTTTAATTAGCCTTATCAAAGAGGACATAACAGCAAAGCTAATACTTATAAGTATAAGAATAGTTCTAATGATTATTATACTTATAACTAGAAGCATAAACAGTGTGCTCAAGAATATGCTTGTCAATCCTATCAAAGTTATAATCTTGATAATAAGAAAGATTACGATTTAGATTAGGAATAGTCTGCTCAATATGATCATCAGAGTGATGATGCTGATAAGAAACATTAGCATTTTCCTCAGGAATACTCTTGTCAATCTGATATTCACGATGTTGATGATAATAAGAAGCATTGACATGTTGCTGATAAATGTGATTATCAACCAATCGGAATACTTAGCAACGTTAGTAAATACTATAGGAATATGTTTACCTACACATCCTAAGTCCCAAGATACGATTACGGCTAGAAAATATAGCCCCCTGGAATAGGGCACACTAAGGGGCTTCCACCATCTCCTGTACAGGTACCCCTATCTGATACACCGCCAGCGCAGATATAACTATCATGTAGTGTGAAATCCTTCCCTAACCGAGTCTTGCGGAGACTCTCTTGGCAGGAGTCATTTGCAACGATGGGTAGTTCTCGTTTCTTCAATATTGTCTGATATTCGCCGTCTTTACTGTCGTTGCCCCATCTACTGACAAAACATTTAGAATCACTGGCTACCAGGTTCTGCTTTGGCAAGCAGAGGATGTCCACGTTTTCAGTTATATCAACAGGTTTCTTCAGAACTAAAAGAGCAATGTCGTTCAAGAATTTCTTCTCTATAATATATTCTGAACGTTTTGTAACAGTTTTGATGGCACGATCTTGATGAGGGAACCGTTCTCCCTCAGTTTGGGTGTTCCATTCGCCGAGACCGACTTTAAACTGCCCCTCCTCATTGACGCAGTGGGCTGCGGTGATTACGACATCAGGTCGTATTAATGCCCCGCCACATAAGTCTTTTTGTAGAATTCACTTCTACTTCTCTAAAAACTAGTGCCATCCATGTAAATTCTCCGAATTGGGCTTTGTCTCCACTTTTAGCAGTTTGTCCGATACCTACCCCTTCTGGATTACGAACGCCACATCTAACAGGTGATGCAGACGAAGACCGTAACGGCCGGGAGGAAGGTGGGATATATTGTTTGGAACAACATAGAGATATGTGGTCAGCGCAGTAAATATCAGATCTGTAAAAATAGAAAGACCATTTAAAATCATACTATAATTTTTGTTTGTTTCAGTTTGATAAACAAACAATTCAGCAGCCCGCAGTTTTATGTAATGTTATTTCTTTTATTAGCTTGACACAAAAACCTCACACCACCATATTTAACAATTATAATGCTGACGGCTTGAAATTATGTTAATATGGCAGTGCTGTCACATTTAACTTTTTCTGTTTGAAGAATTGCAGTTTTATTGAGTTATATTAAGTGTAGAAACTGCAACAATACAACTAACCACACCACATTGTCTGCGAGTTCATTCCACTTTACAGCACTAACATCCTACGAATGCAATTGATAAAAGGGAAATGGTACAGAATTTTAATAAAACATCTTCGTTACAATAGCATAAAATACTACACTTTTTAAAATGCAAACATCAAGCTCCTCAGAGTGGAAATTAAGAACGTACTACCAACTACATTCTTAGTAGAGGGAATCGAAACAAAAAACTGAATCCTTTGCCAGTTATTAACATAACTCTATATCTTAAAAAAATAAGCTAGCACTACTAGCCTGCATAGTAGAACTAATTTGCAAAATTTGTTCATATACTATTCAGTTGCATCGGTTGGATTAAGGCGAAAATCTATAAATACCCCTGATGCCTTCAATGTCAGAGGCATGGTTATACGAATAACTATTGCGCCCTACTCTCTCGATGCGTATGTATTTCCTATCAACAGCGCAAGACGAAATCTGTGACGAAGAGCATGCACCAAGTTATGGCGGTTGCAGCCATCACATAAAACTAATACAAAGACGTTAAGAATAAAATATTTCACAGAATCACTTCGTCAACCAAAAGCAAACATATGCTGCATAATCGCTCAACCACAAACCTCAACCTATCCAAAGCAAGCTACTCGTCCACTCCAAATAATTGTTAATTATATTAAATTTATTAACCCCTTATCTTTTTCAAATAAAATACATCATTACAAACATGATTCTCCCTGTTTCCTCAATGAAACAAGTTATAGGAAAGTAATCGACACTTTAACTATCCTCAAATGGAATTTTAACGCCATCATAAAATAACGTTGACAATGTAGATATTGCTTTAAAATACCAGAATTTTGCATTTAAGGGAAAGACAAAAATGCAAAAATTACATCGTTAACACATAGCTCAAAAAACTGGAGAAGGGAGAACTGCAATACGTATTCCAACACCCGAAGAATACCTTATTCTCCTTATAGAGCCGATCACAAACTTGACATCCTAGACATTAGTCGAATGCAGGCTTTCACGGCCGTTGTCCATAATGATAGGTTCTTCCGGGTTTTGCCGAGGTCGTCGATTTGAACTTGACGTTTCGCTGCTCATGCTGTCAGCTTCTTCAGAAGTTTTCTAAAGGCTGATGTTGGTGCCTTTTGCACTCATGTTCAAATCGACGACCACGGCATAACCCGGAAGAACCTATCATTATCCTAGACATTGTTCTGCAGAAAAACTTCCACAAGTCGGTTTTCCAAAAAGGTTGTTTCGTAATTGGATTCAGATCATCTCTGCGTTCTAGTTTCATGCTTTTTCAGGGTTAATTCAAGGATTACTGGAATTTGTTCAAAATATAATCTAAGAAACGGCTCAAATACCCAACTCCACTAGACACTAACAATGACATCGACGTAGCTGTTCCTGATTTCACCGCACACATAATTGACAGAGCAAAAATAGCTACGTAAACTACGAAAGTATAGTCCCATCATATCAGCTGCATAACTAGATACATCATTGAATTAATCAAAGCTAGAATGCTTGCTGTGGCAAAAATTACGTAACCAAGAAATTAAAAAAACAGCTAAGTAATATAATGCATCAAACAGGAAACAACCTCGAAGAAGTGAGAATAAATTCCTATTCAAAATACATATTACAACACCACCCACACAGGTTATATATGTGTACAACTTCGTTCTTTCCCCTAAAAACTGACGCACTTAGAAATAAAAATGTATTAAAAACCAGGCAAAGAGCAGAAGAAACTAGATAACTGAGAGATTCATTAGCCTGTTAAAAAATCATCAAAGTTGCTAGAGAAAATCATATACAAACTTGTTACAAGCTGTGATTTATAAGACTTATTAAATTGGTCACAATCCAGCTTGCGTAATAACAATGTTTACTGCTCTCGCTGGCGGGAAGACGCTAAACATTGATGCCGGTGAGTCAAACACTCGCATAATTAGCATATTAAGCTCTTAATACAAGTGGTATAAAAACTCTATCTACGAAGAGAGGAAGGTAGATAACGTGTAGGAACTAAACAATATGTAGAACCCGTACAGAGATGGTCATAAGGTAATGCAGTGCAAAAATACGGACATACCGACAATACTGACCCACAGAGGTGGTCACTTAGACGCTAGAACACAATAAGTTGATCTGAGGCACGATTGGCCCATGAAGAGGATTGTCGGCACATCAGAGGTGCTGAAACCTGTCGATGAATGTTGAAAAACCCACAACTGCAACGTATTCAAGTATTGCGCGAATGCAAAAAACAGGTTTAAATGTAATCGTTTGGCCGACAATACTTAATTTTGACGGTATGGCCCTCTCCTACGGAGTAAGCAGTTTCAATTTTACAAATATCTGGTTATACTCTGACAATTTCACGATGGCAGGACTACGCAAGCATTTTGTACACTAGGAAAAATTGAGCCACACCCAGTAAGACCCGTCTGGTTTTTTGCCTGTCTGCAGCCTTGTCCTATCTTTAAAACGACAATAATGGACAGCCAGGTAATCAACCACGGCTCGGAGCTAACCACCCTTCAGCGGGAACATCCCTGCTCACGGGGCCAGGTCATAAGCGTGCGCGCCGAAATTTCTCGCGGTAGAAAATAACATAACACATTGGAAATATGGTAACACGCTTACGTTTAAAATCTATACATCAAATATACCTGAAATAGCAACTACAGCAGCCACATCTGCTGAATGCACGGCTATATTCACGCAGCACTCTGATTCAATAGGGACCGTCACGGATCCGCAGCTAGCAGTTAACAGAATGTACTTGTGGTTCAATAAATGGAACTTACAAATAAATCCCACTACGTGCGAGTTAAAAATCTTCGAATAGGGGAAAATTGTAGATGCTCTTAATATCAAAATCAGCGAAAACATAATAGCGTGGAACTTGAAACACTGCAATTAAATACTTGGTATTCACTAAGTAACAAACGACTTCCGGGATTGGACCGTGTCATGATTGATGTCCAATCCCGGAAGTCGTTTGTTACTTAATGACAATGGCCGTGAAAGCCTCAAAAATCACTTGGTATTCACGTTGACGCAATTTAAGTTGCAACTACTATAGCTTTTAATGACCTTTAGCAAATGAAGAACGACCAATTACAATTTAAGTAGATGAGTCATAAATATTTATGCTTTTTTTTCGAAAATGTGTTCAAAAACTAATGTACGAGTGCAATGGTACTGTTTACTGTAAAAGTAAAAAATATGTAAAGGGCTTTACGCAGAAATTCCCTCGTCGACATTGTGACACTAAATAATTTTAAAAACTAAATTAAGTTAGGAGTACAAATATCTTCACGTTTCAAATAAATTAAATACATTTCCAAATTTAAAAAAAAATGTATCCCGCTGAGATTTGAACCCACCGCATCTGCGGTTTGCAGAGGACGTATGTGCGGCGGAATGCCAACTGAGCTACAGCGTTTCTTCGGGAAAAGTCCGGCGCGCGCGTCTCATGAAGAGCGAGGTGTAATGGTTGAAACATTTTTATCTTTTGTGACATTATCCTTTATCGGTTGAGTCTTATTTTTGGCAAGTGTAAAACCTCACGTGTGTGAAAGTTATTACTTCCTTTTATTTCAAAATTAACACAAAAATAAACAAAATTTTATATGTTTAGGTGCTCACCCTGTATATATTTGTATGAAATTATACCGGTTTCATGCGAGGTAGATATATAACATGTATGCAAAATATCGTCTTCCTCCGACAAATAGTTTTTGAGCTATACTGCCAAAAGACAGACAGACAGACAGACTGACGGAATTGAGAAAACCTCTTTTTCGTCACCTAGTGACCTTGAATGTGAAGATCTGAAAAATCTCGGAAGGTGATTTTTTCGTGATTACAATACTTCCTTCGTCTTTCAGATGAAGGGAGTAAAAATAAAGAGCACTTCATTCCACACGTAGGAATATGGCCTAATCTGTGTTAAAAAACGAGGACTACCTCAAGATTTGGTAATTTCAAATACAAAAAGCTAGTAATGCACGAAAATAGTCTGCTATCCTTAAAAAGCTAAAAATATCATTATATTGTTGTTTCATTAAAACGATTCTAATGAAATTTTCGTTTTTTCTTTTTTCAAATGAAGATTTCATTTATATTAAATATGAAAAAAATACATTCTAATAAATACTGGAATTCGGAGCCCAGATCATTCACACATTCATTATTAATAGCCTCCACCTTTCGGTGTCGAGGACCAAAAATTTCAAAACAATTAAATCCCTTTATATTTACCTAACATCACCTGGAGCACACATAAAAAAGGGGACGCATGAACATTGTTGTTGGCTATTGTGCCCAGTTTCTTTGGTATTGCGATCAGCTCCTCTGTTATCTGTTGCGCAAATAATACTCCAATAGGGTATGAGTGGGTTCTGCGTGAGCTATGGTAGAAGTTAAAGCGATCAACACTAACACAACTGTCTGCATCTTAATCGTGGTAGCTGCAACAAAGTCTATTGTTGATTGGACGAAACTTAGTAATAACAAAGCCAGACACATAAATGAATTTTAATGAACCCCGCTGGGTTATTATGCACAAGTTGCGAAAAAGCTGCTCACCTTCGTGCTTGACTTTAACCCCAGAAACGACAGATGGAACAGTTATCTCCTAATACATTATGAAATAATAAAGGAACTAAACAAATAGGAGACAATGTGTATGAAACTGATTTTTATGTCGTCGGTGGAAGAAGAGAAATTATCACCGCAAAAACAGTAGTGTGCTACAATTGAGCTAATATGTATCACTCGAACCTTTCTACCGCACCAGGTGACCGACGCGACGTCTTGTTTATAAAATTTTCTAGGGAAGAAATTCAAATCTGGACCACCTCTAATTCTTCAACAGATGTTCGTGATGTTTTGGGGTTTCCGTATATGTATTTCTGGAGATATTTAACGGTGCAGTAACTTACAACTGTCAATTATTACAAGAAAACTGATTTGGCACTAAGGTGGCATGCAATATTATGTTGTATTTTCCAGATTTACGTCATACAACAAGAGTTGTCTGTTACAGCTTGTTTACAGATGATATTTTTATAAGCATGCTTTTAATGCAAATTCCTGAACTTTATATCCGTCGCGCTAAGGCCTTTTTTATTACTGAACTATCCACAAATTGCTAATGCTGGCGGTAAAACATAAATACAAGTTTTGACTTCATATTAAGTCACTTAACAATCATACATTCAATTTTGTTAAACAAGAATTATTTTGGTTAGTATCAAAGTATTTTCATAAAAATCCCTGTTTAGGTACAACAGTTCTTCAATCATGACTAAATAGATAATTCCAGAATCAAGATCAAGAATACTTGCCGTAAAAACTGCGTAATGTTTAATTTTGTGTTGACGTTAAATAATTATACAGAATATCATGTGATTCAATCGTCATAATTTAACTAGATGTTGGAAGGTCAGTTTAGTTTAAAAATGTTATACAAATATTATTCCCGAAACGCAATCGTCACCACGTTTCGGACATTGCAATCGTTGATTACTACCTTCCAAAAGTACCAAGTTATTAATGGTGAATTTGATTTTATTCACAGGAATAAATTATTTAGTAATAATAATTACAAAAGTGTTCAAAATGCCTTTCATCTGCGTCTATAATATCTACATACACATTTTCTTAGGTGTCCGATTTGTTTAAATTTCGATTATTTTCATACGTTTGGGTAAGTGATATTTGTTTATTTATTAAGATGTGTACAATAACTCGGTACCTTGAAGATAAAGATATGTCCTTTGCCAAAAGAAGCCATCTGGAGTAGTAAGGATCCTAAAGTGTGGAAACAATGGCTTGATGAACTATCAAGTGAGAAAGAGAACCCAATTGATAAATAAGATGATGTGGTGGAAAATAGCAAGTAGGGGACGGAATTTAAACAAGCAGTATTAGACCGGTATAAAGAAATTTCAGAAGATCAAGAAGAGTTCTATGAAAGCACCTTACGAATTTTGATGTTCGAAGAGACAATGCAACCAAATGAAGGAACAATGTACCTAATATACTGCAAAGATTTTTTTGTGGATGTTTGAAAGAATTTTCCTTACTTTACCATTATTTGTCATCAAAATTACTTTGAACATAAGCTTGCTCAAATCTTTACTCTGATAAATGTTGTATCTCTCGAGTTAGCAAATCTCAATAAGGGTGGCTGCCCTTATCGCTTAATATAATTATTCATATAATATTAGTTGCCGAAACACATATAGCCATGGTAATACAGATTTTTTATCCCTTCCAACAAGGATATAAAGCTTCTGCTCGGAACAATAGCTAATACACGCAATACCACAACTGAGATTGACCAAAGCAGTCGGTGTCTAAGATACCTGGTACTCCACATGCCTAGTCCTTGTCCATAACAAACAAACAAACAAACAAACGCAAGTGTTTGCGCCAGCGATCAGTGTTACTTTAGTAAAAAATGCAATGTGTTTGTACTTACGATGGTGGACAAGTGCAGATACATACATGCTTTTGCAATAATAAGACATTTCATGTGAGCCACAGCATATGATGTTAGAAACTTTTTTGCCAAGGCAACTTACATCAGTTGCAAAACTGCCCTTGTAGTGTTGCGTACCAAGTTGCAAGTCAAATTACGCTTTATTAGTTGCTACATATACATACTAGCGTGTTCAACTTTCCATTGAATGAAGCGGTGGCACAAAAATGAAACAAATTCTGAATATAGAGGACTGGCGGATTGGAAAGACTAGTGTTGTTTGTGAAAAACAATTTTAAAAAGCCGATATAAACGGTGATAAAATGAAGAGACTTATTCCGACTGCAATGTCATTAGCTTCGAAGTAAGATTATCATTTGAAGAAATTACTGTTTCAGATGAAGATGAACTTAGTAGCGATTTACTTGCAATGAATAATTAGGTACCTACCCTTTCTAAATTGTTTTTAAATTGAATATTACGGATTTTGACGCACTGCGATGTAAATAGCAACGATTTCAAAGATTTTTTCAACTGCAATGGATTAATCTGGCAGAGACAATACATTTACAGATTTTCCATTTATTGTGATAAACTAGTATTTTTTTAAAGGTATGCCATTCTAAAGGTTATAGGCCCAATGTCACGGCCTGGAACAATATAAACCGCTTTGTTACCATCGATCCAATGAATGCAAATGGAAAGTAAATCATTAAGTAGAAGCCACGCTATGCCGTATATCAGCAGATACTTTTCCAAGTATCGCATGCGGAGGTCCAAACCTAAAGTTCTCTATACAAGGTTGTGTCTCCAATGGCGTTGTCATCCCAACAAAAAGGTGGGAAAAATTATTTTATTTTTGCATTATTATGTCTACTTTATTCTAAATCTCAATCCTTGTAAATGGTTTTGTTTGAACCAGGTTGTCAACCGACCTCGAGTGTATAGTTTTGGTAAACCTGAAAGTGCATACACGTGTTTCATAAATGCGACTAAATTAAGTGTCCGCTGTTTTGTTATAGACAAGATGTTAATACTATTGGAGTACCGTTATTTTATTTGAGTCTTTCTATTGCTGTAGTTGTTTGTTTAGGTTATAATGTCTATAATCAAGTTTACACGAATATATAATAACTAGAACTCGTGGCCAACCTACGTCTGGCCCGGCCAGCGTAAAGAAACGGTTAACAATAAAAATGCTTGCTCAAGGCGGCAGCCAGCCTACGTCCGGCCCTGCCAGCGTTAACAATACAAATGCGGTCTCGCCATTCGTGAGCGCGCGCCACTTGCTAGCATGCAGGCGTTCATGCAGCGTGTTTGCGCGCCTGCTTACGACTGGACGGCCGGCGACCGGCGACATCGGCGCTTATAATATAAGATTTCCCTCATTACCACAAAAGATTATTTTGGCGCTCAACCTGGGGCTTTTAAATGGTTAAGTCAACGATTCCAAGAAAATATGTATAGCAAAAGTTTAAAACGAATTTCAAAGAGGTCGAAAAACCTAATGTACTGAGACAGAAGTTATTGCTTTTATAAGAATTCTGATTTTGACTCGAACCCTTAGCAACTAAAGAAAAAAATAATAAAACTTAGGGCTACATAACAATAAGCGAGAAGAACCTGGGAACGAGAAATGGAACTCTTTTCTAAACAATTACCAGATTAACTTTATTGGTTGTGATTGCTCGACTGCGGGCGAACAATTGTTGGCTTTCAATGAACCATGTATCTTTAAGCAGTATATACCAAGCGAACCAGCTAAATGTAATATAAAAATGTTCTCATTGGTAGATGCAGAGATGTCATATACGTTCAGTACGGACTTGGAATTTATCCAGAGGGTCCATACAAATTTATTAATTCAAGAGAAGACGCTCTTCTCCGATTGGTATATTCTGTCGTGAATATCAATCATCATAATAATAATCAGTTCTCCGTTTGGAAAAGGTTAACATATTGGGGTGTTTGTAATAAATTCCGTAAGTGTATCGAATTACCTGGAGAACTATTTAACACAGATGATTTAAATACATATTTTAGAAGTGTTGCAGGTGATTCTGGCACCAGCGAAAATGTGCTATTTTATAATAATAATAATAAATGGTCTTGATTGCTTCGACAAAATACAAAAGCGAAAAAATAATACTATTAATTTACTATACAAAAGGCAAAGTTTAGATGCCATTTTGGAGTAATGGCACTGTTCTTCCACTTAACCTTAATTTTTACTTCCTTTCACTCCAAAAATTCGGAATTTAATTTTCAACAGATCTTCACGTTTTAGAGTACCTTGAACAAGTCTGTCCGTCTGTGTGTCTGTGTGTGAACAGAATATCTCACAAAAAAAAGGTATGGCGTTGAAATTCATATACAGGGTGTTCCTAAATAAGTGTCGCAACGAAACACTGTAGATTCCTTGAGCAAAAATATGATGATTTAACTCAACTTACCTATATACAAAGTTGCTTAGTTTAGCCGCTGGAGGGCTTTAAAAACGATTAACTTTTTTAAATTTTTATCCCCCTGTATAATCACTACCAATTTTTTTTTCTGAATAGTCACTTTAATTTAGAAGCTATTTCCTCTCTTACAAAATTTTAGTCGGGTAAACGGTTTAGCCACAAAAAATATTTTTTAAAACCCTACAAGCCTAGTGTTAAGTTACAATTACTGATTCAGGCTTGTAGGGATTTAGCAAATATTTTTTTGTGGCTAAACCGTTTACCCGACTAAAATTTTGTAAGAGAGGAAATAGCTTCTAAATTAAAGTGACTATTCAGAAAAAAAATTGGTAGTGATTATACAGGGGGTTAAACAACATGGATGGACAATTATTTACTGTGACGAAGTTTTTAAACACCCTGTAAATTTCGAAATTAGGGCTTATTCTTCAAAAATCTGTCGTTTACTGGTACAAACGTATGACCAAAAAATGAATAAAATCTATCAAAGATTTTTCGACTTATTTGAAAACATTTAAAAAAGATAATAGTTTTTAAAGCCCTCTAGCGGCTAAACTAAGCAACTTTGTATATAGGTAAGTTGAGTTAAATCATCATATTTTTGCTCAAGGAATCTACAGTGTACCGTTGCGATACTTATTTAGGAACACCCTGTATAAGAATAGACGGTAATGCGTCGTTTTGGTTTCGAAATTATTTATTTCATCCGTTACAAACTATAAGAATAAATAAAACATATTCAGAACACACAGCAACTATCAGTGGCGTACTTCAGGGCAGCATAGTAGGCCCAAATTTGTTCTCAATATATACCCAAGACTTGCCCCAGGTCATCAAACATTGCCGGATACATATGTACATTGATGATCTTCAGATATATATAATAACGGAAATATCACATTTAAACGTTTCTATTCGTAAAATAAACGAAGATTTACATAATCTCACTGTCTGCTGTCTGGTTTAGCAATAATGATCTTAGATTAAATGCCAAAAAGTTTCAGGCGATTTGCATAACCTCCGATAAGGAAACTGATGATTACATAACTAAAAATCATAATATTGTGGTAAATAGTAAAATAGTACAGTGAAGCAGTTATTTAAAAAAACTAAGCATTAAATTAGACCATAAGTAATCGTTTGAATTGTATGTGAAACACAT
The DNA here is from genome assembly GCA_940337035.1 of Agriotes lineatus. Lineage (NCBI taxonomy): Eukaryota > Metazoa > Arthropoda > Insecta > Coleoptera > Elateridae > Agriotes > Agriotes lineatus. Next base: position 133,633,032 of record OW679200.1, read on the forward strand.
TTATCAAATTTATTTTACGAAATTACGTAGTTTTTATAGCTTAAAATATTTATTAAATGGAAAAAGTAAACTAATGTTAGTTAAGGAGCTTATTTATCCGAATTTATAGTAAAGTATGATCAACAATTATTTTCAGCTAGTATGGCCATGTAATACTTCCTAATTTATGAATGCAACTGCATTTATACTTAAATTCCAAACGTGACATTTGCTTTTTAAGTGAGTTATAGTTGCATTCATAAATTAGGAAATATTTCATGGCCATACTAGATAAAAATAATTGTGTGTGTGTGTACAGCATTTGCTTGAATTTGCGGGTCATGCTTCGGGAGGGTGGAAGACTGGTTTTGCCAAACCTTCTCGGTTTGTATACCTTTTTTTTAAAAGGGGGGATGGTCCCACCACATACCCCTGCCCTGACACGGACAGCCATCCATTACCAGAGAATAGTGACTTGAAGACTTGAGGGAACCTTGTTAACCCTATCGAATCTTTATTATTCTAACTTACAATGCCTCTATGCTTAAGGTTAGTATGTGGAGATCAATCCAAAATCGATTCCTAGCGTAGCTAGTGAAAGCTCGATGTCAGGGTACCTTTGACTTACCCCTGAATTCCAATATGGGAGAGTTCCTAACTGAAAATTGAATTGCCTCTAGTCTGCTCCTGCCTGTAATGAACTTAACCTATCTTAACCTAAGAGCCTACCTATTCTATAAGTAACTTAACCTAACCTAAGTAATTCCTATGCTACAATCTGAGGAACCTGAAACCTTGAAAAACCTGAAAAGCGTATACCGGGGTGCAATGGCATACTGTTCCCTCTGCTTGGGATATACTCGCTTTTTACAGAACTGCTTCTCGCTATCGTGCGTTAGGGCAGTTTTGTAATTTTTTAACGCCACCTCGTGCGTTTCCTTCTCGGCCCCGTTCCGCATAGCAGGGTGCCGACCGGCCGGCCTATCGTCGCACGATCCCGCATAGATGCTTCCTGGTTTAGAGAGGAACGTCGTCTTCCTCACTTCTAGGGCTTCTGTGCCCACCACCCTTTACCGGCCCACCCAAGTTCGTGCTTATTACTATTGAGGTTATTGTTTTCCTGAGGGCCGAAACTTGGCCGCCAAGGAAACCGTCGGTTCCGCAGCTTTCGCTACTCTTGTGGGATTGGCCGTGCCGTGCGTCTCTCCTGTGGCCCTCCAGAGCCAGCGTTTCCGCGGTAGTCGCGAGCCACTGGGCGGCGCACGGCTCGTCCAACGAACCGATAGGGCGTCGGTCGACGAACTCCAGCCTCGAACACCTCAGGGTCCCAAGCCTCATTACAAACCTATTCTACCTTATTGCCTATCTTAGACTAGCTTATTCTAGCTTATTTTACTTGCCTTTGGTCCATAAAGTACGCCTGGCTCACTGCTTAAACTAGCACTATTAGGAGTCTATTTCTCGATTAACTTAGCCAGTAAGTTGACGTCATTCCCTAGCATTAACACTACCTCCGCAGCTGTGTTAGGCCATTGGTTTATTTTGTCCTCCAGTTCTAATCTTTCTTCGTCGTATATAGCGCATTCCATCACCCTGTGTTTTGGGGAGTCTATCTCGTCGCATATGTCGCATTGCGCATCTTCGCTTTTTCCGATCCGGTAGAGGTGTACGCCTAGCTCCCCGTGTCCGCTCAGTAATCGGGTGGTTTTCATCTCAAGGCCTATTTGACACTCCTCTGTCCATCTCGCGATGTCAGGTATTAGCTCGTATTGGTACCTCCCCTTTTTGGCTTGGTCCCATTCTAGTTGCCACTTTCTTCTTATTCTCGCCTCCACTTCTGATCTTAAGGCCGTCCAGTATCTGTAGTCTCTTGCTACTATCTGTTGCCCCAGTAAGTTTGCTTCGCCAGTTCTTTTGAGTTCTTTCATGGCTTTTAGATGTTCTATTGTCAGGTGTAACGGAGGAATCTTCGCTAACACACAGAGACTTTCGTTGGGCGTGGTGACGTATGCGCCCAATATCGCTCTTAGGCATACTGCTTGGGTGGACCTGAATATTCTTTTATTGCTCAATATTGCCACTCTGTGTCCCCATATCTCGATCCCGTAGGTGATAATGGGAATGATTGCGCGTTCGTATATCGTTCTGAGGGAGTTTTGCAGCCGGTCGATCCTCCCCCAGTTTCTGTAAGTGAATCTCCTCAGGGTGTGGAAGATGTTTCTCGCTTTGCTGTTTGCGTATTCTATATGTTCTTTGAAGTTGAGTTTCTCGTCCATATATATCCCTAGATATTTCATATGTCTTTCTCTGCGTATGGGGTGGTTGCCCAGACGTACGACAGGGTTTCTATTCATGGGTTTGGAGGAGTATATCACGTACTTGGTCTTTTCTCTTGATATACCTAGCTTGTTGCTTGCTGCCCACTCGGCAAGGATGTTTAAGCATTGCCTCGCCTTGTCCTCTAGTTCGGTCCTTGTAGTCGCATGTATCGAGATAGCCACGTCGTCCGCGTATGCTATCGCTGTCGTATTTTCAGGCCACTGTTCTCTTAGCAGGGAGTCCATTACGACGTTCCATAGGAATGGTCCTAACACAGATCCTTGCGGGCAACCATTAGTGATGTCTTTGGCAGTTTCCGAGTATGTTGCCGTGTACCTTACCTTCCTGTCTCTTAGGTAGCTTTTTAACATTTTCATAATCGCGGCTGGGGTCTGTTTCCCCTCTAATTCCACGATTAGACTTGGCCACCATAAGTTGTCGAATGCCCCTGAAATGTCCGCGTAAATCACCATACTGTGTTTTTCGGCCGCTTTTATGTGTTCGGTTAGCGCTGTTATGGCATCGATGGTTGACTTCCCCGGTCTGAAGCCGTATTGTCTGCTGTTAAAGAATTCCCTTTCTGGGCGCGCTTCGAGGATTTTCCGAATGACTATTCTCTCTAGGGCTTTCCCTAGTTCGCTAAGTAGCGTGATAGGTCTTAGCGATTTGGGGTCTTTGGGATCCTTGTCTGGTGATTTCCTAATCGTAATGAGGCTACCCGTTTTCCACCTGTTAGGGAAGTATCCTTGCTCTAGACAGGCCCTGAACAGTCTCAGTAGTTCGTTCTTAATCTCGGGGTAGCACATTCCCAAGATTTTGCCGTGAACTTGGTCCGCACCTGGCGCTTTGTAAGGCGTGATGCGCGTTATCGCCTCGTCGAGATCTTCTTCGGAGATTTCGCATTCTTGCTGATCGTCTCCTAGGCAATTTTGCGCTCTCGCTCTCGTTTCTCTGTGTGCCGGCGTGTCGCTGTCTGGATCATCGTCCGGCATAACCTTGTTTACTATCTCTTCAAGAGTGTCTTGCATGACCTCGGTGGTCGATCCGTCTGATTTTAGTACGCTGGATGTCGTTGTCATTAGTTTTATTTTATTTGCCGCTAATCTATAGATGGTGCCCCATGTGTTCTTTTGTAGGTCTTCCTCTACAAACGTTTTCCACGTGTTGATCTTTGCCTTCTCAATCTCTCGCTTGTACTCGGCAAGAGCCTGTAGGTAGGCTTCGTGGGCTTCCTCTGCGGGCTCGTTCCTTCGCCTTCGCGTTTGATATGTCTTTCTGCGTGTTTTGAGGGTTTGCAGGCGCGCTGACCACCATGGGGTTTCCCTATTCGTTACTTTGGATGTCTTGCATGACTTGCCGGTAATTATTAATAACTCCTTTGTGAGGGTTTCTACATATTCGTCTATTTGCTCTGTGTTGTTTATTTGTTTCAGCTCTAACTTTTCTCTTATCTTGGGTACGTATCTTTCAAGTGCTTCCGCGTCTACATTCCGAATGTTGTACTTCATCTCGGGCTTGATGTTTTCCGGTCTTAGGGTGATTTTTAGCTCGATGTATCTGTGATCACTTTGGATCTTCCCTGGTAGCACTTTCCAGTATGCAGTGTCTGTCATAATACCTCCACTTGCTACGGTTACGTCGATGTTCTCTTCTCCGTTGGCGGTGGAGAAGGTGTATGGCTCGTTTGCCTTATTTAGAATGTACAAGTTGTTTCTTGTGATCCAGTTCTCCAAGGCTTCGCCCCTTTGGTCTGTTCGTTTGGACTGCCATGACTTCGATTTACTGTTGGCATCACCCATTATTAGTATGGGGACGTTTCTGTATGTGTCTATTATTTCTTGGAGGTTCCTGAGGTCTTGATGTATGTTCCCGTCCCAAGTGAAGTACACGCTTACCACTATGTACTGTTTCGAGTGGTATCTGATTTCGCACGCTGCAATCCATCTTGTCGTGAAGTTGTTCAGCGCTAGCACCTCGAGTTCTTTGTCCAGTACCACAATTGAGGCTAAGGGCCTAACTTTGTTGGTATGAATTGTTCTGCACTGGTTAATTCCCGGTATTCTGTAGCTGTTATCTTTATTTACCGAATACGGTTCCTGCAGGCACAGGTTTGATACCGCGTTTTCCTCAGCGAGTGGTCGAATTTCCGATGTCGAGGTTCTGCCGTTACCCAGATTTGCCTGCGCTATTTTTATGTATGGTTTATAAACCATAATTCGTGTTCGATATTTGCTCCCCAGTCCTCCGTAGGTGCGTTGGACACTTGTCTGATCTGGCGTCGTGACCAGACTCTCTGATTCCTGCGTGTATGCAGTTTACGCATCTTAAGACATTCGATTCACACTTTCTCGTCTCGTGAGGCCCCGCGCACTTGGCGCATGTGTCTACTCCCCTGCAATCCTTGTGCATATGCCCAAACTTCAGGCACTTGAAACACTTCAGAACCCTTACGTGGTCTTTTATTACGCACGATGACCATCCTATATATACTCGCTCTCTGGCTAACATGATTTGCCTGACCGCTGGCGTAATCTCTACCACCCAGTGCACAAAGTGCTTCTCTCTGGGCCCAAACTTATATTTGGCACGGATGCCCTCTTTCACTTCTTCCGGGAGTGCGCTCTTGAGTGCCTCGTTGAGTTCTGCTTCTCCAACATCGCTTGGCACCCCGTAAATTGCCATGCGCGGCTTTAATTGTCCCTGTACTTCTGCCATTAGTCCTATTTTCCTCAATGCCTCTGAGTTTAGTTTCTCTGAATCCATCTCCCTTGCCTCTATCCTAATGCTGTTCTTGCCGCTTTTTAATGGCAAGAACAGCATTAGGATAGAGGCAAGGGAGATGGATTCGGTTTGTATACCTCTCTGGTATTCAATAATAGATTTATGATTATTATTATTATTATTAGCAGCCGGCAATACGGCTGCGTGGTGTTACATATCTCACGGCACTTGTAAAAGTTAAGCTCCAGTCTGCTTGGTCAGTACTTGGATAGATGAACATCTGGAGAGCGGGCGCAGTGTTCTAGGTCAGACAGGCGCCACTACTTCAAGTACCTACGCTGAATTTAAAAATGTACATACCCTCGGAGGCTCGGCGCACCCGGCACCCCGACACTATGTAAACGGTATGATGGGTTACAAATTATATATGTATTATTATTATTATTATATAACTAACAATTATTGGTTTAGTAGCTTATAAGTACTGAGCAATTGATTGAAAAGGGAAAACTAACATATCTCGGTATCTAAAAAAAATTAAGCTTTTTTTTCGTTTTCACGAAGATTGTACATTGATGCCATAGCGGTTTTCTTATAAAGTCCTATTAACATTATAAATCAAAATCATCGTTTCTTAAAATAATGATTTGTGCATATTTAAAATTTTGAAAAGTTGATCTTATAATGAAATAGTTTTAACAAGCACACTATCAAAGTAAAAAATAAATAGTGAAATGTTGTTTAAAAGTGTGTATTAAAACAATTCTTTGCTAAGCTTCTAGTACTGGTAAAGACTATTCTGAACTACAAACATTTTTTATAATTTAAGATATTCTTAAAAGAGAAATTGAAATATCGGTTGTACCACCATAAAATTAAATATAAATTCTATTTTGTATCAAGCACCTTTTTGTAGAAAACAGATTATCCAAATAAACATATTCCACAATGCCGTTACACATTTATAAATCTTATGCTTACAAAATTTGGATGCGGATTTTCCAGTCACGGGTTTTCCAGAAAATACTTATGAAATTCCCAGGAAGTTATTCGTGAATTATAAATACAGCAATAACCTTGAGATTCGAAGTACAATGAAGTACAATGAAACCTGTATTACTGTTTTACATCTCCAGTTAAATTTCGCAGAGTGAAGGATATTCGAGGTCACGTAACACATAGTATATACATAATATCACACTTTCTTAACAATTCATTAATTAACCTGCAAATGATACCATTAACTAATTTTGAATGCAAGAAATTCATTGAATAACATTCACTTGCGATCTGTAATAGTCTGGGAACAATTCGTTTCCTCGATTGGTATTTGTTTGAAATATGGAGATATATATCTGTAGTACGTTCTAGTTGATGGTAACGCAAAGTTAACTCAAAGTATTACAGTAGCTATTTGTGCAGCAAGTGCTAAAAGTGGATGTTTATACACGAGATATGCAAATTATGAAACGTAGCCGAAGGCTGAGTTTCATAACTTGTCTCGGGTATAAACACTTTCAGCACCAGTTTGCACACAATATTTTTTCTACGGCCTCAAATTTACTGTTAGTAATCCATAAATGTCGATTTAACAATGGTTTGCATTTATGACAGTTATAAATTATGTCATAGTAAAGAGATGGCCCTGACATGACGGCGCAGGTGACAGTTTCTGCAATTGGTAGCTGTCAAAGCTAGTTATCAAAGGTAATTATAATAGTACAAATTTTACTTTATTTATTGCATAATGCTTTAATTATTTAAAAAACACTTAACCTCTAATGAAAGAGGTAACTGGAATAACTTTATAACCTCACTTCCTGTCTAAAATTCTAAATTCGGCACCCGTTGTTTACTTTCAGCACATGTGCTAAAAGTAAACAGCTAATTTCACTTTTAACACGCTGATTTATAAAACGTCATTTTTAGTGAAACAAGCTAGTGCTAAAAGGCAGGAAAAATATTTCATAGCTATCTAAATATAAATTAATTGCATAGAGATTATTTTCTTGATCATTCATAGTGAACTTTCATAGCAATTGAATTTTCCTATAAAACATGTGCAGTTTACACAACGTCATTTGTTGACTCAAATAGACTTATCCAGACAACTTGTTTAATTTATCATATTGCAAATTTAAATATCACTTTCGTGCTTCTTTCGCAGCATTATTCCGTAGCGCTCAGTAAACATCTAGTTACAACCCTTGCACGTTGCACATATTAATTTGCTCAGAATAGAAAGTGAATTTCAGATATCGCTGTAATTATTATTATTGTCCTAATAAAAACGTGAAATAATAAGCATTTGTACAACAGCATACTATAGGAACAATCAACTATTCAGTTTTTCAATAAAAATATGTTATATTTTATACACTCAGAGAGGTAATTGCAACCTTTATATCTGCTTTTTTCTTCCATTTTTTGTGCATGGGTTGTGATCATATATCGTGTGTTAAAAAAAACTCATTCGCAGCATGCCATGATCAAATTAAAGTTTGCCATAGCTTGATAGATACCCATTGAACCAAATGAACTAATATAAGTCAGAGAGAACTAAATTACATCTTGATCTTCAACTATATTCCTAAAAATATACAAAACACTAAATAAAAATAATTTTTATTGACTGTTATGATTAATACAGTCGTTGTTGTTGTGTAACTGGCGTCTTGTTTTCCTTTTTGCTTGATGCAAGTAAACTTACTGCAGTGTAAACTTTTGCCTGCCACAGTGACAGATGTTTTCATAAACAAAATGCAATCTGACATTCACCTACAGACTTAAGTTAAGACATGACTAGATTCTTTATCTTTCCTTGCAAGGCCTACCCTAAATGAGTTTTTTTTGGAACACACGATTTAATGTCACTTCAACTTAAAAATAAAGGCTGGTGAAAAGGATCATTTGTAAAGTGCAGTGGAGTTCCGCGTGTTTTGAAGACATGTAAGCTATTTCAGAGAGCATGAAACGATAGGCTCCAAACCTTTGAGCTAAGCACCGTACAAATTTTCTATCGTCGATGAGATGTTTTAGGAGGAATCCCTGAGTACATCACTGGCACCAAAGTTACAGGTAACGCCCTGCTCAGTAACAAGGACTTGCACCATGCTCAATCATTTGACTATCGCAAACGAGCCCACGTTCTTTCGGTTTAATGCTTATCTTCATGCCACTGAACAACTGAACCATTTTTCAGGCTTGTTTCATGTTGCAGACAGGATTTTCACAAAAAAGTGCAGAAGTCTAATAGGCTAAATTCATTAATACTATAAACGCACAAAAATATAAGAAAGCTGTATATGACGAGATTCTAAACATTATTTTCTAAGAAGATGAAGCAGGATTGCGGCTATTATCGTCACTATTTGAAGCAGTATACCGCATAAAGGATATCCCATCAGACTGACTATCGAACGATTTTTACCTTCACTATCCCTATAATTGAAGTTCGGTTCTCTACCTTTCTCTATGACTGTTTATGCCAAAGTAATATTTTACTTGTATTGTATTGTAATATACCATTATGACGGGTCAGCTGCAGTGGAGTAGAAGAGAAGAAAATCCCACAGCCTATAAAAAGCATAGAGTAGTTCCCAGATTTAGAACCTCTACTTCGAACTAGCCCGCTGCGCTTTAACAGTAAAAAATATTCTAATTTAATTTTATTACTTTCTATATGTTTTTCTTTTTATCCAAAGTTTGTACTGTTTTCCTTTTTTTCTTGAATAAATTTCAATTTGACTTGACCTAATAGCACCCGTTCTTGAAAATCATCCACACCAGAATATATAACAAATATGAAGGGCAAATTGATGATGAACAAAATTTATTCAAAAGAAGATTGGGTACAATGGAAATAACGTATTCGGGTAACAAAATCGAAACATGAATGTCAGCGTGCTTACATTCTTTATAGACTATCTGAACGCCATCGACTTGCGTTAAAAACAAGAAATTAATAAAAATACTACTTCTGCTTTTGATATTCGACGGGTGGTGATGATAACAGCCTGAGTATTTCAAAATGATAGCACTTTATGGAAAACAACAACAATTTTTTAATTAAACAAAATTGGCTAACGATCAGATACATGTATAAATACATGTATCAAGGTAAATAAATACACATATAGTGCGCTCGCAGTTAACGGTCTCTGGACACGGCTAAGTTAACAAACGGATTGAAAGTGACGCGGGTTCGACACGTGTCAGATGCCTGATAGACACTGAATTCCAAAGGATGTAAACCGAATGCACTTGAATAAATTGCTCGCAATAAGTTGACTTAAATGAGTAGACTGAATGATGCTGATTCTTTCGTACCCGTCTTTATATAGCTTTACCAATTGCATAAGCGGAGAGTTGTTTAATGCTCGTCGGTTGTAGGATAAACCCTGCGTCTTCTCGAAAACGGAATTAGCCATTGGGCCCCGTGTGTTAGACCACTTTTGCCCGAGAATTATATTGTTTGACTCCTCCTCTGGGGGCGGTCAATAGAATTACCCGGATTCTTGTGCAGTCGCTCGTTGTTCCCCAAAATAGTTGAGCGGCTACCTACTGTTTGCTCCCGAATTCTCTGCAGTTCACAGACGGCGTAAGGTTGCCGAGATCTGAGATTTGTATTGCGTGCTCTTTAAACTCGAATTGGGGCTGCCATTTGTCACTCGCGTCATTAATTTTTCAGTTTAAGACACAAGCCACCTACTTAGGGGTAGCGTAACATCCATAATTCCTCTGATTTAGGTTGTCAGTCCACACTATTTACTTTTTATAGTTTCCTGTGCTGTTTTTGTAGGGATGTTGTGGGATGATTTATAAACGTTCCACTACAATCAACTTCTCAATAAATTTCTTTAAGTGCCGTGACTGTTTAACAATCGTTGGCAGTCACATACGTTCTCATATTAGCTATCCTGATTTTGGTGCAAACTGCTCGAAACAGTTGTACTTTAGATAGTCCAAAACAATGTCTCAAGTTCTTCAGCCAGGCTGTCTTTTCTGGAACTCCTCTGCCGGTTATTTTACCTTGCAGCATTATGCGTACAAAATATTCTGACTTACTCTTTTCTATTGTTTTAAACGATTTCTTCAGAACTTATCATGATAACCCAACTAATCATCAGAATTCCCGTATATCTATATCTTAAATGCCTCTAAGGAATCTCTACCAGTTTGCTACACTGTTTTCATTGAAGGCTTAGCTGTTTTTTGTAGAACAAGCTTCAAATATTCTTCACGGTTAAAGCTCCTTGAGTTTTTTGTAAGCCATAGATGTTCTGATTATCCTTTAGTCCAGTCAACGCAGGAATAGTAGAAGAAATAATTCGTGTAGTCGCAAATTTTTGTACAGTGATAGGGGGGAGTGCCATGAACAACATACTAAAAATCCTGACCGGTGGGGGATGAGCGGGGGTTGGGGAAGCGTTTAAAGGAATTTTTGTCACATTTTTCTTGAATTACTGGAAAACTGCGACTTTTAGCGAAAAAGTGTTCATATACAAAATTAAACTACATGAAATTTCCTAAAAAAAGGTTCTACCCATTTTTTCTAGGAAAAATAGTTTGTGAGATGCAGGGAATGGAAGAATCGTGGATTATTAAAAATAGTGTTTTAATGGTATCAAATTAATGTTTAATGTTAAATGAACTTCAAACTAACAAGAAAACTACATTATTTATTAAAAACAAACAGTTTATCTTGAATGTGCACATTTCACAAATCAACAATTGAATCATCATCGTCAGGATCATCTTGCAGATCGAGTAACGGTGCACCATTCGTACACGTACCATGGCACGTGTCGCACGCCATGGAGCAGTGGTGAGCGATCCTCCTCTCGTTTCCATCCCCACTCGGTCGGGGATAGGGGGTTGTTGAGTCATTGCTGTATCTGTAAGTAACCAAACCGCTGTAAGTAACAAGAAATAGTGTTGTAAAAAGCTTTATAAAATAAAACTAATATACCTGTAAATAAACTCTCAAAGAGTGTTGGTGCGCAGGGGGGGACTGGCTGGGGGGCAGGGAGGCAAAGTCCCCCCGGGCCGTCATTCCCGGCGAATGGGGGCCTCTGCTGGCCCCCAGTTTAAAAATCTAGATGCATACACACTTCAGCAAAATATTGTGAAGAAAATATCCGTATACTGAACCAAGTATTTGAAGTGGTAAAATTAATAGGGGGAATACTATACATTTATTTGGCTTACTAAGTCGACTAGCGACATTTTTCGGCTAATCTTAAAGTGAATGGATATTTGGTAATACAGTAGCTCATGTTCCCACGTCAAAATTAAAAAAAAAGAAATAAATTGGACGAACTGGGTTGTTGTTGGCTCAGGAAAAATCCCTCAGGCGGAGTTTCGCGGGTGATAATTGTCTACATCCTGTAGTATTGTTTGCATTAGAGAAAATAATGGAAAGTAAATTTGATTAAAATAAAACAAGTTCCGAAGCTGAGCACATGCAGTTTTGATTTTTTTTAAAGAATTTGGTCCTACTCGTAGACTACAATATGCCGAGTCTGTAGCATAAACAAATGTATTTTTAAAGTACGAATACGTATTATTGCTTAGCTGCACACCCTTGTAAAAGGGTGGTAAATAAATTTAAAATAAGCACATCGAGATTATGGGTAGGTCTTTTTCAAAGCTTATTAGAAGCCTTTATGATTATGAATGCTGATAAAGATGTCCTCGGTCTCTAGATTTGTATTACATTTTGAAAAACAAAAATTAAAAGATCATCCCTCTTTTGCGCCAATATTCTAACCTACTAACTTTGTATTGAAATAGCAAATTCATTTTTACTTTCCTGGTCTAAAAGACGAAGGAAATACTGGAATTGTGAAAAAATCACCTTCTGAGATTTCTTCAGATCTTCATGTTTCGGTGTCTCTATATGACGAAAAACATGATTCCTCAATTCCATCTGCCTGTCTGTCAGTACGTCTGTTTATCCGTCTGTCTATCCGCTTGTTGGCGGTATTGTTGAAAAATCATTTTTGGAAGAAGACGATATTTTTCATACGAGTTATATGTCTACCGGACTCGAAACCCAATATATTTTCGGTCAAATACGAGGGACGAGGGCCATTTTTTTCAACCTCCAATGGGCCATAACAAAAAGACAAGTTTATATAAAACAATGATTTTATTACTAACGGCTGCATTACATTAAAGCAAGACCGGTGAAATGCAATGGAAGATAAAGAATTGCAAGTAAAAATTAATATTGCTTGTTAATTTACATTTATGCAAGTCATGTGCAATACATGATGTTCGTAAACAAGACTACCAACTACCAATACATAAAAGTGCATATCATTTTGACAACAAATACAATAACACAATTTCAGTAATACGTACGTGGCCACTTTAATTTTATATTAACAGTAGTTTTAGCACGTGTTTTAAGTTGTTTATCAAATTCCAAAAGTGAAAGGTTAGTTCACTGCTACTTTTAATTTGAATGGTTGGTAACAAACTTTTTTACTGAAAATTACTAGAATTGCATGCGACTTGCAACAAAATTAGAACCGGCTCTAATTGTTTCATCTTTCATCAGCTGATTGTAAAAGTTGCCTTTACGCATGCGCTCACTACCATTTTCGTCTTGCCTTGCATTGCAGTGCAAAAGAATTGCTTAATGTAAAGCGGCCTTAAAGGTTATCTACACTTATGGTTACTTTTCGACATAATCACCTTGGAGATTGGGGCATTTGTCGTACCTGTGGACAAGCTTTCCAATACCCTCTCCATAAAATATGCCGTCAATGAATTAAAATGCGTCTTAACGTTGTCTTGAAGCTCCTTGTTATTTTGGAAACGCTGCCCCCCTAGCCACTTCTTCAGTTCAGCGAAAACATGGAAGTCACCAAGGTGGTCTATATTGTTCCAGGCCATGACACTGGCTCTGTTGCCAGATTGTGTGGTAGGCCATTCCAAAACACACTAAGTTTTGTTTGTTTGAAATATATTTGACATTAAAAACTATTTTGACAAGGCAGTTCATATAAGTTCCATAAATGCCTTTGAAGTGTTATGTACCAAGCTGCCTTACTAACTTACACTTCATCAGTTGCTCCATATGTTAGCGTGTTCAAGTTTTCATCTAATAGAACGGTGGCACAAAAATGGAAAGACATTTTGCATTTAGAACACTGGCGGATTGGAAAGGCTAGTGTTGTGTATGAAAAGCACATTAAAGGAGCAGATATAAAGGGTAATAAGATGAAGAGACTTGTTCTGCCTGCAATATCACTAGTTTCCATGTAAGTTATTTTGAAGAAATTACTGTTTTAGAAAAAGTCAAAATTAGTAACAATTTACTTGCAGTGAAGTGAGGCACTGCGATGTAAATAGCAGTGATTTTAAAGATTTTTTTCAACTAACATGCATCAGAATGACAGGGATAGTGCACTGACAGATTGCTCATTTAGTGACCAAAACTAGTAATTCTTTGTTAAAGGTTGCCGCAGCCGTGTTGCAAGCTTGTGGTAGGCCATTCCAAAGGCCACTTTATAGGCCCAGTGTCATGGCCTGGAACAATATAGACCGCCTTGAAGTCACTCGACGATAGGTCGGGACTGTATGCCGGCCGGGTGATCGAAAATATCCCGAAATTGCTCAAGGAGCCGTAGGGTTACAGCAGCACTGTACGCCCCTCCCCCCCCCCCACCGGCTTCTTTAGCAAGATGGGATATTTTCGATCACGCGGCATACAATCCCGACCTAGCGCCGAGTGACTTCCACGTTTTTCCTGAAGTGAGGAAGTGACCAGGAGGGCAGCGCTTCCAAAATAACGAGAAGCTTCAAGAGCACGTCAAAACTCATTTTAATACATTGGCCGCAATATTTTATGCAGAGAGTATTGGGAAGTTTGTCCACAGATGATTATGTTAAAAAGAAAACATAGGTGTACATAACATTTAGTAATAAAATCATTGTTTTATATACACTTGTCTTTTTGTTATGGCCCATCGGAAGCTGTAAAAAACCGTTTTCGTATGTACAGGGTAAGCACCTTAAAAAATAAAATGTTGTCTATTTTTGCTTTAACGCAGGTATACATGAAAGAGTAAATTGCATATAGCTTAAATTTTTACCCTTAATGGAAATGGAACCTAACAGGTTGCGTAAATATCGTAAAATGGATATTTATATGCAGATATCGATGCATCCTTTATATAGATCCAGAAGCGATCCAACTGCTCTACCAGCGTGGTCTAGAGGTTAAAGTGGCGGGACCAGCAATATTAGTAATCGCTTTCCACCTGGCAGAATGCTTGGGAGCCAGCCTGGGAGCCCTAATTTGAATTCCAACTACTGCAATGTGTTTTTATTTGCAAGTAAATGTAACTCGCACGAGGGAAGTTCCGTGTAAACCCCTTTACAGATTTGTACTAACTACTTTCTGCATTTTTCCATTAATACTACGTAAGTATCCAGGTTTTTACGAACGGGCAGGGGCCTTTTCCTTGCTAGTCCGCCCCTGTTGGTGCGTAGCTCCTGTTGTTAGTGGCAGTGAGGCTAGGTCTGGTTTTGGCTTCGTTGATGCGTTTACGAATGCAGCCTACTGGAGTTTATTCAGATTTTGCTGATCTGCAGTCGCTTGGTACATTATTTCTAAAAACAATCTTCTCACCAGCCTGTGACAATTTGTCTGCTGAACAGCTTAACCATTCCTCCTTTGCTTTTGTTGTAAATGGTGGGGGTGGTGTCACACCCGCTAAAGGCATGGAGAAGGAGGATAATGTCAGCAAAAGGAAGTTGTTGGAGTTTGTTTGATGAAAACAATTTTGATCCCACCTTGTCCCTGCCAGGCTTCATGTTACCCCCTGGTCGTACAAAAGCAATGAGTAAAACAAACAAGTCGACATCTTCTCCTTTTATTGTGACAGTGTACATTGTACGACCAGGGAATAACGTATACTTCCTGAAGCCTGGCAGGGACAAAGTGGAATCAAAATTGTTTTCAACAAACAAGTTCCAACAACTTCCTTTCCGCTCTTGCTGAGGATGTTTTCATCACACTTCTTGTCCTGCTTCATCCCTGCAAAGTAGAAAAGTGTTATTAAAAGAGAAAGACGACAGACCAAATTATGCTTAGACTGAATCTTATTTTTCTACGGGACAGCTTTGAATTCTTAATTTACATAGAAATGATTAGAGGTTAAAATTATAGGTATTACTGATATAGCTTTGCTAAAGCGTAACCCTATAGCTTGATCTCACTGTTGATATCCACGTCGAAAACTATTTTTTTGTCATTTTTAACCTGACTACTACCTCGAGGAATTCTCGTATCGAATTGTTCTAATAACATCTTCATATTTCCGAATTTACGTGGACTGACTACAACTGTCTGATTTTGGAACTTACATTATACTTTAGTAAAACATGTGTGTGAGTTTATTATTCGACAGCTTTAAATAATATTGGCAGAGCAACAGATTTTAGTAACAATGCTATCCAGTTTGTAGTGATAAAAATCTTACACTTACGTCCCCTTTCCCGGGTAAGGGGCAGGCCTACCTTTACTATTTCGCTATAGGGTAGGCTGACCTTAGACAAGCGAACCTGCCCACGCAAGCCATTGTTCTCGCTCCCACCACTAGTACAGGGAGCAAACCATATCCTACCCTTAATCCTATACATAGCCTATGTTATTCCTTGTACATCCTACCTCATGTTCCAACTCGTGTGGTTAACTTAGAAGGTTATTGCCACACTTCCCCATTAAGTGGAGGATATGGAAACAAACGGAGCAAGTTTCCCTTCTGTCAAAAAGTTGACAGAGGCCTAACCAAAAGAAAAATTATATATACATAGAAACATACAACATTAAAATAATTATGAATGAAAAACACCTAATATATTTACCTGTCTTTTACGCGCGCTGTTGCAGTGGATTCGCCAACTTTGAAAGCCGTCGTGTATTTGAGGTTGCTTAAGTAATTTTCAGAGAATTTTGAATTAGAAATCTGCATTCCTTTTTGTAAAAAATTCCCGTATGCAGTTTCACGGTGAAATTTTTTTTTTGCATTTCAGTCCTTTTTTCAAAATTGTTTACTTCCTACACTACAAGACACGTGTGTTTGGGTCTTCTTTTATGGGACACTTTGCAAGCGGATTTCATCCCGACAATTCGTCAATAATCTGGAGCAGGTTAGCTCTCCTTGGTTTAGTGAATAGTGCCACGTATCTTATTACTCCAGGATTTGACAGTATTTTGGAGTTACATCGGCCGTCAGCAATCTCGAGTATGATTTAGTTATCTTTACTTGCACGTGGACTAACGCTCAGTTGAATTTATTTACAGGCCTATTTTCTCCTCTTTTCTCTTTTCCTGTTAGCTGCACCCTTTATTTTATTTTACCTTTATTTTCCAATATTTATACGAATGATCCCAGATTCGCACTGCTACCTGTCAAAAATATAGGAATGTTTGAAGTGGCTTCACATTGCTATTGTGCATGCCTGTTGAATAGCAGATCTAGCGCTGAAGAAACTCGCCAACCTACAATCGCGAGCCCGTCCTGATGTGTTCTCCTAGCACATGTCGCAGCCCTTTAGGTTAGATATTTTGTTTTTGCAACTTTTCGCGCACCTGTCGTTGCATTTCACATTTTTCGGTGTGAGTGAAATATGTGGGTTATTGAATTGCACCTATCATGGAAATTATTTATTGTAAGATTAAACTTTTGCTTGAATTTCTTGTAAAGGATAAACAACTATTACTTTATTTACTAACTCAATGTAACCATTAGTTGTATACCAAATCTCTTTTACTTTGTGTGTTTGCTCATTTTATACTGTGCTTTTTGTTTGTTAAGAATAGTAATCAGCTAATTTTATTGATATACGTGCGCCACTAGGCGATTTTGCGAATAACTTCTTCCTATCTATTTTTGTGGTGTCTGATGGACCCATTTCAATCAGGAATTTAACACTTCACTAAATCGATTCTGTATGCTTTTATCTAGTCAGGTAGGTTTGCTTATGTATTTTTTGTATACTATTTGCTTATATACTACTTATATAATTGTTCTCCCCTAAATATTTACATAACACCATATCTTTCAGTGTATGAAGGTCAGTATTTTTAATAAATGCATTGAAGAGGTTCTACACTACCAGTTGTTGATTTTCGTGGATGAAATTGCTTCTTCATAGCCGGTCTTATGTCGCGTCTCGGCTGCTCGGTATGATTCAACGAAGCATATCACGTTAAGTTGTTGAATCTGATGCTCTCGACTATTTATTTGTTATTGCTTATGGCAAGCATGACACCACAATCTTAATTGTAAATTTTGCTTTATATGAAACACATATTTTGTTAAAACTTAAACGTATTCGAAAGTTTTATTCGAATTTGATAATTTTTCTCTAATTACTTCCTTTTACAATAAAGGAAGTATTGGATTCACCCCAACAATTTGAAATTGAGTTTTTAGCAGATCTTCACGTTTTAGAGTCCCCTGAACCCAAAAAACATATTTTTTTTTCGTTGGTGTGTGTGTGTGTCTGTCTGTGTGTGTGAATGTGAACAGAATATCTCGAAAACGAAAAGAGGTATGGCGTTGAAACTTCATATATAAGTTTTTTGTACTATGTGGATGCGACAGCAAGCCTTTAAAGAAAATCGCATAACCGGAAGTAGGTGTTTACTCTTGTGATTTTTCAGTTTTTTTCGATTTTTTCAAAAACCGCTCTAACGATTTTTTTAAACTTTACATTTTTAATGTGTATTGATGTGAGATAGGTGATCTTCCAGTTGAATACTTCTAAAATGGGTTTATTTTGTTTTTTTCTATTTTTTTTATTGACTCCTATTTTAAATAGAACACCCGGTATATTATTACATTTTTGAATTCAGATTATAATTCTAGAGAAAGTTTGTCTCTTGAAATAACACTCTATTTAGTACCGTTTTTGTAAAATTTGTAATTTTTGAAAATTTTTGACAAATGCTTAAAAATTTAAAATAAATTTTTTGACTAATTCTAAGATCACTGTAAAAGGAAGTTGTGTGCTTGTATCACATCAGATTTTTTTTTCTAGTAATCATTCAGAAATCAATGCGAACATTTTTTCTAAATATGTGACATTGTAACATTATCGACAATTACTCGATTCCACTAGGTGTACTAAGCTCCGTCTAGTTCTTTCAATACGTACCCCAACTTGATTTACATTTCAATATAAAAATCGACCAGGATTAATTAAGGGTTGAAATTTTACATTCAAAAGCAAGTTACATCATATCGTTTATTTTAAAACTCTATAGGAATATCAGAAATTACAATCACCAAGCAGAAAAAAACATAGTTTTACAATTAATGCAGTTTATGATTACGATGTGAACATAGTATTTCTATAATTTTGATCTAGTATGACATTTTGTTGTCGTTTTCAGCGTTAAAGGGATGCATGTATTAGCACTAATTGTAATATGAGATTTCATATTGACACTAATTGGAATATAACATTTCATATTGGCACTAGTGCTAATATGAAAATTTAGAACAACTTTGACGATTTAAGTAAATTTATTTACTATAAAAATTAATATGACTCAAAAGTACAGAAAATCTTGTATGCAATAAATTGCAAAGTTAGTGTTTTTCACACACGTGTTGCCCAACTTGCTAGCGCTCGCAGGACAAACTTCACACCCAGTGTGAGAAACACTTTAATTTCGCAATTTGATACATAAATAGCTATTTTGTACATTTTAGCCTTTTAAAACTTAGTTTATTCATAAACTCACGTGTAAATAAAGAACACAACGAAGTACATAAAAAAGGTATTATATTCAAACTTCTATCGGTATTAAATATTACTTCAACAATCAGGGTAAATGCGGACGCGACTTTCGACGAAATAAGAATGCAGCCGTTGAATTTGTAAATCCAGTATGTTGAAATTCTTCGAAAATTGATAACGTCGCTTAAGCCGTTTCCCGGACCGTTGCTACAAATAGATTACACCTCCCTGCCATTAATTGCTTTTGAAAACATCTTCTAAGGTTGCAATTATACTCGATCACTACAATGTTAGAAAGCGCCGAATCCATATACTTCTTTCAGTCTTCATCTATCTCTTCTTCCTGTTTATGCTTCTTTTGCTATCTGAATTTAAATATTATTTTAAATTAAATTAGTTTTCTACTCCCTACTACTTATTTTCCTAAATTTTTGTTAAAGTATCTGTTTAAATACTTATTCTGCCTTGACTTTGTTCACTTCCTACTTATATGCTAGTTGCAATGACTATTTTTATGAAAAGCTGTACTACGCTAAATATAACATTCCTGTAATAATTGTTGAACATGTGAACAATAGTCAGACCTAACTATCATTTCCATTCAAACATGCAAATGCGTTTGTTGTTGTTTCATTATATGCTCTCTGCATTATTTATTATAATTTCTCGGCAGTGCTAACTTCTATAATTCATTTAGTATATCACTGCAACGTTGCAGATAGTTCGAAAAATGTTCTAATATCTTTATGTATCAACATTTTGTTAATATGAGACAAATAAATAGCTGAACGAGCTTATAAATTAAATATCTAGCTTGATACTGTTTTAATGTAAACTTCATACTTAGATAGAAACAAAACACTGCTGATTAATAAGAGGGACATTGGCATATCATTATCATTTTGAAGACTATGGTTGTAGGTTAGTTGTTTTTATTTTTTATTATTAGTGTGAATGGAAATTTGTTAACCTTCCTCTAATTTCATCTAATTAAATAAACGTTTCGGAAGTCATGTTTTATTTATACCTTTTCTATATATTGAATCCCATTGTGCATTTTAAAGTTTCATCTATGTGATTTTAATTAAATATTATCTTTGAAGCTTGAAACAAATTTATGAAAATATCATTGATGTGATAAACATGTCCCACTCGTCATCTATTTTACGGTAGAAACCATTTTCAGAATATATTGTAGTGTTTAGTGTTTTCGTATGTAAACATACATGCACAAACCTAATACTTATAAGTATAAGAATAGTTATAATGATTATTATATTTATAACTAGAACCATTAAAATTGTGCTCAGGAATATGCTTGTCAATCCGATCAAAGTTATAATCTTGATAATAAGAAATATTACCATTTAGATTAGGAATAGGCTGCTCAATATGATCATCAGAGTGATGGTGCTGATAAGAAACATTAGCATTTTTATCAGGAATATTCTTGTCAATCTGATATTCACGATGTTGATGATAATAAGAAGCATTGGGATTTTGCTGATAAATATGATTATCAATCCAATCCGAATACTTGGCAACGTTGGTGTATGCTACAGGAATATGTTCACCTCCACATCCTATGCCCCAAGATACGATTCCGGCTTGAAAATATTGCCCCGCCATTCCTGGAATAGGGCACACTAAGGGGCTTCCACCATCTCCTGTGCAGGCATCCCTATCTGATACACCGCCAGCGCAAATAAAACTATCATGCAGTGTGAAATCCTTTCCTAACCGAGTTTTGCGAAGATCCTCTTGGCATGAATCGCTTGCAATGATGGGTAGCTCCAGCTTCTTTAATATTGCCTGATATTCGCCGTCTTGACTGTCTTTGCCCCATCCACTGACGAAACATTTGGAATCACTGGATACCATGTTCTGCTTTGGCAAGCAGAGTATGTTCACATTTTCAGTTATATCAACAGGTTTCTCCAGAACTAAAAGGGCAATGTCGTTCAAGAATGTCTTGTCTACAAATTCAGGATGCTTTGTAATAGTTTTGATGCCACGATCTTGATGAGGAAACCGTTCTTCGTCAGTTTGGGTGTTCCATTCGCCGAGACGGACTTTAAACTGCCCTTCCTTGTTGACACAGTGGGCTGCGGTAACTACGACATCAGGTCGTATTAATGCCCCACCACATTCGTACATAAGTCCTTTTGTAGAATTCACTTCTACTTCTCTAAAAACTAGTGCCATCCATGGAAATTCTCCGAATTGGGCTTGGTCTCCACTTTTAGCAGTTTGTCCGATACCTACCCCTTCTGGATTACGAACGCCACATCTAACAGGTGATGCTGAGGAAGACTGTGACGGCGGCGAGGAAGGTGGTAAAGGCGGTGAGAGAGGTGGTAGTGGCATTGATGGTACCGGCGGTGAGAAGAGTGGAATATCTTGTATGGAACAACATAGAGACATATGGTCAGCGCAGTGAATATCAGGTCTGTAAAAATAGAAAGACCATTTAAAATCATAGTATAATATTTGTTTCAGTTTGATAAACAAACAATTCGGCAGGGCCGTAGTTTTATGTAATTTTATTTTTCGTACACTAGCATTGAAAGAGCTACTTTGCCGTACAATTTATTAATCAGAAAGTTGCACTTTGCGGTATTCGTATGGCAAAGTAGTATTTTGCGGTATTTCCTTAGTTACAACACATATAAAACGCTACGTACATAATAATATTACTCTACATATTTGCTATATACGAGGATAAATTTAGTATTCCGTTTTGTATGCTAGTGTACGAAAAAATATTGTACGAAACCCGTATGAAAGTGGCTTTTCCATACTCGTCTCGAAATTCCGGACTCGGCCTAACGGCCTCTTCCGGAAACATCTCACTCGTACTGAAAAGCTCCACTTTCTATACTTGTTACGTAAATTACTATTCTATTATTAGCTTAGCACAAAAACCTCCCTCCAACCTTGTTAACAATTATAACGCTGACAGCTTGAAATTATGTTAATAGAGCAGTGCTGTCACATTTAACTTTTTCTGTTTGAAAAATTATAGTTTTATTGAGTTAAATTAAGTGTAGCGACTGCAACAATACAACTAACCACACCACATTAACCTCAGCTATGAAAAATTGTTCAGGCGAGTTCATTCCACTTTACAGCACTAACATACTACGAATGAAATTGACAAAAGGGAAATTTAATAAAACATCTTCTTTACAATACTCGTAGCATAAAATACTACACTTTTTAAAATGCAAACATCAAACTCATCAGTGTGGAAATTAAGAACGTACTACGAATTACACACTCAGCAGAGTGAATCGAAAAAGAACTGAATTCTTTACCAGTTATTAACATAAATCTATATCTTAAAAAAATAAGCTAGCACTACTAGCCTGCATAGTAGAACTAATTCGCAAAATTTTCTCATATACTATTCAGTTGCATCCGTTGGATTAAGGCAAAAATTTCTAAATACCCCTGATGCCTTCAATGTTTGAGGTATGGTCATAGGAATAACTATTCCGCCCTACTTTCTCGATGCGTCTGTATTTCCTATCAACAGCGCAAGACGAAATCTGTGGCGAAAAGCATGCACCATGTTATGGCGGTTGCAGCCATCACTAATACAAAGACGTTAAGAATAAAATATCTCACAGAATCACTTCGTCAACCAAAAGCAAATATATCCAGCAGAATCGCTCAACCACAAACCTCAACCTAACCAGACCAAGCTACTCATCCACACCAAATAATTGTTAATTATATTAAATTTATTAACCCCTTATCTTTTTCAAATAAAATGCATTATCACATACAAGCTATAGAAAAGTAATCGACACTTCAACTATCCTCAAATGGAATTTTAACGCCATCAAAAAATAACGTTGACAATGTAGATATTGCTTCAAAATACCAGAATTTTTCATCTACGAGAAAGACAAAAATGCAAAAATTAAATCGGTAACAAGCAGCTCAAAAACCTGGAGAAAGGAGAACGGCAATACATATTCCAACACCCGAAGAATACCTTATTCTCCTTATAGAGCCGATCACAAACCCGACTTTCTAGACATTGTTCTGCAGGAAAACTTCCACAAGTCGGTTTTCCAAAAGATTTTTTCTTAATTGGATTCAGATCATCTCTGCGTTCTAGTTTCATGCATTTTCAGGGTTAATTCACGGTTTAATGGGATTTGTTCAAAATAGAATTTAAGAAACGCCTCAAATACCCAACTCCACTAGACGCTAACAATGACATCGACCTAGCTGTTCCTGATTTCATCGCACACATAATTGACAGAGCAAAAATAGCCACGTAAACTACGAAACCATAGACCCATCATATCACCTGCACACCAAGCTAGACTGCTTGCTGTGCCAAAAATTAGGCAGCTAAGTAATATAACGCATCAAACAAGAAACGACATCTACGAAGTGAGAATAAGTTCCTATTCAAAATACATATTACAACACCACCCACACAGTCTATATGTTTACAACTTCGTTATTCCCCTAAAAACCGACGCACTTAGAAATAATCATGTATTAAAAACCTGGAAAAGACCAGAAGAAACTAGATAACTAAGAGACTCATTAGCCTGATAAAAATCATCAAAGTTGCTGGAGAAAATCATATACAAACTCGTTACAAGCTGTGATTTATAAGACTTATTGCATTGGCCACAATCCAACTTCCGTAATAACAACGCTTACTGCTCTTTCACGCGGGGAAATGCTTAAAATTAATGACCGTGAGACAAATACTCGCATAAGTAGTATATTAAGTTCTTAATACAAGACGTATAACATCTCTCTTTCTACGAAGAGATGCAGGTAGATAACGTGTAGGAACTAAACAATATGTAGAAGCCGTACCGAGAAGATGGTCATAAGGTAATGCAGTGCAAAAATACCGACATACCAACAATACTGACCCACAGAGATTGTAACTTAGACGGTAGAACACAAGAATTCGATCTGAGGCACGATTGGCCCACGAAGAGGATTGTCGGCACATCAGAGGTGCTGCAACCTGTCAATGAATGTTGAAACATCCACAACTGCGCCGTATTTAAGTATTGCGCGAATGCAAAAAACAGGTTTAAATGTAATCGTTTGGCCGACAATAATTAATTTTGACGGTATGGCCCTCTCCTACGGAGTAAGCAGTTTTAATTTTACGAATATCTGGTTATACTCCGACAATTTCACGATAGCAGGACTACGTAAGCATTGTGTACACTAGGTAAAATTGGGCCACACCCAGTAACACCAGTCTGGTTTTTTGCCTGTCTGAAGCCTTGTCCTATCTTTAAAACGACAGTAACAGACAGCCTCCTCGAAGCAGGTAATCAGCCACGGCCCGAAGCTAGTCGCCCTTCAGCGCCAACAACCCTGCTCACGGGGCCGGATCATAAGCGTGCGCGTCGAAAGCTCCCGCGGTAGAAAATAACATAACACATTTCAAATATCCTAACACGCTTCCGTTTAAGATCTATGCATCGACTCTGCATGAAATAGCTACAGCAGCCACATCTGCCGAAGACACGGCGATATTTACGCAGCAACCTGATTCAATAGACACCGTCACGAATCCACAGCTAGCAGTTAACAGAATGAGCCTGTGGTTCAATAAATGTTCAACAAATAAACCCAACTATGTGTCAGCTTTTAACGACCTTTAGCAAGTGAAGAATGACCAATTACATTATAAGTGGACCAGTCATAAATATTTATGCTGTTTTTCGAAAATGTGATAAAAAACTGATAGAAAAGATTAACGAGTGCAACGGTACTGTTCACTGTAAAAGTAAAAAATAAAGGGCAGTTAATTCCACATGCAAGAATATGGCCTAATCTGTGCTAAAAAACATAAACTAAGCTAGAACGAAGACTACCTCAAATTTTGGTAATTTCAGATACAAAAAGCTAGTAATGCACGACAATATTCTGCCATCCTTAAGAAGCTAAAAATATAATTATATTGTAATTTTTTATTAAAACGATTCTAATGAAATTTTCGTTCTTTCTTTCTCCAAATGAAGATTTCATTTATATTAAATATGGAAAAATTACATTCTAATAAATACCGTAATTCAGAGTACAGATCATTGATTCATTCATTAACAATAACCTCCACCTTTCGGTGTCGAGCACCAAACATTTCAAAACAATTAAATCCCTTTATATTTACCTTGGAACATCATCTGGTTCACACATAAAATAAGGAACGCATGCACATTCTTGTTGGCTATTCTGCCCAGCTTCTTTGGTATTGCGCTCAGCTCCTCTGTTATTTGTTGATACTGAGTGCAAATAATGAAATATGCGATGAGTGGGTTCTGCGTGAGCTGTGGTGCAAGTTAAAGCGATCAACACTAACACAACTGTCTGCATCTTAATGGTGGTAGCTGCAACAAAGTCAATTGTTGACTTGAGGGAACTTAGCAATAACAAAGCCAGAGACATAAATGAATTTTAATGAACCCCGTTGTGTTATTATGCACAAGTTGCGAAAAAGCTGCTCACCTTCGTGCTTGACCTTAACCCCAGAAACTAGCAGAAACGACTGATGGAACAGTTATCTTCTAATACCTTCTACACTGATGAACGAGCGTCAGTACATCACATAATAAAGGAACTAGATAAATCTAATACGATGTGTACGAAACTGAGTTTTATGTCGGTGGAAGGAGTGACGTTATCACCGCAAAAACCGTCGTGTGCTACAGTTGAGCCGATATGTACAACTCGAACCTTCCCATCGCCTCGGGCGACCGACGTCTTGTTTATAAAATTTTCTAGCGAAGAAATACAAATCTGGACGACCTCTACTTCTTCAGCAGATGTTCGTGATGTCTTGGGGTTTCCGTATGTTTTTTTCTGGAAATATTTAACGGTGCAGTAAGTTATAACTCTCTATTATTACAAGAAATTTGATTTGGCACTAAGGTGGCATGCAATATTATGTTGTTTTTCCAGATTTACGTCATACAACAAGAGTTGTAGGCTACAATGAACTTGCTTACAGCTGATATTTTTATAAGCATGCTTTGGAAGCGAATTCCTGAACTTTATATCCGTCGCGCTAAAAATTAATTTTTACAAGGCCTTTTTTATTACTGAATTATACACAAATATTAATGCTGGCACTTAACATGCATGCATTCAATTTTGTTAAAAATATTCATCCTTAATTGGAAGCATACGTACTTTAATTGGACTCTTGGCTTTTCCAGATTTTTTACAGCTAGAAGAAAAACATATTTAAAAAAACAAGAGTTATTTTTGTTAGTATCAAAGTATTTTCATAAAAATCCCTGTTTAGGTTTGAAAGTTCTGCAATCATGACTAAATAGATAATTCCAAGACCAAAATTATGAATACTTGCGGTAACAACTGCGTAATGTTTATTTTTGTGTAGATGCTAAATGATTATACAGAATATCCTGTGATTCAATTCACACTTAATGAGGTTTTGGAAAGTCATTTTAGTTTAAAAATGTTATACGAATATTATTCCCGAAACGCAATCGTCACCATGTTACGAACATTACAATCGTTGATTATTACCTTTGAAAACTACCAAGTTATTGATCGTGAATTTGATTTTATTTACAGGAATTAATTATTTATTAAGAATAATTACAACCTGTGTCTATACACAATCTGGCTTTTTTAAAATTGAAGAAGACGATCTACCAAGAGAACGAAGATCATGAGGTCATCACGAATGGAATTACTGGCACACCCTCTTAGGTGTTTGATTTGTTTAAATTTCGATCATTTTCATAAGTTTTTTTGTTAATTTGTTAAGTTGTGTACAACAGCTATATAAATTGTAGATAAAAATATGAAAGAAGACATCTGGAGTAATAAGGATCGTAAAGTGTGGAGCAAATGGCTTGATGAACTATCAAGGGAAAAAGAAAACACAATTAATGAAGAAGATGATGTGGTGGAACGCCTATGGGCAACTGGGACGGAATCTAAACAAGAAGTATTAGACCAATATACAGAAGTATCAGAAGATCAAGAAAAGTTCCATGAAAAACAACTTACGAATTTTTATGTTCTTAGAAACAAGGCAACCAAATGAAAGAAGAATATACCTAACATACTACATTGATCTTTTTGTGGATCTTTAAATGAATATTCTTTACTTTGCCTTTCTTTTTTATCAACATTACTTTCAACATAAGCTTGCTCAGATCTTTACTGTTATAAATGGTAACTTAACCCAACTTCTTCATTTTATTAAATTACCCGGTGCGTCAATTATTAGGTACTAGCCCAGTAAATAATGTTTACAACATGAAACTCTTTACTCAGGTTAGTACATACATTTATAGTTGCTCTAAATTTCTAAAGAGCTTTTACATTGAAGCTCTATATTAATTATTTAGTTTTTTTTTAAATATGTACGTTGGCAGTTTACGCAACCTTTCAACTCAACGGTTCTTGTAATGATCTCTTCTTAGCTTACTTCAGGTAACTGTTATTAAGGCGTTACATGGTTTAATTTATCATAAACCTCGTCTTTCAGAAACATTTCAATCCAATCTTCCATATACAATATTAATTTAACCGATTTAGGATGATCTCTGGCATTTAGATGTCTTCTGCTATTACGAAGTTCTCTGCTACAGCTAACTGATGAACCCCCTACAAGTTCACAACAACTCCTTCCATTATGTACACCACCTTCTACCGGGTGTCTTAAAAAGAATTACATCTAGTAGGATTTGAATTTTGTTTGTATCTAAATTTTTACGTGCCCTAGATTGTTATTGGTATTGCATTATGGGAAATTCAAAGCATACTAGATGTAATTCATTTTAAGACACCAGGTAGAATGCTAACTATCGATTATTAGTTATGTGCTAAATAACAATAAATTATTTTGCAAATATCACTTTCTTAGAGACTGTATTCAATCCGTTACGATTGAAAACAATCTAATTTATTTTAACATTTTAAATTTGTGTGTATTTTCTCATATGGAAAATTACACACGGATTATTATTTTTAATTAAACTTTCCCTGGAACCCACCTTAGGTATTATTATTGTTCCAATCTTGTACCAACCGTTGCTATGCCAGCATTTTGCACAGAGAACTTGCTTGGTGCTTTCCAGGAAATTCTAGCTGGCGCATTACCTGAGGAAGGAGTTCACTTGGCGCTACCCCCACAAAAATGCTTTTAAGGTCATTCGTTATATGTAGCTTTGAGAGACGTGGCGAGTTGGCATTGTAATTTAAATTTAATTACAGTTTTTTGCACACACTAAGCTGCGGTGTTTATCTTTATTTTTTATCATCGACCGACTGGTTACCCACGAATCAACGCAAGTGGAATCATTACCCTCATAATTATATTATGAGTTATTGTTAAACTGTTTACTTTTGTTGTACCATGTGTTCAAAAAGAAATTACATAGGGGTTGGCCATGGAAAGCAAAACTAATGTTAACAGCAAGCTTTAGAGACGGCAAACTTGAATTTCCATAGCAGAACTTATGACAACAACAACAACAACAATGACAGTTAACGAATTCTAAAGCTTGCTGTTTATATTTTTTTAGTTTTCATGTCTAACCCTTATCTAATTTATTTTTGAACATACCGTATTAATGTGAGAGTAGAATTATTAATTGATCTTATTAAATATTAAATATAAATTCTCATAGATAACTTCACAAATTCTATTTTTAGTCCATAACAATCACTCCCAACCCTAAATGTAGCACCTTCAAATAATGCCCACAATTCCACGAATTCCCGCTCATCTCTGCATATCAAAAGTCCATATGCTAAAGATGTACTCCATTTAATATCCGTTGCTACTTTTACCACTTTCACATTTTCCATTATTCTCTTGCACCTTATTCATGTTCTGTAATTGCAGGTCATCCAGCTGTTTCTACATGCCTTTGCTGCTTTATTGAACTACATATCGTTATGAGAATGAACAGAAAGTAAATTGGCTTATTGTCACCTTCCAATGAGAACAAATTGTGTAATTTTAGTCTCATTTTACTTAAGGTTGCAGTGTTAGTTTTATTAATTAATTAATAATAATAATAGTCTTTATTAGCCAATAGTAAACATAATAATAAAAGTATTACAGAGTAACAAACAGAAAAAAAGGCTAAAAGGCGCACAGTCAGAAGAGCTGGGAGGCCTTCTGTTCTTCCCTGCGAACCGCTGTTCGATGTATGAAGGCTCTAAGATTTAGTTTAGTTTCCAAGTATTATATGTACCTATCCTAGATTGATCTCACCCGATTGCTTCAGCTGGAGGAGGCTCTTGAATTGTTTTTTAAAAGATTGGTAAGAGGTAGCTACAATGCTGTTAAGTCCACCGTTACACGCATGCACAATATTGTATGAAAATGATCTTTCAAACATAGAAGATTTATGCATTGGAGGAGTCATTAAACCTTTGTATCTTAAGTTAAGATTGTGGACATCTGTGCGAAATGATATACGTTCATATAAGTACCCAGGATTTTTCGTAGTGACAATCTTATAGTATAAACATCCTGCATGTAGTTTACGCCGATTAGACATATTTAGCCAATTCGTGTCAGAGAGTTTATGAGAAATTCTCTCTCTTTTTCTGATGCCATGGATAAATCTGAGACATGAATTTTGCACTCGCTGTATCCTATTAGCGTCAGCATTGTCCAAACAGCTATAATATACTACATCACAAAAATTGAAATGCGACAACACTAAAGAATCACACAGCAAAGTCCTCATCCTCTTATCCAAAGCATCTTTATTCGAGTAGAGAATTTTTAGGTTGCCATAAGCTTTTTGAATTTGCTTTGTAATGTGGGTTTTAAAACGTAATTTATTATCTAAATGAAGTCCAAGGTTTCTGGTTACATCAACAACGCTCACTCGATCACCACCAACTGTGATATCAATAGAAGCTGAGACTTGATCCCTTACATTGGAATTTCCAAATACTAATACATAGGATTTACTGGAATTAATATTTAAACAATGGTCGCGAGAAAGAGCGACCAATCTGGATAGATCTTCATTAATAAGATCGGATGCCTGTTTCACGTGTTCGGGTTCAAAAGGTAAGTATAGCTGGGTGTCGTCAGCATAGAAGTGATACTTGCAATGTTGAAATGCTTTAAAGAAAAAGGAGGTATAAGTAGCATACAGAGTTGGTCCCAAGATTGATCCTTGCGGCACCCCTTTTGTAGCAGTACATGTTTTAGATATCGTATTCGATATTTTAACATACTGAAGTCTGTTAGTAAGGAAATTACAAAAAAAATCTACAGCCGAACGATCGACGCCTATGTGATGCAATATAGCCAGCAAAAGATCGTGATCAATGGTATCGAATGCTTTAGAGAAGTCCAACAGGATTAATGCAACCATTTTGTTGTCATCTACACTTTTTAAGATATCGTCAGTGATATTGAGTAAAGCAGTTGCGCAGCTGAAGCCTTTTCTAAAGCCAGACTGTGTAGAAGGAAGTATATTGTTTACATTTAGATGATCAATTAGCTGGTTATTTACAATGGTTTCTAAAATTTTGGAAAGAATGGGTAGTATGCTGATGGGCCTAAGATCTGATAGCTGTTTAGGATCCGACTTCTTAGGTAGAGGAATTATAATGGAGGTTTTCCAAGCAGTTGGAAATACACCCTCTTGTAGACATTTATTAATGATATGCGTGATGTGAGGTGCAACCACTGGTAACGAAAGCTTTAATAAAGTAATGTCAATTCCGTCCGCTCCCATGGAGTGAGTGTTTATTCTGAGTAGGATGTTACATACCTCCACCTCAGTGACAGTTTTGAAGAAGAGTGGGCTGGTAATATGTGCTTTGACATTGCTGTTATATTGTTGTTTTAATACTTCGAAGTTATTGGTTTTACAAGACTGCGCACAGCTTAGAAAATATTCGTTAATCTTATCAGCATTTAGTAAATTCAAGGGCAATTCATTTTTCTTACGACTAATGATTTTAAAACGTTTGAGTTCGGTCCAAGTGGATTTGGTATCGGCATTTTGTAATTTAAATTTAATATATGCAGCTTTTTCTCGTTTAATTGCAGAGGTAGTGTAGTTGCGCAGTTGTTTATAATATTCCCAGTGAGTTGCGAGTTTAGTAACTTTAGCTTTTTTATAAGCTTTGTCCCTGAGAGACATCATAATTTTAATGTTGTCAGTTAACCACGGAGCGAACGGTTTAGACAGTCGCCTTGTTAGGAGCGGTGCATGAACGTCCACAACGGCTTTAATGCTGTCGTTGAAAAACAGTACTTTATCATCACACTGTGGCATATCATAAATAAGTTCCCATTTGATATTAGATAGATCGTTTAGAAAGTCCGGCATGTAGATATCTTTGTAATTTCTATAAGTAGAGAAATGTTGGGATCTATTGATGGTGTTAATATTGAGAGTGCAATAAGCAAGGTGATGATCAGAAATGTGCAATTGGAGAACATCACTGACAATTACATCAGTTTTGTTCAAGACTAAAATATGGTCAACAAGTGTTTCAGAAGTTGGAGTGATTCGCGTGGGCTTGGTGACAATCTGTTTTAAACCGTGAACTTCAAGTAAATTTAGATATTTTTGTACATTTGAGTTATAATTATCAAATAAATTAATATTAAAATCGCCCATGCAGATGACCTGATCAAATTTATGTATTATTTCGGAAAATGTTTCCTCCAAAGCATTTAAAAACCGCAGTGGATAGTACTTTTGAGATCTGTAAATAACCCCGACAGCAAAGTTTAATTTATTTATACTTACACTAATCCATAATTGTTCAATATTATCATCATGTTGAATTGATAAGGTATTAAAACGGTAATCATTTAGAACATACATAGCTACCCCTCCACCTCGGCTGCCGCGATCATTACGTATAAGCGTATACCCATCTATATGGATATCGTAATTTTTTATCTCGGGGGTGAGCCAAGTCTCCGTCACAGCTAAAACATCGTACGAAGATCTGCAAAGAAAATCTTTTAATTCACTAAAACATGTGAGGATAGACCGAACATTTACATGAGAAAAGGTTAACATGTGACTAATTAATTTGATAATTAAAAATTTAAAAAAGAAATAATAAATAAACTAAACTAGACTTAGGTAACGTGAATAGAATTCTTCCCAGATCAAATGGCTAACGCAAAATTAATTTAAAAAAAATTATAGATTATTTAAACTCTAAACTCTCTAGCTATTAGCTTACTGTGTAGCTCATTGCCATTGCTTCCGACAACCAAAAAAGAAGTATTGACGGGAAAATAAATAACACAAATCAAATCAATTAATTTAGAAGCTTATACACTAAGATAAATTGCAACAAAACCTATCCACTGATAAGTGCCAGTTCCTGCAGGTTGTTGGCGGACGATATTTTGTTGTTTATTTTGACCCGTATCACGCCATCCACAGTCCACACACACCTGAATCCAAATTTAGCACATGCGGATTTGAAAACCTCGAGGCGCTGCTTCGAAAGGTCCTCCTTGATGGAAATTTTTGTGTTTTTAAACAACCTTTTGTTCTTAAAAACCATATTTCTGTACCTGTAGCTGCAGAATTTGATAATTACCGCCCGCGGTTTGTCGTCTCTTCGGCTGCCAATGCGATGGCAGCGGTCAATGTATTCCGGGAGAATTATCACTTTGGTATTTTTTTCCACCTCGGATATTATCTTCTCTTCTAAATTTTCCCCAACGTCTTCTGGCAATCCGAAAATGCGGAGACTGTTACGCCGCGAGTATTGCTGGAGATGCTGTACTTCCTTCGTTAGCGTGAAGTTTTCTTTTTTCAGCGTGCTGATTTCACTGTTTAGTGTATTGCTGATTTCTTCTACTTTTGCTTCCATTTTAGTCCACATATTCTGCATGACTTTGGTTATAAAATTTTCGTCCTCTAGCAAAGTAGCGACGGTTACTTTGATCAGTTCAGCCACTTCTAACTTTTGTTCCCGCGTCAAAGGCATTTTAACAGCACTATATATCACGGTTATCAGAGCAAGCAAGGCGCGTCTACACTCGTTGAGCTACAGACATCGAATATAATAATTATAGTCCAGATAATATTATTGTATTATTGTTGACCTAGGAAATCTCAATAAAGGTGGCTGCCCCTATCTCGTACTATAATTATTCATATAATATTAGTTTCGAACCGCACAACCATCGCAATACAAGTTTTGTACTCCTTCCCACAATGATATAAAGCTTCTGCCTGGAACAAAAGCTAATACGACTGCAAGCAATGCCACAACTGAGATTGAGTGCCTAAAGTTATTTTTGATTGAGATCATCGTAGGAATTGGAACTACTTCAACAAATCTATTGTCATAGATAGCAGGCACTATAAGCTACATTAAAGTTGGTATTAACATAAGCATAACATGTAAGTGCAAGAAATCAATTTATTCGTATAACTTTGGTATAACTTCAAAACTAAAATTAAACTTTTCAATTGATTGAACTGATTAACATCCCCGCTTGCACGAAAAGCTCAATTATTGTATCCCACTCCAGCAATGACCATTCAATCTTTGGGAGTCGCCCGCATTTACAGGAAACGTAGCTCATACATGTATTTTGATTAATCGAAAAGTTGTTTGTATTGACTCCATCATAAACACTAGACGTCTCCCCAATAATGAAACAAAACCATGATTTAATGTAGAGCAGCGTTTCTTAAACTGCGTTCCGCGGTTCCTTGGGGTTCCATGGAGATCGCTCAAGGGTTCCGCAAAACTTTATGTGCTTTTTCTGCACAACATTCAAGAAAGTGACTCATTGATTATTAATTATTTGATAGAAATTGGCTGCTTAGAATTGCCTATTTAAACGACATATTTACAGAGATCAATGAACTTAATTTATCCTTTCAGGGCAAACAAGTAAATGTATTTACTGCTCAAGAAAAAATTCTTGCTTTCAAGAAAAAGATAGAATTTTGGGCAATTTGTATGCGCTCCAACGTGTTTGATTGCTTCCCAACAATAAACGGATTTTCAGAAGATTAATCCGTTGAAATAGGAGAGACATTTATTGAAGAAATTATTTAGCACCTGAAAGGTTTGAGTGAAGTTTTTAATCAATATTTTTCAAATGAAAAGCAGATTTAAAAAACCCATTTATTGTCAATGCACGACCTTCGATCACGTCAGCAGAAGAACACAAAACTTTTATAGAAATGGCATCTGATTCATGGTTGCAAGAAACATTTAAATTAATGCCGTTAGTGGAATTCTGATGCAGTTTAGAAAATAAATATCCTGAATTGTCGCAAAAGGCTGTGTTTGCACTTTTACCATTTTTTTACGGTATAAAACTGTTTTTACGACACCTCGGGGTACGAGAGAACCACGAAACTTGTCACGTCCGGGAAACGGCACCCTAGAATTCTCGAGAACAGACTAATAGCCACGGCTGAATACGCTCAGGGAGATGGGCGTGGTCCTACGAACGGGACGCCGTAGGGACAAGCGTGACGACATATACAGAGTGTTACAAAATAATAGGGTGCCGCGGGATTCGGAATTTGAACCCACGTCTGACAGAAACCCGAAAGTCAAACGGGGTAGGGTATGAGTGTAACCTTGGAACTCCTTAAAACCGGCAGCTGGAGCGTTCGAATCTACCTTGACTCTCACAAATTCGTCCAGGATCCGCTTTACACCAATCTTACACCAACCGCCAATCGGGCGACGACACTACAGATTGCTTACACTGAAACTCAACATGCAACACAAAGAAGATACAGCCGATGCGTTTAACAAATAGGTCTATTGTTCTTCACACACATACGGTACACAAATAAGGTACACAAACATTAGTTAGTTTGCATTGCATAACGAAAAGGGGGGGTGTAAGAAACAACCATTAGCTAGTACACAAATATGATAAAGAGACATTACTTTGTACTCAAATGTGATGCGCTAGCATATGGTACTGTACATTGAGAATCTATTCGCACTGCATAATGAAAAAGGGGTGATGTAACAAACGTTAGTTAGTGCACAAATATGATAACGCGGAAAGCTTACGTCTAGTACAATACCTTCACATAACTTTACCTGCGGCGGTTGAAGGGATTCCAGCTTGCGGTTCGGCGGGTATCCCAAAGTCTGCGAAACGGGGCGAGGGTCTCCAAAGAGCTCGAAGTGTAGGCGTTGATGATGAAGTTCCACAGATTACCAGAAGCCACGATGCGACCAGAGTAATCGACAAGGCTCGCACGTAAAACTTGACCAGGGGTAAATGTTCTGAATTTGATCCCACATACACATAACTGGTTATATTGGCCGACTGCCCATTCGACGAAGCAGAAAAGCGCCTGGCAATTCGACTGGGAACAAACACTGCTGCAACCGACCGACTCGCTTCAAGTCCGGGAACACACAACCAATATTAATTACGGGAAAAAAAAATCTCCCAAGCACCAAACAGACGCCAGCCCCCGAAGGGGAAGACGCCGCTGGCAGCACACCTCGAAAACTAAACTGCTCTCTTCTCGTGCCGGATGCCAACTCCCAACTAAAAACAACACGCCACGCAGCTCCAGCGCTGCCAAACAGCTGTGTCTAGCACGAAACACATGCAACGATAAACAAGCTGACTGCAAGCTTGCGGACTTGCTCGCCCTCGCAGGCGCTGTTTTAAATTCATGCCAGAAAACACGCCTGAGAGCAAGTTTACGACTGCCGCGGGGCGATAAATGCACACATG
The DNA here is from genome assembly GCA_940337035.1 of Agriotes lineatus. Taxonomy (NCBI): domain Eukaryota; kingdom Metazoa; phylum Arthropoda; class Insecta; order Coleoptera; family Elateridae; genus Agriotes; species Agriotes lineatus. The sequence continues at coordinate 133,668,550 of OW679200.1, forward strand.
TGCTGCGAGACAGAAAGAAGCGGCAACACAGCTGCGTAACGCTATGAAGCCAATGCCTGCATAAAACTCGATAAGCTTACTTTAACACGCGAAATAATATGAAAAACCCATATACAAGCGGGCTCGTAGTTTAGAAAAAAATAGGATAATAGCCGTACGTTTGTACACTTTGCAAAATTCCTGACAATTTGCAACTACATATATGTGCGAAACGGGGTTCTCAACATATGTGTCGACAAAAAATAAATACCGGAAGAGACTTGATGCTGAACCTGACATGAGAATTCAACTTTCATCCATAAAGTCTAATATTAGGTACATCTGCGATAGTATAAACCAGTACCACTCATTTAATTAAAATGTATATTTAGAAGTCCTGTTTAAAAAGGTTATTTTAAGAACTTTTGGGATAATTTTAAAATTCCTTTTTGCAAATAAATATTATTTGTAATAATTGTCATGTTTGTTGCATTAAAACTGTTCTATTGAAACAAACCAGGGGTTCCACGATAAAAGTAAACATTGAAAGGGGTTCCACTTATAAAAAAGATTAAGAAACGCTGATGTAGAGCAATACATGTTAGACATTTCTGCAACAATAAACTACAAAGGCAAGTGTTTGCGCCAGCGATCAGTGTTATTTTAGTAAAAAATACAATGTGTTTGTACTTACGTACAATGGTAAGCAAGTGCAATAATAAGACACACAATGTGAGGCGCAAGTGATTTCCGCAAACATTACGATTATCAGCAGCTCATCGAAAATTCATTGTAACCAGCTACGATTCATTTTGTGTCCACAAAGAGGTCTGCAGAAGCCTAAAACAATAACCGCGACGACAGCGGGCTACAGTAGAATTGGTTCCTGTGTCATCAAAACTGATAGAGTTGACTCCATGTATGCAGTCGAAGCCGGACATTTCGGCGGCGCCGTCTCGACGCCGCCACTTCGGCACCGCCATCTCGGCTCGGGACCATTTCGGCGCGGGCCAGCTCGGCGCAGGGACAACTCGGCACTAGCCGATTCGGCGGGCCATCTCGGCGCAGAATTGGTTTAGAAAAATATACAGTAGCCTTAGGAGTCGGTATCCAAATGGGAATCATTTTTATTTTTGTTTTCAAAATAGCTATTTATGCAACAAGTGCTAAAAGTTCATGCTTATGCACGAGACATGAAAATTATTAAACGAAACCGAAGGCTGAATTTCATAACATGTCGTGTGCAATAACACTTTTAGCACGAGTTTGCATACAATATTTTTTCTACGACCTTAAATTTTCTGTTATTAATCCATAAATGTCGATTTAACAAAGGTTTGCATTTATGACAGTTATAATTTATGTCATAATAAAGAGAAGTCCTTGACGCGCAGGTGAATGTTTGTGGAGCTAGTACTGTCAAAGTCCGTTATCAAAGGTAATTATAATAGCACACATCTGACTTTATCCATTACATAACGCTTTAATTATTTAAAAACAATTTACATAGTTCCAATTGTAGTTTTATAACCGCACTCCACTTTATAACACATGTGCAAAAAATAAACAGCTGATATCATTTTAAACACGCTAAATTATAAAACGTCACTTTTAGTGAACAAAGCTAGCACTAAAAGGCCTACTTTTAGTGGTGGTCTTAGAAAAACGCTTTTTACAGCAATAATTTGTGCTTTTCTGACAACCTATTTAGCCCGTCTTAGATATATTGAGTGATTTTTACATAGTGAGAATATAGCGTTTTCGAAATTATGTAAATCCAAAAACTGCTATTTTTCGGAAATTAAACATGATTTTAATGCGATTTTTTATTGTTTGTTAATTTTAGCTGACTGAATAATCTCAAGGCCACAAAACAACTTTTTTCGTAAAATTTGTTTCTGTCTTGGCTAGTAAATGCATCTTTCGTAATTATTTTTAAAATATATATAAATTTACTGATAACGTCACGTGACAACTTTTGTTTGGCACATTTGTAATCACTATGGTCGCCAGTGTTTGATTTTCCAAGAAACTTCAAATAAGAAAAATTCCATTTGGTGCTACCTTTTTGGCGATCACTGTGTTTATTATTTGTTTATAACGATTTTCTTAAGTAGTGCACACTGTAGTTTGCCAATTTGAATTCGGCGCCGAGATAGCCCTGTGCCGAATTAGCCGGCGACGAGATGGCTGCGCGCCGAGTTGTCCTGGCACCGAGCTGGTCCCGCGCCGAAATGGCGGAGCCGTAGTAGCGGCGCCGAGATGTCCTAGACCCGTATGCAGCGACCGATAAATAAACTGCACGAATTGGTTAGTCCATGGCTTGTCACCGATTTTACTGAAATTAGCACACAATATCGATTGAACTGTCCAAATTTTAGAAATAAGTGTAGTTTAAGGTGTGTTAAAGATACATTTAATGCGTAAATATTGCTAGGTTAAGTTTGTGATATATAAATAATTGTTGTTTATTTATTTTTCATTCACCTATTAAATTCGTTGTAACATATGGTAGTTATTCGATACCATGGAAATGGGCCAATTGGGTATAAAAGCCACCGGTTTCTGCTGGAGCCAGGGTGTATTTCCCTTTGTAAATTTTGTAAACATAACCTCATCTATTATGTGTGATTTTAACACAATAAGGGTTCGTAAAACAGTTTTATTGCTACCATCAAGGCGGTCTATATTGTTCCAGGCTATGATACTGGCTCCGATTCCAAATTTTCTGCTAGGGCATTGCAGGATACAGTCAGTTTTAAAAATTTTCAAATATATTTGCAAGTCAAATTACGCTTTATTAGTTGCTCCATATACATACTAGCGTGGTAAACTTTCCGTCGAATGAAGCAGCAGCACAAAACTGGAAACAGGTTCTGAATTTAGAGGGCAGGCAGATTGGAAAAACTAGTGTTTGTAAAAAACATGTTAAAAATCATATGTAAAGGGTGATAAAGTGAAGAGACTTATTCCGACTGCAATGCCATTACCTTCGAAGCAAGATTGTCATTTGAAGAAACTACTGTTTTAGATGAAGTCAAACTTAGTAGCGATTTACTTGCAATGAAGAATTAGGTACTTACCAATTCTAAATTGTTTTTGAATCGAATATTGCGGCGAAGTAACGCACTAGGATGTAAATAGCAACGATTTTAAAGATTTTTTCAACTGCAATGAATCCGTCTGACAGGGACAATACGCTGACAGATGATCCATTTATTGTTCAAAACTAGTATTTTTTTTAAAGGTATGCCATTCTAAAGGCTACGTTGTAGGCCCAGTGCCATGACCTGAAACAATATAAACCATCTTGTTACCATCGATCCAAGAAATGCAAAGGGAAAGTAAATTATTAAGTAGAAAGACACCATACTATTCTGTATATCATCAGATACTTCTCCAAGTGTTGCATGGAGCAGTCCCAACCTAAAGTTCTATATAGAAGGTTGTGTCTCCAGTGGCAGTATCAGAAACCAGGGACGTATCAAGGTGGGAGGAAATGATTAGGTTTTTGCATTATTATGCCTACTATACTTAAGTTTCAATCCTTGAAATGGTTTTGTCTGAAACAGGTTGTCAGCCGACGTCTAGTGTACAGTTTTGGCAAACCTGAGGGTGAATCCACGTGTTTCATAAGTGCCACTGGATTAAGTGTCGGTTGTTTTGTTAAATACTAGTTGTTAATACTGTAAGAGTACCATTATTTTAATTGAGTTTTGCTGTTCATATAGTTGTTTGTTCAGGTTATAACGCCTATAACCAAGTTTACATGAATAGATCGTTTTTCCCATTAGCACAAAATATTATTTTGGCGTCCCACCTGGGGCTTTTCAATGATTGTCAACGATTTCATGAAAATATGTATAGGAACTGGAAACAAATTTTAAAGAGGTTGAAACGCCTGATGCACTGATGAGACAGAAGTGAGTGCTTTCATAGGAATTCTGATTTTGATTGGAACCCTTAGCAACTAAAGAAAAAGCTCATAAAACGTAGGGCTACCTAACAGAGCAAAAAGGAGTTTCGATTTCTTATAAAGAATCTAAAGTTTAACGGCATGGCAACGTGAAAAGTAGGGAACGTCGATTCCCATTAGGGAAATCTTCGAAAATGTCCTTAACAATTACCAGATTAACTGTATTGCTTGTGATCTCCTGACTGCAGCCGAACAGTTGTTGGCTTTCAGTGGACCGTGTACCTTCAAGCAGTATATACCGAGCCAGCCAAATGTAATATAAAAATGTTCCCAACTCCAAAACCTCCGCCTATTTTCGTAAATGAAGTTACTAACTATCCGAGCATGATAAGCGATTTAAACTTAATAGCAGAAGCAGAACAATATGGCACAAAATCATTAGCTAACAGCATTGTCAAAATCAATTGTAATACTCCAGAGACCTACCGTAAAATGATTTGCTACATGAAAGACAAACACATTGTGTACCACACCTATCAAAATTAAGAACGAAAGAGCATATAGAGTGGTGATAAAAAATCTACACCATACAATAGATACAAAGGACATCAAAGAAGAACTAGCAAAACTTGGACATAAAGTCAGAAATATAGTAAATGCCAAACATTGGAAAACCAAGGAACCTCTAAACCTATTCTTTGTAGATTTAGATCCTGCAGAAAACAACAAGGAAGTTTATAAGATACAAGCCCTTCAAAACGTGATTATACAAGTGGAATCACCTAGAAAGAAAAATGATTTAATTCAGTGCACATGTTGCCAACTATATGGTCACTCAAAAACTTACTGTACCCGACCTTATCCATGTGTTAAATGCGGAGGAGCCCATAACACTATAAGTTGCAAAAAAATAAGAACACACCAGGTCACTGGGTTTTGTGCGGTGGTGCCCACTCCGCTAACTATAAAGGTTGTGAGTACTAGCATAATCTGTATAAGAAAAATAACAGCAGTAATCACTGGAACAAGCAAACCATGCCCACCACACCAATAGTATCTTACAACAACCCCCGCATACAAAATACCATTGCTGTCCAGCAAAATAGAAGTTACGCCGAAATAACTAGACACGATACAAGAACTCAAGCCACAGTAAACGCCGAAAACATTACTCTATCAAAATTCTTAGAGGAATTTAAAATTATGTTCTATCAACTAATACAACAAAACAGCATGGTACTGAATATGCTGACCACACTGTTAAGTAAGCTGGTACCAATTTATAAAATATATTTGATACAAAAAGTTGTTGGCGGCATTATAAAAGTAGCGTTTTTTTTAAGTCAAAAGCATCAGTGCATTGAAAAAATAAAGTGTTATAGTGCAAAGCAGAGCAATGACAAAATAAAAATATTAACGTTTGTGTGCGCAGCGCTACCGAACGATTTAGTTAGAAGATTACAAACAATAATTTAGTTTTAAGAAAATTGTAAATATAATTTAAGTACGCAAATATACTTCCATTTGTAACCTTTCTTTACCAACATTAATTTCCTTTAACATAAGAGAATCATAGTAACCTAGCAACCTGATGCTGTTTTGTTGAAAAAAACAAGGAGAACAATTGAATTAATTTTTATGTGAAGTTTGTTAGATTTGTGCTCCACTTTTAAACCCAATTTTATACTATTAAACGAGTTTATTACCAAAAAAAACGAAATTGCTTTTTATTGTGGCCATCTGAGAGTACATGTGACAGTGTTTGTGAAGGTTTCCGCAGCACTAAAATATAAAATTCTCCAATCGCTTCTCCGAGGACATCGGCTGCCGTTCAGCTGGGGTTTCCGAAAATCGTTCCCGGCAAAAGTAAGAATCCAGAGCCAGAGGCCTGCACTGCATTACGTCCGGGACGACTGCAAGAACGTTACGGACAGCATCTGCAGCGAGGGGACCGTCTCCAGCAGAAGATCCGAGCAGCATTCACAACAGGCAGCTTAGAAGTCTGCAAACGAGGTACGATACAGCCTGCAAATTTAAGTGTAGAGGTCGGAAACGCATTGAAATCCGAGGTCAAACCTTTCCGGAGTGGCTTAGAATTTTCCCGAGGCCCTATTTGCTTCGGTTTTTCCAAAAATCGAGTAGCGTCGGTGGATTGTGCGAATTCGGCTGAGAACCCAAGCGAACAAAAACAAATGCGCGTTTTGGCGTCCCTTGTACTTCACGAAACAAGCAAGGGTAGGTGTTCAATGTTCTTCAAACAAAAGTGATATGTACAACGTACGAGGTAGTTACACAATAATAAATAATGGCAATCAGTACTCTAAAAACCTCCAAGCTCTATGGACCCTGAAACGTGAATATCTGAAGAAATCTCGGAATTAAATTTTTTCGTCATTAGAATACTTCCTTCGTCGTTTAGACAAGAGAAGTAAAAATAAAGAGGGAAATGTTGTTTAAAAGTTTGTATTAAAACAATTCTTTGCTAAGCTTCTAGTACTGGAAAACACTACCTTGAACTACAAAAATGTTCGGTATAATTAAAAAAAAATACTTTAATAAATCTATATCATTGAACCTTTTGCAAGTTAAGATATTTTTAAAAGAGAAATTAAAATCTCGGTTGTACCACCATAAACTTAAATATAAATTCTAAACACTTATTCGTAGAAAACAGATTATCCAAATAAACATATTCCACAATGCTGTTCACGTTTATAAATCTTATCATTGCAATATTTGAATGCGGGTTTTCCAGTCTCGGGTTTTCCAGAAAACAGTTATGAAATTTTGAGAAAGTTATTCGCGAACTATAAGGACAGCAATAACCTTGACATTCGAAATAGTAGAACAATGAAACCTGTATTACTATTTTACATCTCCAGTTAAATTTCGTAGTGTGAAGAATATTCGAGGTCACACAACACAGAATGTGTATACACAACAGCTGACTTTCTTAACAATTCATTGACTAACCTACACATGATACCATTAACTAAATTTGAATGCAAAAAATTCATTGAAGAAAATTCATTTGCGATCTGTAATAGTCTGCGAACAATTCGTTGCCTCGATTGGTATGTGTTTGCAATATGGAAATATATATCTTTAGTATGTTCTAGTTGATGGTAACATAAAGTTAACTCAAAGTTTTACGAAATTCCTTATCGCTATCTAAATATAAATTAATTGCAGAGAGATTATTTTCCTGTTCATTCATAGGGAACTTTCATAGCAATTGGATTTTCCTATAAAACATGCGCAGATTACATAACTTCATTTGTTGACTCAAATAGACTTATCCAGACAACTTGCAAATTTAAATATCGCTTTAGTGCTTATTAGACAGTATTATACCGTAGCGCTCAATAAATATCTAGCTACAACCCTTGCAAGTTGCACATAATAATTTGCTCAGAATAAAAAGTTAATTTCAGATATCGCTGTAACTATTATTATTGTCCGAATGAAAATGTGAAATAATAAGCATTTCTACAACAGCATACTATAGCAACAATCAACTATTAATGTTTTGAATAAAAATACGTAACCATTATTTTTTATACACCCAGAGAGTTAATTCAAACCTTTATACTTCAACTCGATAATAGAGGCTGGTGAAAAGGACCATTTGTAAAGTGCAGTGCAGTTCCGAGTGTTTTGAAGACATGTAAGCTATTTCAGAGAATACGAAACAAGACTCCAAATCTTTAAGCTAATCACCGTACACATTTTCCATCGCCGATGAAGTAACGCCTTGCTCAATAAGGATTGGTCCCATACCCACTAATTTGACTATCGCAAGCGAGCCCACGTTCTTTCAGTTTAATGGCATCCTCCATGCCATGAACGTATATGGCGAGATTCTAAACATAATTTTCTAAGAAGATGAAGCAGGATTGCGGCTATTATTGTCACTATTTGAAGCAGTATACCGCATAAAGAATATCCCATCAGACTGACTATCAAATGATTTTTACCCTCACTATCCCTATGATTGAAGTTCGATTTTCTTTTTTTCTCTATTACTGTTTATGCCGACAAAGTAATATTTTACTTGTATTGTATTGTAGTATACCATTATGAGGGGCCAGCTGCCGTCGAGTGGAAGGGAAGAAAATCCCACAGCCAATAAAAAACATAGAGTGGTCCCCAGATACACAAGCTTTGCTTCGGACTAGCCCGCTACATTTTAACGGCAAAGAGAATATTCTAATTTAATTTAATTACTCTCTATATGTTTTTCTTTATATCAAAGGTTTGTACTATTTTCCTTCTTTTCTTGAATAAATTTCAATTTGAATTGACCTAATAGCACCCGTTATTGAATATCATCCACACCAGAATACATAATACATGTGAAGGACAAATCAATGACAAACAAATTGGATTCAAAAGAAGATTGGCTGCAGGGGGGGGGGGGTAACATTTTGTCTGAACGTCTTCACATAACAAAATCGAGACATGAATGTCAACGTGCATACATCCCTTATAGATTATCTGAAAACCATTGACTTGCGTTAAATAGCAATAATTAATAAAAATACTACTCTTGCTTCTGATATCCCACGGGTACTGATGATAACAGCTTGAGTATTTCGAAATGATAACACTATATGGAAAACAACAACCATTTTTTAATTAAACAAAATTGGCTAACGATCACATACATGTATAAAAACATATATCAAGGTAAAGAAATGAAAGTGATGCGGGTTCGACACGTGTCAGATGCCTGATAGACACTGAATTCCAAAGCCTGTAAACCGAATGCACTTGAATGAATTGCTCGCAATGAGTTGACTTGGATGAGTCGATCGAATGATGGTTTAGGTTCAGGGTCATTTCAATTCCCCTAACTGGGAACGGGCTGCTATAGGGACCTTCCGTCCCTCTTCAGCCAAGAACAGGAAATATGGGATGGGTGAGATAAAGGAGGGGTGGAGAATGGAAGAGAGGCTAGGAAAGGTGGAGACATACTGCTCCGGCATTCGCCTCAGAGAAGGTACTCTGTTGACCCAGGAAAACCACCTAAAATACTAAATCACAGCAGACGGCCAGGGGAATCGAACCCGCGACTTCCCGAATGCTAAGCAAACACGGTAACTCCTAGTCTATAGAGCTCGGTATCGAATGATGCTGGTACCCGTCTTTATATAGCTTTTCCAATTGCACAAGAGAGTTGCTTAATGCACGTCGGTTGTGGAATAGACCATGCGTCTTCTCGAAAACGCAATTAGCTATTGTGCCCCCTTTTTGGGTAAAGCTTTTGCAATTGCTTTATTATCCTTGCGTTTCAACCGGATGTCTTCTCGGCGTAAGTGCTAGGTCACTTTAGCTCGAACCGCTTGCATTGCCCGAGGGTTTTATTGCTTGACTCCTCATCTGCGGGCGGATAATAGAATTACCCCTATTTTTGCGCAACCGCTCGTTGTTCGCCAAAATGGTAGAGCGGCTACCTGTTGTTGGCTCTCGGATTCTGTGCAGTTCACAGATGGCGTAAGGTTGCCGAGATATGAGTTTTTAATGGCGTGCTTTATAAGCTCGAATTGGGGACACAATTTGTCACTCGCGTCACTAATGCTTCAGTTTACGACACAAACTACTTACTTGTGGGTAGCGTAGCATCCACAATCCCTTTGATTTAGGTTGTCGGTCCAAAGTTTTCACTCTTTATGGTTTCCTATGCTCTTTTGTAGGTCTGTAGTGGTGTAATGTATAGACGCTACACTGCAATGAACTTATTAGTTTTGTTTAAATGCCATGACTGTTTAACGATCGTTGGCAGTCACGGACGTTCTCATATTACCTATCCTGATTTCGGTGCAAACTGTTCAAGACAGTTGTACTTTAGATAGTACAAAACCATGTCTCAAATTCTTCAGCTGCAGTCCCCTCACGCCCTTCTTACTGGACGAGGAAAACTTTCCATCGAGATGATACTACTGGCTGGAACGGATTTTGCTATTAGAATGAAGCACACGCGTGGCCTAATACAAGCAAGTTAAATAAAACCGTCTCATGGTTATTGAACCAGATGTCGCCGTAAAAATGGATATCAATTCTTTTTTTTTTACTTCCCTCGTCTGAAAGACGAAAGAAGTATTGTAATCGCGAAAAAATTACCTTTCGAGATATCTCCAGATCTTCATGTCTCAGGGTCCCTAAATGACGAAAAACAGGTTTTCCGAATTCCGTCTGTCTGTTTGTCTGCCTGTCTGTCTGCTGGCGGTATAACTCAAAAACGTTTTGTCGGAGAAAACTGTATTATAGCAACTTCAACTCGATTCGATAAGTAGTTTTTGACGAAAACCCAAAAGAAATATTGACGAACGCATTCTTGAAAGATGCGTGCTTTGCTAATGTTGATTTGGCTCTATCGATCTCTTTTGTTGAAAAATATTCCCTCAGACGGTGTTTCATTTTTTTTTGGGAACACCGCATGCTTATTTTTGATTACTCACTAAGTAAAATGAAACATTTTAATTGGTAAATGAGGTTTTATGATTATGTACAAGTAAAAGAAAAATTGATTTAAAAACATGATACGAAAATATTATAACTAATTATCAGTACAATTCCTATCCTAAACGCATTACAAATGATGAACCATTTAACACTACACGGTTTAGTACTTATAAATAGATGTATTAAAGTAATTTCTAGCAACCTGCTCATCAATCCAATCCGCAAACGTTGCTACGTTAGCATAAACAGCAAGACTGTTGTATTTACTGCAACCAACCCCGTATGCAACAATCCCTGCTTGAAAGTAAGTTTCTCGAAGTCCAGGAACGGGGCATACAAGTGGGCTGCCTTCATCACCGTCGCAAATGTATTTCTTTAAATGATTGCCAGCACAGACAAAACTGTTATGAGGCTCAAATATTTGTCCTGGATCTGTCGTATTAAGACGATCTCGACAGGTGCTTTGCGGTACAATCGACATTTCCAGTTTCTGCAACGTCGGTCGATATTTTTTTCCTTTATCAAGATTGTACTTGCCCCATCCAGAAGTAAAGCACCCCGTTCCACCTACAGTCGTGTTTTGCTTTGACAAGCAAACAACGTTGACATTTTCAGCAATGTCCACAGGCGCTTCAAGGATTAGAACAGCGACATCGTTAATACGCGTATCTGCTTGATATCCAGGGTGTATTATAACAGTCTTTACGTCACGATCCTGGTGGGCGAACAACTCTAATTTACTCTGCGCATCCCATTCTCCAGCGCGGATTCTATACATGTTGTCCTTCTCACTGACGCAGTGAGCTGCTGTCAAGACTACTTGTGGATGGATCAGAGACGCACCGCAATGGTATAGGTTGATGATTTTAGAGGAGCGTTCATCGATCGCTCTCCGAAGAATTGCTACCATCCATGGAAATTCGCCAAACTCAGCCTCCCCTTCGTTGATGGGTAAAAGAAAACCAACTCCATTTGGTCGACGCAGCCCACAAACGATGGATGTTGGCGAAATAGGTAGCGGCGTGGACCCCTCTTGCTGAGAAAATTTGCAGCACACTTCCTTCTCTTGGCACGATGCTTCATCTCTGTAAAGTCGAAAAGATGTATTAAAAGAGAAAGACAACGTACCAAATGATACTTAGACTGAATCTTACTTTTCTAGGCGACCGATTTGAATCCTTAATTTACCTAGAACTGGTTATATGCTAAATTTATAGTTATTAGTGATATAGCTTTGCTAAACCGCAACCCTATAGCTTGATCTCACTATTGATATCCACTTCGAAAAGTATTTTTTTCATTTCTAATCTCAATACTAACTTGAGGAATTCTCGTATCGAGTTGTTCTAATTACATCTTCATATTTCCGAATTTATGTTTTTCCTTGACTGACTACAACTCTTTGGAATTTAGGTTATACTTTAGTAAAACATGTGAGGGAGTTTAATATTGGACAGCTTTAATTAAGATTGACAAAGCAACATATTTTGGTAGCATTGCTATCCAGTTTGTACTGATAATAATTCTACACTTACGTGCCCTTTCCCGGGTAAGGGGCAGGCACACCTTTACTATTTCGCTATAGGGTAGGTCGACCTTAGGAATACGAACCTGCCCACGCAAGCCATTGTTCTCTCTACCACCCATAGTATAGGAAGCGAACCATGTCCGAACCTTAATCCTGTACGTAACCTATGTTATTCCTCTTACATACTACCTCATAATCCAACCCGAGTTGTTAACGTGGCAGTTGATGGTCACACTCCCCTATTAAGTGGAGAGTATCAAAACAAACAGAACAAGTTGCCAGGTGGATTACCAATACCACACTTTTGGGGAAAGAGAACTACCCCCAGAAGGATAACCTTGCTAGACCTTCTATCAAAAAGTTGACAGAGCCCTAACCAAAAGAAAAATTGTATATACATAAAAACGTTCAACCTCAGAATAATAATGAACGAAAAACACTTAATATAACTGGAAGAGCAACTTAAAAAATTGGACATAAAAGGTGTTTGTGAAACAATACGTAGAAGGAAGAGGGCAATTACACTAAGATCTGGGCACCTATTCTGTTTATTAATGGACTTCAGAGAAACAAACGGAATTAAGAAGAATTGCCTTTCTTATTAATCCGAAGAGGAAACACCTAGTAACAAAAGGCAAGCAGTATCGGAAAATGTTCAATAAATGTATAATGAATGTTTACGAAAACACAGCACTGTGGGTCTTGGGGTTCAGCAAAGTGTTGCCAGTTAGATCTTGAGCAAAATAGAATCGGTTGTTCGGAAGCGTCAATCGAGACGGTCCAAACCAGAAGACCTGCAATTGTTGGTGTAAATTTCCAAACCACATCATCATCATCACGTAGCCTCTTTCGTCCACTGCAGGACATAGGCCTCCCTTAACGTTTGCCATCTAGGTCGGTTTTGTGCCTCTTTTATCCAGTTGCTGGACACTCGCTTAAGATCATCCGCCCATCGAGTTGGAGGACGTCCTCTGTTTCTGTAAGCGTCTTGTCTTGGTCGCCATTCAATAATATTCTTCGTCCACCTGTCGTCCCTCATTCTTGCCACGTGGCCCGCCCAACTCCACTTGAGATTCACAACCCTTTCTACAACATCCACAACACCAGTTCTTCGCCGTATTACTTCATTTGTTACCCTGTCTCTTAAAGTCAATCCCAACATAGAGCGCTCCATAGCGCGTTCGGCAACTTGAAGCTTTTTAACCGATTTTCTTGTAAGGGTAAGGGTTTCTGCTCCATACGTCATGACAGGGAGTACACATTGGTTAAATACCTTTCTTTCAAACCACATAACATTTCCGAAAAAAAAACAAAATAGTTTTAAAATGGTATAAACCTAAAGTTATGTTTCCCTTATTGAAATGTGTATTTGTAGTATTGTTTTTAATCTAAGAATCTGTTTTACTAGCTATTGTCTTCTAGTGTAAGAGACCTAAGTCGTCTCATCAGAGATTTTCAATATATAAACCCGCTAGCTAAAGCTGACCTGTAACTTTGGTGCTCTATTAAGTATGTTAAGGACGTATTATGCATTTCGACACTCATTTAGGTGCGTCTCCGCGACTAGTGCCAACCAACGGCAGATGTAGCTAAAAATATACCAGGAGAACACAGTGGCGCAGTATTGTGTGGGAGCTGAAGACATTAGTAATTGAATTGTGGCAGCAAGCAGGTGCCAGCCAAGGTAGCCCCCAACGCCTAATTTTGGGGCGATACCTGAGCCCAGGAAGTAATGCACACCCTCGGGAAGTATCTCCAAGATCCACGTAGCTAACAGTTGGAAGTTGCTAGAGCGACTTTAAGGTAAAATCACTTGACTTCCCTATCGATCGTGATAGGTGCAAATTTGAACAGCAACGCCATCAAGGGGTCAGTCGGCGATTTCGTTGGTAGCAAAGGTGAACCAGGTTAGACTATTTACGATCAATGTATTTGATCAAATCCAACGTCAAGTGCTAAGTCGCATCATAATTCGAGCAGAACACATTATTCATTCATATTTTAACGCCGGCTTTAAGACGTGTCTTCAGCATCAGCAAAAACCTGTGAGCGGTTACGCGTGGCGCAGAACCGGACTAAATTGAATTGTCGGAATGTGTGAAAGATATTTCGCCAACTTCTATGTTAGTGTTAACGTTTGACCTTTTGTTAGTTGTATTTTATGCGAACTGTAAATGCGCGTATAATTTACCTTCTAGATCGTAGCCCTTCAAACTAAACTGTAACGTTTGTTTAATCATCGCAGATGTTAATGTCAAACTGTAAATGCAGGTAGAATTTATCTCTCGGCCCGTAGCCATTCAAACTAAACATTAAGCTTTATTATTTACGACTTATGTTTTAGTGTATTGTCGTTTTCTATTTACATTATTTACATGTCCGTAAACCAACATATATAGTAAGTTGCGTTTATGTAGCAACCTTGTTTTTTATTCCTAGCGTAGTTGGAGTATTTACTTCCAGAATTAAAGATGTGTACGAAACAAACTCAGAATAAAGCTCTACTGGCATTCCCATAACTACAACTGAGGTAACAAACGGGTCTTGTGCATTGACGTCTGAGCTAGCTAGCCAGTTAAGGGCAATCAAAATTAAAATAACGAAGGGGCTGTACAAATGTTGCGCTTCACTAGTGATCTCGTTGCGATGATGAGACACGGAATTCACATCCGTGATGAAGAATAATTGTATTTCTATAGAAGATGACGTTACGGTCGAAATGCTGAAATATGGCAATTCAGCACTGATAAATGGGATGAAATCGCTGTCTGAGTTATGCCATGAAGTTGGGAAAAATGTAATCTTGCAGTACAAAGAAATGTGTTGATAAAGTCTTGCATTATAGGCTCATAACCTATTATCTCTCTTACACAAACTCCTCACGAAAATCGTTAGAAAGGTTCTCACAAATAAATAGTATTTTTACCAGCCAGTCGCACATGGTGATCTTCGGAAGTCAGTCGACACTGTGGAGCTGTGGGCAGTAATTAAAACTTTACAAGACGATGCGCATCACTAATTGAAAACATACACAGTTTATATAAATCTAGATGAAGTACAATAGCGAGATATACCCATCAACCTTAAATGGAAAACGTTTAACCAATGCAAACAGTCGTTAATAACCTACATCCTAAGGAATTAATGTAAGTTATGACCCTTACAGAGAAAGGTGCTAATATACAGGTTGCTTGAAGTTGCACGGAACATGGCAATTTCATGAGTTGGAAAAGGTTCAAATACTATTTGCCAGAGGAGTAACCAAAGTAGAAGATGCATTAATTATTTTGGTAGCTAGACAAGCAAGTAGCTATTGTACCTTCTTGTTCCTAGCTATCAAAGTTATTATTGTATTTTAATCTCAGTTACTGCTATGGTAAATAGTATTTGAACCTTTTTCAACTCACGAAATTGCCATGTTCCGTACAATTTTCGGCAACCTATATACAGTGCCTTCAGAAATGATCGAACGTTTTTGAATAGTCACTATTTTGGCGCCAACTGTTTTAACTATTTGATGTTGGTTACTTGTGCAGTGGGATGTTTTGACGTTGAAATATTTCATTGGCTTCCGTTCGTTGTGCAAGGTGTTCTACGAAGTTTACAGCAGGTTTCAGTATTATGTGGTTTCAGCGTACGACTACTACTTTGCAAAAATTATTTCTACAATTAACGTATTTGAGTTTGGTGTAAGTATACACACTAGTTAACAAATTTGAAGTTTTGAGGTTACATTCTAACTTTAAATTAGAAATTATAAACATGCCGTTCACACCTGAACCACGAAATTAGCATGGTCATATTCCATTCAGTCATTCATCGAACAATTTACTGAAGCGTTTCCAGATGTGGAAATCAATAACGATGCTTTCGTTCACCATAAATGGATTATTCACTGTTTGGAAGACAAGAACTGCATCTGCAAAAGTAAATCAACAGGCAGACCTACTGTTATAACCGAAGAAAAGGTAGCTGAAATTAATAATCAACTGCAACTAAGCCCGCACAAATTAGTTTCCACATTGGCTGCCCAAAGTAGTATGTAAACAATAAATTGCTCATTTACAGCGTAATTTACTTATATAATCCTTTATACTATGGTGTTTAAGAAAAAATCTCCACATGTATCTGTACAAGATAACAGTGGTACAAGAATTATTTCAAAATGATTGGAGATCACGAATGCAATATTGCCAGTGGTCTGATGAAAATTTTCCTGGTCGTCTTATTAGTCGTGGAAGGTGGCCTGCGCCGTCACCACATTTGACACCAATAGATTTTTATATATAAAATATATATGGGCATTTAAAAACTAATGGTCAACATTTTAAACAATTTTTATAGATATTGTGTCGTCTTTTAAGTCGGCTGTAGTGATCAATTCATCATAACTTCAGTACAATAAGATAAGCGTTGCTTGTTTTCCAGTTAATTTTTAAGTTGTTATCGTTATTTGTTGATGACGGGAGCAGGGTTAGTCCCTTAAACAAAATTTAGGGTAGAATAAACTAATTACTTATCTTAAGTGAAATGTACTATTTTGTCCTAGAACTAATTGAAAATTGAATTGATGTGATGGAATTTGGAGTGTCCACTTTACATGAAGGCACTTGATTATGTGTTGTATTAAAAAAAAATCTAATAAAAAATTTATTGTATACGATTATTCCGATTTACTTTAGTTTATTCTTTGCGAGGTAAAATTTTATGATTTTGAATAAGTATGACTGATTTCATAAGAGCGAGGTTGATTTGAGAGTTATTTATTTTTACTGAATGAGAAATTAAAAAATGGTAACATCATAAAGTGTTTACCCCAGGTATCCGCTCGGACGCTACTGCCACTAATATTAAAGTGTCTACAGTAATACCAACTCCTGTTAAATAGGTCGCCGTTAGGTCATTTCTAAAGGCACTGTATAAAGAACAACACAATATGCTATGGAGAGGCGAATGATTATCACAAAAAATAAGGAATGTAGATATTATTGGGAAAAACAGGATAAAATCGCTAAACGAAAATGGATTTGAGCTGGATATGTTGCTATATAGGACACTTTTAGGGCAGTCGTAAATTTGCTTAGTGCAATAGAGACCTAGAATATCTAAGAGAAGCGATGGAAAACCACCGAACAAATGGCTAAATAACATTAGAAAAATAACTGGGTAAAGTTATTTCAGCAATTATGGAAGAAAATGCCTTTGTACCTCAGTGGACAAATTAAAGCTGAAAAGGAATAGCCCCTTTTCAATAATTGTACACCTTTGTTTTCGTATCTGTTTGCTATCTCTTGCTCTTTTTCTTATACCTTAGCACCAAAATCGTGTGTATAAAGCCGATCTTACAATATCTGTTAATTTAAATTGTGGTATACCAATAAGGTGCTTTTCATGTCTCTTTCTTTTCGGGTATACTTAGTGATAGGCTTCCACTGAGATTTCTAACCGTTCTACGGTAAGATTTAAGTTGATAAACATCTCCAATGGTTTTGTTTTTGCTGTGAAGGTGTTTTATGAGCTGCTACATTCAAAAATATCTGAGATTAGCTCATATAAAGGTTCCCGTCGGTTGCTAGTTTGAACTTGTCATTCATATCGTGAAGCTTTGTTTATAATTTGCACTATTTAAAACCTTTAATGAATTTTGGTGGAAATATCCTCACTGCTGGAGCATCAAGAATAACATCAAGAAAATGCTAATGAAAACAGTCGTGTTTTCAGTATTACAACAACAAATGCATTTGAAATGTGTAACTAAAGAAGACTACTACGTGCCCCATGGCAAAAAAAAAGAACTAACCTCTATGTTCTACAAGATGTTCAAGGAGCCTACTAGATTGACGAATATAATATTTATAACGACTTATAAAGACTTACCGTACAGGGCATAATCCAGAGAGCAAATGAAAGGTGACATTCACCAAAGAGACGAAAGGCCAAATAAAATAGTTAACCGGTTCTACAGTTGAGCAAGTAGCAAGAATTGCAACAAACAGAGATCAATGGCGCCAATTCACAAAGAACATCTTAAATTCTACCTAGATTAATGGCAATGACTTATAAAAAAAAGAATTCGACAACAAAGAATGGGCATCGGCCGTTTCTCTTTGAGGAGTTTTAGGAATTACTAGAGGAATCTTACAAACTCCCAAATTTACATGAAAAAGTGAAGCTGGAGATAATTTAAAAATGAGTCGAATATTTTCATATCTTCCCCCTTCCCCTCTCTCTCTCTCTCTCTCTCTCTCTTCGCTCTCTCTCTTTTCGTCGTTACCTTTATTGTTGAGAAGTCGTGATCGCATAGCCTTAGGTGCAATTTTTTATTATTTCCTTCCATTCTAGTCCATCTTCTGTTTTTCGTAGTGTGGTGTGTAGGGGAATTATAGTAAATTTTTTTTATTTGATTCTGCCATCTATTGGAAAATTTACTTCTGGGTCGGTTTCTCTTTATCTTTACTTGTACTACAAATTTTTCCAGCTTGGTATTACATTGTTGTATAATCCAAAATATCCCAACATTCGCCGTCGACAGTTGGTGGATAGTCTGTGGCTGACGTTCATTTAAGGTTGA
Organism: Agriotes lineatus; assembly: GCA_940337035.1. NCBI lineage: Eukaryota > Metazoa > Arthropoda > Insecta > Coleoptera > Elateridae > Agriotes > Agriotes lineatus. Next base: position 133,687,009 of record OW679200.1, read on the forward strand.
GGTGTTAGTTTCCTTGCTGCCGATGGAATGCACACCATCCATCTTCAACACCACATTTCCATGGTCCCTCATGGTTCGGAATTCTATTCCGTGTAGGACAATATAGTACAGCAGGGCTTTCATCGGCAGCAGCTTCTTGTTTTTTTGTTATCTGTGTATCCGTCCACATCTTCGTGATGTTGAATTGCGGGCCACTTCGTTCTATTTCATTTTCGTAAGTCCCCTCCGTGCAGATTGTATTTGAGGTGGCACATTTTATAGCTATAGTATGTTTGCTGTGTCCTCAATCATTAATTAGCATTGCTGAAATGGATCTCAAGTCCTAGCGCCCGGATTTATGGTGGGATTATTTACACATCCCGAATTATTTATTTTGGTCTCCGATAAATAGACCTCCTTTATAGTCCCTCAAAGCACGCTTCAGTATGGGGTCTAAAAAGCCTCAATAAGAGTATGCAGATTTTAAAGGATTTGGATATATCTTCCAGTACACGTATAGTTTTGTCATGCGTTTCCTAAAGGCCCCTTATCAGTTGTGTAAGGTAGTTGGCAACCTCCACATTGTTTAGGATTTTTCAGATGTTACGCCAGCGAACACAACCAAACGTTTTTTTTTACAGTCCATGCATTATAGTAGCATTGGTGTGTTCATTTCGTGTGCTGTCAGTTGTCTAATGTTGAAGACTACTTTCTTTTTCCTTCACAATTCCTGCCTGCTCTGGTGAAATCTGGTACGTATTATATATAGGTAATTTTCCAGTGAATTATTTGTAACCTGTGTGACAAGAGAAGGAATTCGGTAGTTCTCGTACCTCTTTGAGGATCCGTTTTTGTAGAATGGGACTAAAATTGATTGAGCCTAACCTTTTGGCCACTTGTTTATTTATTCCCAATATTCTGTTACACATATGCCAAGCATTTTATTATTTGGTTTCAGATATGGTATTGCTGGTTCGATTTCAGCTCTTAATATATTTAGTTTCCGTTTTTCAGCAATGGTACCTGTTGGGTATTCGCTGTACATTCCTTTCTGTTCTTGATTCTATAATTCCATGTGGAAATTGTTTCATCTGAATGGTAGATTTTCTTGCTCCCAAAGTACAGATATTTCCAACTTTGCTTTCGACTCTTAAATTTTAAGATTTATAGGTTTTTGAGCAAGTTTCAAGTCTCACTATGATTTTGACGTTCCTCTGCCTTTTACCTATCCCCTTGATGTACTTGCCGGCATTTTTTACTTCCTTTTACGATAAAGGAAGTATTGGATTCACCCCAAAAATTCGAAATTGAGTTTTCAACAGATCTTCACGTTTTAGAGTCCCCTGATCCCAAAAAACATATTTTTTTTCATTGGTCTGTGTGTCTGTCTGTGTGTCTGTCTGTGTGTCTGTGTGTCTGTCTGTGAACAGAATATCTCAAAAACGAAAAGAGGCATGGCGTTGAAACTTCATATATAAGTTTTTTGTATTATGTAGATGAGACAGCAAGCTTTTGAAGAAAATCGCATAACCGGAAGTAGGTGTTTACTCTTGTGATTTTTCAGTTTTTTCGATTTTTTCAAAAACGGCTCTAACGATTTTTTTCAAACTTCACATTTTTATTACATTTTTAATTTGTATTAATGTGAGATAGGTGATTTTCCAGTTGAATACTTCTAAAGTGGGTTTCTTTTGTTTTTTTTTCTATTTTTTTTTATTAACTCCTATTTTAAATAGAACACCCGGTATATTATTACATTTTTGAATTCAGCTTAAAATTTTAGAGAAAATTTGTCTCTTCAACTAACGCTCTATTTTGTACCGTTTTTGTAGAATTTGTAATTTTTGGAAATTTTTGACAAATGCTGAAAAATTAAAAATGAAATTTTTGACTAATTATAAGATCACTGTAAAAGGAAGTTGTGTGAGTGTATCACACCAGATTTTTCTGGATTTATTTATACAGTTCTTTATATTCCCTTTTATCGGCTTCCGAATATAGTCCTCTTTGCTTTAATGTCTGCTGTGTTTTATTGTATCTACCGTTTTGGATACGATACAAATTTGTCAGGAGGATCAGTAGGTGCTCTTTCTTTTCATTTATTGAATTACGAGTAAAGAATGGTCAAAATTTGTTGGAACCTGTATTGGAGGTGCAGCAAAAGCTTTGAAAAACTGCTCACGGATATCGTAATCCCTCGAAGATTGTCGACATTCGAAACTGCTCGTTGTCCCGGAAATCAAGCAGGTACAAACTTACCCAATTCCGACAATAAGCAGCACTTTATCTCAGCAATCACGTTGACGTTAACTGTCTCTACAATGTTGTACTTATATACGTTTGACCATTAAATGAATTTGTTGTGTGAGGACGCAACAAGCCACAGCAGACCAAAACAAGTACGAAATCTCCAGTAACTTATCTTCAATAAAGATTTAGCATAAATATTATTAATAATTTTTTTTAAATCTATTTGAGTCATTTTAAAACAACTCAAGTGCTATGTGTTAGTTATAGATTGAATATTGATATTTCCAGGTAGTCCCTTGTCGCACTTCCACTTCTATAAGCTATTAAAGTTATGTTGAATGGGACTTGACCATGGAAAACTGACTGCTTTATATACAGAGAGGTGCATGAAAAGCGGCCAGAGCTGTATGATCGTTATTTTTCATCCAATTTTAAAAATTCAATAACCAAATTAAATAGTTTAAAGCTTGCTATAATCTGGAGGTAAACATTTTTTTTTAATTTGAAATGCCTCTCAGCCTAGATTGTAATTTTTTTTCAAGTATTTAGCAACTTTTTTTATGTGTTGTCGAACTCCACGGATTCTTTTGAATATATATAACTATTCAATTCACTTGTCATCTGTCAAAAAGTGACCAATGAAAATCCACAATTTGACATTTCCCGATCAATCAAAAAAATATCAGCGTATATATCTTCCTAGAAGGAATTCAAGTGAATATTTTAAATAAATGTGATCTTTATTAGAAATAGTCAATACTAGCAGTCCAGTGAGACAAATGTCTCATTTAACGCGCCTTCAAACCTCGATCGGTTAGGCAACCACCCAGACCTGGAAGGTGTCAAAGTGGTTGCCTAACCGATCGAGGATTTAAGGCGCAGAGGGTCGCAGCTACGTTTGGCGGCCGAAACCGTTTTTATTTAATACGCGTTCTATTTGAAAAACGGTCTTTTTGTGATTTCTCGAAAACCGGAAGTGTCACGTGACTGAAATTCGGTTCCTGACCTGACATGACCATTCCAAACATATAACTTTCATAACTTTTTTCTCTATCTCTTACGGTTTGGCTGCTGAAACAGCGTCCCGGACAAAACAGCGTCCCGGACAAAACAGCGTCCCAGACAGACACGTCTATTAGATAAAGGATTAGTGTTATGTTACTATAGAAATTGCATAGTTTGTTGCTAGATTTACTAAAAACAAATTTGAAAAAGTAGTTTGGTTCATTGAATAGTCCCTCGAATGCCATTCTTGGTCAAAGTTAAGTAGAATATCTTTGCAGTGGCATCACATCACCCATGAACTGTCGTCTGTTCCGTAGTTAAAGTTGTACGGGTTTGAACATCATGGTGTAATCAGCCTACTTGATTGCATCTGGGTGATTTGATGCCACTGCAATGTGTAGAAATTTCTTAACGTTTACGTTTTACTTCCCTCGTCTAAAAGACGAGCAAAGTATTGTAATCACGAAAAAATCACCTGCACAGATTTCTTCTCCCTAGATGACGAAAAACAGGTTTTTTTTAACTTTGTCTGTCTGTCTGTCTCTTTCTCTGTCTGTTGGCGGTATAACTCAAAATCTATTTGGAGGAAGACGATATTTTGCATGCATATAGTATTTGTCTACTTGGCATGAAACCCAGAAGGTTTCGGAGAAATATCTACCAGGTGAACACCTTATTTTTTTTTAAATTGTGCTTTATCTGAGAAATAGGTACAAGTAGTAATTTACACATAGCTCTGGCTTTATCATTGGCGAGAATGAGACTTAACAGATACAAGATAAACATCACAAATTGGACAGAATAGTATGGTGCTTCATAACGCAGCAGAAGCTCGCCCAACTCGAGCACGCCCGTGGCTCAGTTATTCTAGGGGCGGAAAAGACACTGGCTCGAAAAATTCGCCTCGATGCGCTTAGTTCGAATTCCAGCGGAGTACATTTTTTTATTTGTAAGTTGAATAAATTCTCGCAACGGAAGTTCCGTGTAAACACCTTTACAGATTTTTATTCTGTATAAATGAATAAAAATATGATATTGTTATATCATTGTATTCACAAAAATTCCTGGATTCGGAAAAAGTATCAAAAAATTGCTATTTGAAAAAAAGTTGACCATCGTTGTTCGGAGGTATTTTTAATGAAAATCGTACGACACTCATTAATGACCAATAGAAAAATTAGTTCACGAGTCGTAACCAAGACAATAAAAAATTTCTTGGAAATTTTTTGTAGGTAGACCAACCTAACTGTGAGGGTTTGTGGCGTTACGATTTTCTTACCGAATCTGCATTCGAGCATTAATTCATATTCGGAAATTATTTTCGTGCATTTCAACAACGTCCTAATTTGACCTCGCGTCCCGCTCGGGCAAATTAATACGACGTTGTTGGACCGCACTCAAAAAAATTTCCGGAAAGAACTAATACTCTTATGAGATTATATGTGAAAATCGTACGACACTCATTAATAAACAAATAGAAAAATTAGTTCACGAGCCGTAACCAAAACAACAAAAACATCTCTTGGAATTTTTTTATGTATGGATGACTTCTTTTTAGGATTTGTATCGTTACGATTTTCTTACCGAATCTGCATTCGAACATCAATTCATATCCGAAATTATTTTTTGTGCACTCCAATAACGTCCAAATTTGCCCTCGCGTCCCGCTCGGGCAATTACTATGACGTTGTTGGACAGCACTCAAAAAATTTTCCGGAAAGAATTAATGCTCTTATGAGATTACATGTGAAAATATACTGCTTCGTGTCAGGTTATAACGAGATTAAACAATTTAATTTGGTGTATAGTAACGATCGTACAGCTCTACGCGTTTCTAATGCACCTCTCTGTATATACTTAAACTGGGTCTGTTCCTGTATGAATCCAAGTTTTAAGCAGAAGTTGTAGCACAGGCAACAGGTTTGAGCTATTTTTAATGGCTTGCTGTGAAGGAGCGACTAATGTAACGGGTGTTCATAAACAGTCGTCATCCCAGTTGCTTTGAAAAACAAAATGTTATATCTTTGATTAATTCGTGCAACACAATGAAACGTCATTGAGTACTGTCATAGCGAAGTTTTCTCAATTATCATAGACATACGTTTTTGAAGTAAAAACCTACTGGGATGGCGACTGTTTATGAACACCCGTTATTTGAACCCGTTTTCGATGCTACTGAAAATATACAGGGTGGCCCGTAATGGCCACTACAGCTTCAGGTAGCGATATTCCTTGTAGAATTTTGAGTCGAAAATCTTTATTCGAAAATATTGGATTGGTCTTCATGGGCCCTCACCAGCGGTAGATAGAAACAGCTGTTTGTTTCAAGTAAAGTACCCCTTCTGTTTAAATACGCCCAAATGTCATCAGGAAGAGTTGTTCAAAATATAAAATTATGGTTTCATACAAAATTTCAGAAATATCGGCTACTTTTATGGAACCATGTTATCACAAAAGTACTTCATCTAATGTACACGGTTTCATGAAAGTACCCAAGTCGATATTTCTGAAATTTTGTATAGGACAATAATTTTACATTTTGAACAGCTCTTCCTGATGACATTTTGTCGTATTTAAAACAGAATGGGTACTTTGCCTGAAAAACAATTGCTTTTATCTACCGCTCGTGAGAGCTCATGAAGACCAATCTAACATTTTCGTTTTAAAATTTTCGACTCAGAATTTTACACCCTGTATATACGAGTTCTGTAAGGTCTTCCGCTTTTATGGATTGTTGCAATCTGCTTCTGAAATTCAGCATAACGCATTGAAGTAAACTTTCTATGGCATTAATCACATCAGATATTGTGTTAGAAGCTGGCTGGCAAACTTTCGTCTACGTAAGGCTCCAAAAAATTAGAAGCTATACTAAATCGGGCACCGATACATTAATTTCACGACCACAACGGTACAAATCGATTTTTTATATACAACCACCGCAACCTATAAATAGCCGTTTAATCCTGTTCACCAACATTATGATTTTGGGAAACACAAAATATAATACTGTAAACCACTCTACACCCAAGAAATTAAAATAAAGAAAAAGTATCAACTCAAACACCAATCCTAAAAAATGTATTATGGCTAACCTTTATGTAAAATAACCGTTTGTCCATGGCTTTTATATTTTAAGAAATCCACATCTTAGTTCATTGACAGATAATAAATACTTGTGGATTGACTAGAAAATAGAAGAATCGAACTTACCCTTTCACAATTTCTGCTCCGCTACACAAATGGCCGGAAACACATTGGCAAGTTTTCGAATCAGTTTTCAGCGGAGCTTCAGTTTGTACAGAAAATGAATTTGCATTGTTTTCAGCAACTGTGCATTTCAACAAATAAATCAGGAACAGAACCGAAAAGGACTTCATTTTGTCGCTAGCAACTAGAAAGTGAAACGTGATGGGCTACTACTACTTTTACTATCGATAAAAAAGGCGTGTGTGAATGAATAAAAAGTGTCCACGAACCTAAATAAAAGTTGATCTCGGAATTCTAAACATGTTTGAGCAATAAAAACGCGATCCTACACAGACAAAAAAATCATTTCGACTACTTCTTGTCGGCGCTAGGCTGAATTGAACCTAAGACCTTGTTTAGAATAAAAAATCTATATCGCAATTTATCCTCGAGTATTTCCTTGGTTTATCTTCTAAATTAACGAAATAGTAGCAGAGATATTTTGCCTTAATCTGTCATGTGTACGGTTGTATAAAATGTATACACAGAGTGAGCAGTTTAAAATAATGTAAAATTGGAATTCCCGTGTACAACTAAAAATAAATGCCTTGGATTGATATTTAAACTGGGAAAATCCACTTTTACAAGGTTAGGAAGTCTTTATCGACAGGATATCTTTAAAAGGCAACGAAGAAATATTTAATAATAATTTGTTTATTTAAATGTACTTTTTTGCAATGTTTTTGTAATGGTAGAATTCCCAGAATAATTAATAGCTAAGAAACTATGTATTACTGAACGGCATAAATATGCTAAAGTTTGACGAATTCTACTCATGTTAATGAACGCAAAAGCTCAGGTGATTAATATTAGGTTTTACCTAGAGTTTTGCTGGAAACTAGCAAATGAACCTGTCAAAACTTACATTAACCTTCTTATTCTTGGATTATTATGCAAATGCGAAATGAACAGATCTATCGGCAATTTCTGATACCTAAGTCATTTGGTGTAAACATTTTTCACTTAAATTACATTATAAAATATTTTCAATTTCTTGTGTCAATTACATAGTAACAATTTCATAGTGTTTCATTCAACTCGTAGCACCTCATAATTATTACAACAATTTGGTAATATATGGTACTGAGTGTACAATCATTTTAAAGTAATTTCTGAGTACTTTACAATTACTTTAATAATCTTCTAATATTTTTATTTTTATTTACATAGCACAAAGAAATCCACAGATATACACACAAATCACAAGGAAGGCAAGAAAAGTCAATAATAGATTACTTCCTGGTAGGATGTAAAAGGACAAAACTCATAAAAGATATAATTTTCGAAGTATACCCCGAAATAACGAGCAATCGATATTTGTTAAAAATGGATAAAAGATTGAGAAACTAAAGAAAATACAAGAAGTGTAATGAGAGAAAGTATTACAAGCTACAGAATGAAAGAAGAATACACGAAAAAAGACAACTAGAAAATAATAAAAATAAAATTAAAGAAATCGAAATGGGAAAAGCCCGTAGAGAAAGAATGAAGTTATTTAAAGAATAGCATATTGGAAGCAGCCAAGAAAAGCTGCGGAACAACAAAAGCAAGCAATAAAGATCAAAAGAAAACAGTATGGTGGACAAATGAAATAAAGGAAAAAGTGAGGCAAACGAAAAACCGATGGGAGAAATATCTGAAACTAAAACACAAGAAATATATGAAAACTATGAAAAAACTGGAAGGATGGGTGAATCTAATAGAAGTAATTTTGCAGTCCACAAAAAATGGGTCAATACATTAAAATACATCAGAGACAAGCAAATAAAGAAGACTTAATGAAAATATGGAGGTAATATTTTTAGGAGACGCTAGCAGACCGCGATGTGGAAGAAACGAACAGCAGCAGTAAAAGCAAGGAGAAAATCTCGCGCTTCCATTACGAAATTCAGACTGCTCATTACATAGTCTATTTCTGATTCCAAGGCGCGGCGGTCCGTTGCATGCACAAAGATGCTGCCAAAAAGCGGCGTTAGAATGAACTTGGCTGTTTGAGTGAAAGAGAGAGCTCAAACGTATTTGTCTCACACACCCCTGTCGCTTAGCCAGACAGTTGACCATATGTTCGTGCAGCTGTACATTTTACGCAGCGCACTACCGTCCTGCCCGTGCGTATCCACCCTTAATTTCGGTAGCGTTTCTTCTTTTCTAGTGGCAGTTGACCTCAGGTAGTCAAGCGGAGTTGTTTTGTGCAAGTGGCCTCCGCGGCTCCGCCGTTGGATTCCGCTATGAGGGATTCGAGTTCTAACTGTCGAGCAGTGCACCAAGTGTCGAAGACGCGTTGATAACTCGTTGGGGAAGGTAATTGTACCTTTCGGTCCAGCATAAATGGTATCATTCGGTTTGTTGTTGTATTGTATATCTACCCTCGCATAAGTTATGCATTAACCGTTGTTACGCAGTTTAAAAAGAAACCAGATCGAAGATATCTAAGTTTTGTTGTGGGTCACAAATTGTCGTTACGTGCTCCCGTGGTACTCGCCCATGCAAGGTTCTGGTATGCTGCCGTCATCGTGTTGTGAGTATCCTTCCTCTAGGGCACCTTTCTGATCGGAAACTTCCCGTATTTCGAAAATTTTTACTGCTGACGTAGTCCATTTTGACCACCAGGTATTGATAAATTAGTATTACTGTAGTTTTACGCTACAATTTAGAGTGTAGTCTCCTTTCACAGTGCGCGGAGTGACGCCATAACCATAATCAAACGCTGTAGTTTTGTACTGAGCGTTTGCGCCTTAAATTTCAGCACGTTGTAACGCGCCTTGGCGCTGATTGGCAGCGTCTAATATATCCTAATACGTTCATCGTTTATCACGTTTGCTTGTTACTTTAATTTAACGAATTACTACTTGAGGTGTATCTGTACACTCATTTTGTTAGTTTAACCAATAAACAGATATTAAAAGTTATCTTTCTCTCTTTATGAATTGTGCATGGGTCCAGTTTAGAATGTGTGTGTTTTTCTCTAGCTGTAAAGATGAATGCAAAGTAGAGCGCGGACGCTGATTAACCGCTGAAGGTAAGTCTTTGAGCCAGCTGGAGATGCCGCCCAAGAGCGCTGACACGATTGCAAGCTCTGGGTTAGGGCTTATACAAGATCTTGCATAAATATTGTCCTCACCCCAATTTAAGCCCTTGTGGCCCTAAAACCCGTGTCTTTTGACTTCTCTCGAGTATGACCACCCCTATTGCAATGGCACTTTGCCCGAATTAATAGCCTTGTCAGATAGAACCACGCCCATCTCCCTGAATGTAGTCAGACAACTATTTTGTTACACAACCGTTAAGGCGTGATCAGGGTGAATTTCTCTAGCCAGCATTTTTGCCCCGTAGCGTACCGAGTGCCATTGCCGTAAACGTTAATTTTTGCTGTAACAAACTGGCTTTTGTCGCAATACCGGTTTTAGTGTGTAACAATCACAACCACAATCGACGACGCAGAAGTCAATCCCGTATAAAAAAAAGAATTAAAAGAAACAATGCAGAAGATAAAACCTGGAATAGCAGTTGGAAAAGACGAGATATTCGCAGAACGAATAAAATATCTAATGCAGGCCGGAAAAAAACATTAAAACTAAAAAACAACATAATAAGGGCAAAAACAAACCCAAAAGATTGACAGGTGGATATAATACACTCGTTACGTTAAAAAGTCCTGCTAACAGTATATGACAATAACTATAGAAAAGGACTGAGAGAAAATTAGATAGCACTATAAGAGAGTGCAAGTGCTGCGCCAGAGAATTGAGAGGAGTAGAAGATGGCGTTTTCACTATAAGACAAATTTGCAAAAAGCAATAAATGAGAAGTGAGATTCATATACGCTTTATAGACCTCCAAAAACGTTCCAGCATATTAAAAATAAGAGATATATGGAAAATACTAGAAAATAAAGGTTTAGAAACAACAAAGATAGATGTAGCCAAAGTATTAATATAACAAGTGAAAAAATTCAGCGAGAAAAAGAAATAAAAGGTCAAAAGAATTGGAAAAGCGATAGGATTATGTCAAGGCTGCGTGCTGAACTCGACATTATTTGTAATGATAATGGATAAAATAGTTAGAAAGTAGGAAGAAATCAAGAGGTATAAATGTGAAGAGTTAGAAATAGAAAATGGAAAAGTACAAATGTCAGAACTGCTATATGTTGACAGAGTGGTAATAAGAGCAAGCTGGATATATGTACAAGAACGACGTTTAAAAAAACACTAATTAACATAAAAGCAATAAACACAATGATAATAGCAGGAACAAAATTACAGCAAGTGAGCAAATTGAAGTACTTGAAAACATATATCAGCAGCAATGAGACGGTTAAATAGATAAACGAGTAGCGGCTGCAGAATGAACCTTTAATGTGATACAAAACAATTTTCATTGAAAAAGGTATGCCAAAAGAAACGAAAGTAGATGTGGTAAAAAAGTAGTATACCCGATTTATGACAGTAAATCGTGAACGATTACAGATTAACAGAAGAGTAGATTGGCAAACATAGAAATGCAGTTCGATCGCGGTTCAGAAAGCTGGCTAGCCCCTCCCGTTGAATTCACAGAAAGGATGTCCTTCCGCTAGGATCACAACCATCAAAGGTATTGGTAGTATGGCCGTAATGCAGATTGCGCAGACAAGTCAAAGACAAAACCTAAACCATTCGCTGAAGGCTACCTTGATACATTAACTTCATTGTAATTTACTAGTAAACTGTTAGGTACATTTTCAAATACAGAATCCGTGGCAAAGTTTCATCGTAAACCGGGCTGGTTGTACCGCGGTTAAATTTAATTCTGTCCGCTAAGGCAGGTGACGTTTACACTGGAATTTTCCCGACGTTTTCTCCTGCGCGAGCGGGAAAAATGCGGAATTTTCCTGCCTTCCGCGGCCAGTTAAGCTTTAGCCTAAAAAGAAAGTGACGGTCTTTGAGCGACACCTTTACGTGCCGATGGGATCCTTCGAGCTACGCTATGGCGATGGTTGCTGGGTGGAGGTTGTCACAGGTTATAGCGCTGATCTGATCTCGTGAGTGTGGTATTTACCATCAAAGCATTACTGGTTTTAAGGCGCTCGATTTATTCGAATTTATCAGTTGCGCTGTACATTGGCATTTGGGGTTCTGTAATCTGTTATTACCGTGTTTATCATTGGTCCCCAACGATCGGTATTACATCTGACCAAAATATAACACGACTGCGACGTTTCTACATCAAAATTGGCTACATTCCAACAGCGCAGCCTCTCCTATTGAATCTCACGCCCCAGGTGCCTTCTCGGCAGCTAGCTTCACCTTTCTCTGACTTGGCGACGATGCCGCTTTCTTGACTGTTCCATATATATCGTACATCTGGTGAAAGAGTGCTGGACACTGCCTTTGCCGCCACTGCTTGAGGAATTACAACTAATTCTGCATTTTCGCTAAACTAAAATGCCTAGGTCACTTATAGACATGCTGTTTGAATTTTGTTTGGTATCGCCAATTTACCAGACCTTTTTACGCAATTGCATGTTTATATTTCTGGTTCGTGTTCGCCTTAGTACCGTCTAAATTTTTGTACTGCAGTATTTAAACATTAGTAGCTCATTCATATATTTTAAGTTCTTTATTGTCTATTCTTAATATACTCAAAGTATATCATAGCATGGCTTGTAGTTGCGCGATGTCACATAAGAAAGTGCCTGGTTATTACTGAATAAAAATGTCGTGTAATCTGGTTTCCTCATTATAGCGCTTTAAATATCAGTTTTTGTTTCTTTTATCATTCTGTTGTAGAGGCAAGCTAAAAATATTACAGCAAGTTAACATAATGAACTCATCCAACCACCTTTCTATATATTGTTAGATTAACATCCTTTAATAACCAAAAATTCTACTGCACGTGGTTTATTTTGTAAAATTTATAGCTTCTTAATAAATTTCTAATTACACGTTAAAATGGCTTCTAATTTTTCTCGGCAGAATCGTCACAAGCTTCTACTACTAGTTTGTTACTTCCTGAATCTTCTTTTTATTGCAGGCCCTACAAATACTGTAGATGTTTGGAATTCACAATTTTTATAGTACGTGATAATAACTGCCTGGGTATTTTTCATTTGATTTGCTAACAGAAAGTATTATATGCGCGAGTAACATGAAGTCAACTAAGGGGTCAAAAATTATACGCTGTTTGGAAAATTTATAGTAAAAAAACGGTAAGTAGTTTCCAACTTAACAAACTTTTAATTTATAAATTTGCTGATGAAATTAGTTTTTGACATTTATCTATCATTGACAAGCATTATTGATTCTTTTTAAATACTTTAAAGATTCTAATCCTTCTTAACATTACGGCACTGAAGATCATCAATAACATCAGTTTTGCATAACCTGACTCAATAATTCCCTTTCGGTTGGTGGCCTAATCTCAAACATTTTAAAGGTTTTCGGTGGATGTGCCATCTATCTAAAATGTGTAGGAAACTCTAGGTGCTCTGTTACCTTTAAGACTTACGTCTCTCTGTATGTATGTCATTCGCCTAAACTAATAGCATAGATTCAAGATAATTCAGAGTCTACAAACGCAAAGATGATGTAGTGTAGTTCAAGATCAATTAAATGCTGTATCAAGAGACATCGGCATCTCTGTGAAAATTACTATAATATGTGCATGCCTTTAATTCGTATTCGTCGTTAAGCAGAGCAGCGTATAGTATGTAAATTTAGATTTACAGTTAATTTAGATATTAGTTTCAAAGTTTCAACTATATTATCTAACTTGATTAAAATGTCTAAGCGACTGTTCTTTTTATAGTATTTGTATGTAGTCGTATATAGCATGCATTCAATTGGCAGCTCCCACATTTAATTGCTTTCCTCTAAATTCCCATTACAATCCGCAACTCTTTATAAATCACTTTATAATATGTTTCCTAGTAATAAATTATTCCAAATGTTATGAATTCTATTCTTGGAAGTATCCTCGAATAAAGAAGATGGTGATTTGGAATTCAACAAAAACCAAACTGTAAATAACTAGAAATTATAGTATCACGCGTTGCGGTTGCAAAAACCAGAAATACTTTAGTGCTGCCGTGTTTAATATTTGAAAGGAACCTTCTTAATTTTCTTTGTATGTTTTGATATGTATCGCGATGAACTGACTTGATTGTTTTGTTTTTGAATGGGACAGTCTGAGTATATTAAAATTCACCTTTGCCTTGACGTTGGGCGATATAAATTTGCAAAGGCTTCGGTGATCTAGTGCCTGTTTGTGTTTAATTTATTTTGAGTATAAAAATAATATAAGTTACAATGTACGGGCAAAAATCCTAGTACACACACAATTCTCAGTTTTTGCCTGTCAGTAAATTTAAGGCTGGTTAAAATGGAACTATGTAATAACTAATCGCACAAGTAAAATGGTTGAATGCCCCTCTTTCTATTTTATTTAACTGTAATACTGATTACGCTAGCTCTCGGCACACAAAATTTTTTATCTCATGGGTTGGATTTATAAATGGACTATAATCTCATAATTTTAGGTTATTGGTCTCAACGTAACTCGTTTGCTTCTTATTAGTAGATAAAATTCACAATATCGTAAATTGGCAGATGAACACAAAATGGTTTTTTTCGTACAGCGTCAAATTGAACGTTTAAAAACGTGAGTTACTGTGAAAACGCGTCAGGAAAATTATGTGAATATTCCCGCTTGGCAACTATTAAAACATCGCCTTGATTGTTTTAGGATGACGTCACACCTCCTCTTGATTGCTTGGATGCACGCCGATCTTTGAACTATTTCTGATCGTTTCGGCCCCAAAGCCTGATGACGCCGTTCGATTTTTGAAAACCACGAAGTAATTGACGTTTTGGAAAAGCACTAGGTTTCTTCGGCAAGGTTTAGTCTTTGATTTAAGTCGTTTTGCCTAACACTGACAATCAATTTTTAGGCAAATTTCTACCTCGTTTACTTTGCTTCGTTGCTGCTGGCAGAGTTGGTCGTAGTGACGCCGCTGGAATATCTCAGATTGTAGCTGCTTCCCTGGGTGCAAATTCCTCTCAGGATACTCCTGCACACTCCGCTGAACTCCTGGACCGCTAACTTCTGGCTTCCGATGCTGATCTGGGTCGCCGTCGAACCTCGGAAAATTCGGGTGCTCGCTCCCGTTCACACAATCGGAAGCAAATTAGATTTTTTTTATTTGTAAGTCGTGGATCTTACCACAAACACTAGTACTGAAGCACGTATATTTGAGCAATAAAACTGTACACTTTTGAACTGGTAAAAATACTTTTATTAATATAAAAACAGTAATTGAAGATGGAGCACAAATTTGCTCTGTCTGCCAATAATATAATTCAATTGTTCTCCTTTTAATGACAAAAAAGCATCATGTTGCTAAGATACGGTGTTATTCTACTATTAATTGGAAATTAGGATTGACAATTTTTACCACAAGTAGAATAAAGTTTGATTACATAAATTGCAATCTAATCTTTTCTTAAAATCTAAAATATTGTCTTTTAGGCTTATAACTAAATTTGTCCTATAGCGTTGCACTTACAAACGTTTTTAATTTCACAGCTTTGCTTTTGCACTATGTTTTTAATTATTAACGCACGATTTTTGAGTTCCGCACTTTTCACGTTGCTTGCTTTTATTCTGTCGCTACCATTCAGGAATTGCTCTTTGCAATTTTCTATATTATCCTTCCTCTTGCTTCACCCTTCTGCTTGCTCACAATTATCACTATACTTGGCTTTTATTGATTACTACGCTCCTTTTTGCACGTAATAACCTTTTTGTGTCAATTACTCTCGTTTGGTTTGGCTTTACATGTGCACAAACCTATAATTTTAATTATATTACTTTATTCAAAAGCCAAATTTAAACCCTCTGAAATATGCTTTGCCTTTGCGTGCCTTTATCAGACTAATTACTGTTTCTCGCATCTCATAATCAATGCATTTAATATTTTTATTCTTATTTAAAGTTTAAATTATAAAATAATATCCCCACTCTGTGCTTTATTGATTCGGTTGAATATTTTGCACTGCGAACAGAGCCAAGTTGTGGGCTTAACACCATTTCAGTATTTCATGTTAAAAGTAGCAATAACATCAACATGAATCATGTGAAAGTAAGAAAGGTAAAAATACAATTTTAATACGGAAAATTACACTCCAGATCTCAAGAAACCACAGCAAGGTTTTATTTTCTCTCGAAGAGCGAGTAACTGTAATAGTATACAATGCCTGGCACACATTTGAGTACCTTCTTCCTTATAGCATCAATACCTGAATTAATTAGTGTAATAAAGTAATCAAAGAAAAACGTTTTATTTTAATTTCACCCATATAACCGCGTACACAACCTGCTGAATTGTCAACCAAAGTCAAAGTGACGCAAATGACAGGCGAGTATAAATTGTAGCCGTTGCGGTATTTTCTTAAACATATTGGCTTTGTATGCTACTAGTCCACGGCGGAGACTCCAGAGCGCAGGCGCTGCGAACACTAATATCAATCCGCCCGACAACTGTTTTAACGCCATTTTTGTGCTACACACTGCGCTTTGCTCAAGCACAATGCGCACCGAATAATATAAAGTAGGCACGTACGTCCTTTGGCGCGCTATAACTTACCTGATTCCTTCCTCGATGGCGATATTTGTGTATCTAGTTACAGTATGAAATCACCCACATACAATTGCAACGTAAGGAAGCTTTTAAATCTATTTTTTCGGTGGTAGTTGCTCTTTTCAGTTAATAAAAATAAGTTGGTTTATGCAAATAGGGTATGTACAACGAAAATGTATAATTATTAAAGATTTTCTACGAATAGTTCTCTTGCAGTGGGTCCGGCAGCGCTTGGATGGGTTGCAACGTACAGGGCTCTCAGGAGGCTATAAATTAACTTTGTGCAATCACAGAATGTTGTGCTATTTCTTCAAGATGTGTAAAAGTAG
>OW679200.1:133703530-133765026 GCA_940337035.1 Agriotes lineatus
GCGAAAAAGGCATGCAAATGCATTTTTTTCTGTGTCTATTCTCTCGGCTTCCTTTCTTGTCTATTCATAGTCTTATTTGACTAGTTCCCTTATGTAACATCTCTATCGTTGCTCTATATTTTGCGATTATCAATAGAGTTATTCTTCTTCCTGGAATAAGTTCTTCGGCTACCCAATCTACACTCGTTTTAATGTACGCCTTTCTCTTCTATTCCCGCATATTCCTCTTCCTCTTTATAACTTATTTCCAATACTTGTCCCTTTTTGATTCAACGTGCTATATTTACATTTTTAGACGTACATCTAATATGACGTCGATCGCGTAGATTTATTAAATTTCAAATTCAATTATATCTGTTAACTTGGAATTATTTTTGTATGTATTACTGAACAGAATTGCCTAGCGGCTGACTCAGGTTTCCGTTACTTGCACTGATTCAGTCCCTAGCGTTCTGAGCACAAGGGTGAGACGGCACCTTGTTTTAAGACAATGAAGTCAAGCCACTCAGTGGGACGATGATATTTGGTAGCTACCCTGAAGTGCAGCATCACGCTTCGAAAATTTAGACTTGGAAGGGTAGCACCTTGATGTGAATGAATCAAACAGTAAATGCCGATTGTTTTTATTATAAAAATAAAGTTCTATTTATACAGATATGTATATTTGTTTAGGAACTACGATTCAAAGTGCAGAGTATTTTAAATTTACTGTGTGGCTATAACATTTCATAAGAGAGATCAGCGCTTAAAAGCAAGTTTATTTCCTTGATGTCTGCATTTATGTTATAGTCGACCGCACGGCTAGTTGGCTCGCCTCGGGCTCGCCAGTAGCTGCAAAGTACTAATACCTTAAATCTTTTAGGATTAACTACAACTTAACAGGTGAAGTATGCAGGGGATCGCAGTTCCAGGGCCGGCCGGGCGTTCGACGTCCGAAGTTATGTATTGAAAACACTATTAAAGATAATTATGACTTTCTGTTTTGAATGCAACGGTATTTCATAGGAATCTATAAAAGTAAATTATAAAAGGGTGAAAGTTTTATTTGGTTTGGAAATTGGACCTGGTGGTATATAATACTAAACTTTCGCTAATTATAGTAATTAGAACTGCAATAAGCCCTATATATAAATAGGGTATTCTTGTAGTTTTAAATAGTTCAGATTGTTATTCCTCCTGGAATATTAAGTGTATTAGTGGTTTTGAAACATGGCTTTTTGGAGACCGTTCGAGGATACCGATATGGAGGTTGTTGATGCTGTACAAGAAGATGTGCAAAATAGCGACAGTAATTCGTTAAGAGGTTAGTAATACTTACTTTTAATTACATTTTAAATTCTGGTATAATAATTACGTTATTTCTTCTATTCGTTAATAGAAAATTTCAACACTTTGGAATCTTCTTCTGAAGATGAATTTGTTTTAAATAACAAAGATCTGCCACTTCATTCCCAGCAAATGTTATTGAATATATATGAGGTTTTAAAGAAGGAGATGTTGCAACACACAGATGCTGTAATAAGAATTTCCGAGCTGACTGGTGTTTCACAAACGACAATCCGCCGAATTGTAGCGGTAGGTAAACCTACAGACCATACCCAAAACCGAAAAAAAAATTGCATTGGTAAACTACGCCATATTGATAACACAACGAAGGAGGTTGTACGGCAGAAGGTATACGATTTGTATAAATCAAAACAAGTTCCAACTCTTGCATTGTTACAAGAAAAACTTCAACAATACGAAGTGGAGTACCCATACAAAGACGAACGTACATTATCAAAATTATTACACGAGTTAGGATTTCGTTTTAAACAATTAAACAAACGTTCGGTAATTATGGAATGTAGCAGAATAGTGGCTCTTCGATCAGCATACTTGTCGGAATTGAAAAGGTATAGATCAGAAAATAGACCAATTGTATATTTAGATGAAACATGGTATGACACTTACGATTAAAGCTGATATTATATGGCAAATGCATATTTTGTATAATTGATATGCCGGCAAAACTTTTTGCACATATATACTAATTATGTGAAAACAAATCGTTTAAGCCAAGTTTCATTTTGCATATTTTGCATATTTATACGTTTTTGAGCATATTTTATGAATTTTGCATATTTGGTTATATTTAGCAATAATTTGTAATGTATGAAGAACTTTTTGATTTTTTTTTTGTAAAATTTACTATTTTATTAAATTTATTAATAAAAATTTTATGTACAACTGAGATATATACTTTCACTTTCTGCCGTTGGAGTGCAGTGTGCGTATCGAAATGAGCAGAGGAAAGGGGAATTCCCTGTTAAAATCTTTGACTATATAAACATAGACTGCCAGCAACCCCCATTTTTCCCATAGAAGCAGTGTATAAGGAATTGGCAAACATAAAATCCATATCAAGAGTGTTGGGTGAATAACAGTCTGGTGGGGTTAGGGGAAATCTCATTTTTATGTTGCTTACAACGTGAAGTTGGTGTTGGCAGTCCATGTTTACATAGTGTCAAACATTAAAATGAATGACGTCTTTGAATAAAAATTAGAAAAATAAATATACTCATACAAAATAATTGAAATGATTACATTATTTAGAATACTCCTTGTTTTCAAAAAAATTAGAGCATATTATGTGCATATATTATAACTTTGGGTGCATATACTGAACAAAATGTATGCATATATATGCGCATATTTTCGTACTTTTGAGTGCATATAATTATCAGCTTTACTCATGATGTCAAAAAAGGATGGACTGATCATTCCGCAAAAAGTAGTCTAGATGCTCCACCGTCTCGAGGAAAAAGAATCATTGTTGTGCATGCCGGCAGCGAGGATGGTTTTATTGAAAACGCGTTGATGTGTAGTGCAAAAAATATTTCAGATAGCTCGGCAGACTACCATGAGGATATGACGTCATCTTTATTCGAGCAGTGGTTTACCGAGCAACTTTTTCCAAATATTCAAGCAAATACAGTTATTGTAATGGATAATGCTAGCTACCATTCCCGTCAACTGCAAAAAATTCCATCTATGGGAACAAAAAAGGACGACATGTTGAAGTTTATGAAGGAAAATCATATTGACATTCCAGAAAAAATTCCGAAAAAAGAAGTGCTACTTGATCTGATAAAGAAGAAAAATATTAAAGTAACATACGTTACTGATGAACTTGCTCGGCAACATGGACATACAGTCTTGAGACTCCCACCTTACTATTGCATATTTAACCCTATTGAACTTTGTGGGGTTCATTAAAATCTCGTATCAGAAAACAGAACAGAACTCCAACCCTTAGTAAAACTATTATTCCACTTATACGTCATGTAGTGGACGAACTAAAGGCCACTGATATTTGGAAAAACTGTGTCGACCATGTTATCAAACTAGAAAATTCTTATTTTATACTGCCCCCCGTAAAACCCTGATTATTTCTTTGGGTAACAGCAGTTCAGAAAATGACACAGAATTTAATAACTTTGATGAGGATTAGTTTACTTTTTTTATAGTACTAGCTTGTAAGTGTTTAGTCGATATTTTGTAACTTATGTAGTATTATAAATTAAATTAAATAAATGGTAGGCAATAAATGTGATATTTCTAATTCAATTTGATTATTTTACAAATTGATTTATAAACAAACTTGGTGCGTCTGTATGTAGTACATATTTTTTATTGTTTAAATATAAATGTATAGGTTTAGTCAGTGTTTTATTTAAAAGTTTGGGTTTTAAATTTTTCGTAAAATATTCTTAAATACTGCCCATTACTGGCTCACCCGAGTTGGCACTGAACAAGAGGATTAACGCGTTCGACAAGTGCTTAGTATTATATTTGCAGCCTGAGGCGCTGCCAATTGGTCGTGCTGTCCACTATACAGTGAACTCTGATTACTAGGTCGTTTATTTACGCAAGCTTGCTTAACTTGCATTTGTGGCATTTAAACTTCCTATATGTGAAATTAGAAGCCGCGTGGCGCAGTTGGGCAAGCCCCAGGCTTGCAGTAAGCAAGTCCTCGGTTCGAATCCCGTGGGGGTCGGAATTTTTCCGTAGCCTTGGCCATTGGAATCGGGCTCGGTGAGACCATTCATAGTTGGGCACCAAATTAACTGTGCTCTACTCAGAACCACGGACTTAAGAGATAGAGTAACAAGGTCAACACATCACCAAGACACACACCCCACACAATGGTTGCTGCGCAAGCACTAAAGGCGCACTCTAACTCTGTATCCCGAATCCGGGGCAAATTGAGCATTGTACCGCCAGAAGCCAGTGCATAAAGCACCAGCCTCTACACCGCAAGGTAAACAAGGTTACTGATAATACATACACACATAATACATATGTGAAATTAGAATTGAATTTCAAACTTATGAACTGTTATGAACTGCATTGCGTAGATTTGGAAAGGAAATTTAAGTCTGTTTAATTCGAGATTAAACATCACTTTTTATTTTTATGTTTTCGACAGTTTTCAATTTATTCTTATTATTATGTAACATTAACAGTTTTCTTTATTTGCAGCTTCTTTTAAGCACAATATAATTTCATGTGGTTACCTGAACTACTGTTGCAAAATCAGTAACAATGTGTGCATAAATAAAATGACAGAATTGAGTTAGAATTAAGTGTATTCAATATAAAAGTGTATTTATTTCAAGGTAATAATGTTTCGTTCAATTTGTTCCTTAGTTTTAAGTGTTCTTTAATGACAGCAGCAGTGGTATCGGCATTTTCCCTATATAAAGAGTATATTATTATTATGACACTGTCAAGTTGACTTAGTAGTACTCAAAAAATCTCTATGACAATCTCTGGACGTATTTTTTTAAAGATTCTCTTTCATCTAAACACATTATCAACTCTACCAAATAAAAACAACTACGATTTTTCTTGCACTTTCCTGACCATTTCTTTTAGGAATAACTAAGATACGCTCGCTGTTTGAAAAGTTGTTTTCATTCGACCTTATGTTTCTACAAAATTAAATTTGCCACTCATAATGTATGGGCCCAAATTGGTTGTTTTTTATGTTTTAAATATAGCAGAATTGTCTTCTAGGACATAGGTTTTTCCAAGCGACCGTGAGTAACGTGGGTTGCCTGTTTTTCGTTAGTATTGCAAATATAAATTTGCTACACTTCTTCAAGGCACAGCGCTTCTTCCTATGTTTTCCTGGAATTGACGGCTTGGCACCATCTGACATGGTGGTGAATTTTGAATGGGGCATTTACGATAATATAATTGTGTACTTTGGCTTCCTGCAGGCGATGCTCTCGGCTTTGTGCTTCCTTCAGTAATTAAACCGATATTTGAATAACCGCCTGAGTGTCCCACCACTGTTTTATGGACCTAGAGACCTGACTCGAGAGGTATATGAGCCCACAAATTCGCTTTCCGACATAAAATCTGGAATAACACAGGGTTAGGTTTTTTGTTTTTATGCTTTATCTACTCATGGCGTTGTTGCATTCCAGCGATGTCTTCCTAACCATGCGTATTTACTCTAATACAAATAGTGAATAGAACGCAGATAAGATACCTCCGCCCGCGTTCTGAAAATTTTAAAATAACAGGGTCCCAATAATGGCTCAATGAACTTTATTAATATTTTCAACGGTTAAATTATAATCAGTGTATTAAATAATTTAATTCGTTCAACTTGTACAATTATTTGTTAAGGTAGTTTACGATGTCGAGGGAAGGCATTCGATTTTTACGAAGAGTGATTTTTATTATTATAATGTTAATAATGTTTTAGGTTGTTAAACTTAACGAACCTAGCGTTATTTATATAATGTTAATATAGATGTAAAACTAAATCATTCGACTTCGTTGGAAAAATACAATAAGAAAAAAATCTCATAAAGCTTATAATAAATTGCAATCAGCAATTAATAAAGTAAAAGAAACAAATTATTGCTTCGTGTCATTTTTTAGCTAATACGAACTCTATAACTTATGTTCTTTCTGGTTCATCTGCTTCGTCTTCTTATTATGAAGATTGGCCAATGATCTACTATTTTGCTTTAATTGTGTGCATCCTTTCCGTCTATCTTTAAATTCTGGATGTTTACGTTTATCCGATAAATAATTCTCATGATGATATTTTTTAATCTGTTTTATTAAGTTTCCGATCTTATGAACATTAAATTTTTGCTTCTACAGAATAGTGATATTCCTTAGAATCTTCACATAATCCACTACCTGTCGTATCCTTATTTGTTTGTTTGATGTACTATATATCATATTGATACCCATATGTTTTTGTCTCATTCAATTTGTATCTGACAGGTTTTTTATCATCCGATTGTTGGTTTTTCTTGTATACATTCTTAAAGTATACTCTTTCGCTGTGACACTGAATTGGAATAGCATGCTTTGTAGATTATCTTGTTTCTTTAGGAATAAAACACCATTTGCATAACATAATATCCCGATTTCCTTTGCACCCTTCCTGCATAATGTTTACCGTTGCTTCCAGCAATGTATTCCTTGTCAAATTTTTTTATCGTTTGTCTGAATACTAACATAGTAGCTACCTAGCATTTTCCACTACGGAATACTTGTCCTTGTGCTAGCATCACAAGTACGTTAAGTTTGTGTGTTTATAATTCTAATTACTAATTTTAATGTCGTGCCTAATTCCCTTATAGGTTGCAACTATTTTTATTTCTGGTCCTTGCTTTAATGGACTGCCACATTGATTCTTGTGTACATGTTCTATTCTAGTAGTAAGATCCCTAATAGTTGGTATTATTTCAAATCGTGACAACAATTATGAGTAGCATGTTCTAGGTCTAAAAAGTTATCTAGTTGTTTAAGTCATAAAGATTTCGCTTTATTTTTTAACTCCATGTTTGTGTTTTTATCTCTTTCCTACAATCTATGCACTATAGCTAATTCAATGTTCCTTCTGTTGTTTCAACAGAGTTAGCACATACTAAAACTTCGGGCAAAAAGATATACTACTTATCAGGTGTGTTATGAAGATATTTTCTTATAATGGTGATTAACAAGTGCCTTATATTGACATTTTCGCCTTCAGTATTTATTTGTTACCACACAATTTCATAAAAGCTGTGAAATGGGACGCAACCTCTTTTAAACACACAATAGATAATTCCAACTCAAAATAAGAATATGTTGATGGTTAACAACGCACATCAAATTATATAAAAGGAAGGTTGCAAAATAGTAAATGTAAAATGAGAATATGTGCAGATCTCTAGGTATAGTTAGATTCCTAAACGTTGTGTCCATATGCTATAGCAAACATGGCTTTTGCACGACTAATTCTTCTGTTTTATTAAAATATATTGAATTTGCCATAAGTATTAAAAGCTATTCTCCCAAAAGCGTCAGTCATGTAGAACAAACCAAAAGACAACGCCGCAAAAACCAAAATTAAATTCCTCAGGATCGGTTTCCAGGAACGAAAAGAAGCCGATTAGTACAATGGCAACACATGCCTCCATTAGACAGAGGTATAACTAACGCATTCAGCTAAGGCCTTTGTTGCCAATTTCCAGGGTCGATCTGGACAAAAGGGCCGACCAACGCTAGGGCTCGCAGGGAAGTCACCAACCGAAACGATACGTCTTATTCGACCGCACTTTAGTCTTTAAAACCATTCAAAATCACTTCAAATCGGTTTAGAATACTCTGCAAGAAATCTACCTTGGCCTCTTCTATTGACTTTGATTTCGGGTAGAACGTTATCTATGATATCAGTAACGACAACAAAGTTTTAATGTTTGCTGGTGCATTCAGACATTTACACCTTCTATTAAATGTAATTAATGTACTCTATTAAAGCATAAAAGGTTTTTTTTAATAATACTAAACTGTACGTATAAAATACGAAAGTGAAAATACCAAAGTGAATCTATACTATCGAAATTCAAACAAAGTACATTTGTAGATTTCCATGTTATTAGTTAAAACTTTGAAAATAAACAATGTTCATTGCATAAAATAATGCAAATGTTATAATCAGTAATAATAGCACAATACTCTCTCAGTATATTCGGGTATTGCATGGAAACATCAACAAGCGCTGATTCCGAAAAGTAATTTTCTTTCTGATATCTTCAATGATTCTAAGATATTAAACTTAGCTTTTAGTATTTGAATTTTTTTTTATATATTTTAATATGCGAAACTCAGTTTCTGATATATTAAATTTCCTCTCTGAGATTATGATTTATCTTTATATGATATAAAGTTCGGCTTCTGATATTTGAAACGTATTTCTTGTATTTAAAATTTCCTTGCTAATACATGAAAATCTAATACATCAATTTTCTTTTCGATAAACATACAGTATGTGAAATTAAGCTAATAACTCATGAAACTTTCTTTCCGCTGTTTTAAATTATTTTTCTAGTTCATGAAACTCAGCTTCAAGTATGTGAAATTTGCTTTCCAGTATTAAAACTGTGCTTCTCAATATGTAAAACTCTCGTCTTCTGATATATGAAATTTCTTTTATTTTCTCTTGAATTAGCTTTCTAATATATGAAGCTCGGCTTTTGATATTTAAATATTCTTTCTTATATCCTAAGTTTTCTAGTATGTGAAATTAAGCTGCTAATATATGAAGATCTCGTTCTGATTATCATCTAACGTGTGAAATTAAGCTACTGAGACGTGAAACCTTGTTTCCGATGTTTCAATTTATTTCTATACTACATGAAACTTAGCTTCAAGTATGTGAAATTTGATTTCTAATGTTTAAGATTTGATTTCTAATATGTGAAAGAAACTGAATTTTCAATATCCTAATTGATCTCTAAAATATCTGCAACTGAATTTTGATATGTGTAAATTGCTTTATAGTATTTTAAATAGTTTCACAGATTTGAAAAGTCAGCTTCAAGTAAGCATCTTAAATTTCGCTTTCTGGCAACTTGAGTATTTTTACTGACACGTAAAACTTTCTTTCCGATGTTTTAAATTATGTTTCTAATGCATGAAACTCAGTTCAAGTATGTGAAATGTGCCTTCTAATATTTAAGATTTTCTTTCTAAATTTTCAATGTCCAAATTGTTTCCTAAAATATATGCAGCTCAACATCTGATATGTGCAATTTGCTTTATTATATTTTGATTAGTATCCCATATTTGAAAAGTCAGCTTCAAATATGTGATTTCTTTCTTTGTAGCGCCTTAGGTCCTATTCTAACCAGAGAAACGCAGCTTTTACTAAATTAAAACTATGCTCTAGTATAAAAATTCTTTTTCTAAATACTTGATACTCACGCCCTCTGATATATAAAATTTTTTATCTGTTACTTTCAATCGCCTTTCTAATATATGAAGCTCGGCGTCTGATATTTGACATTTGTTTTATTATATTCTTAGTTTTCTTGTTAATACGTGAAATTCCGGTGCTAATATGTATATGAAGCTTTCTTTCTAATAAGCATCTAAGATGTGAAATTAAGCTACTGACAAGTGCACTGTCTAATGTTTTCAATATTTTTTCTAATGCATGGAACATAGCTTTAAGTATGTGAAATTTTCTTTCTAATATTTGAAATTTTCGTTCTAATATGTGAAAACGCAGCTTAATAAGTTAAGGTTTTTCTAAAAAAAATTGAGAGCCACATGTAAGCTTAAATAAATGTAATAATTAAAAACCAAAGGAGTCTGTTCTTATTAATATTGGTATTAATATGATGTTAGCGTCATATTTTTGAAAAATATTGCGCAATGAATTGCAACAATGCTGTGATTAAAACCATATCAGACCTATCAGCTTTAGTAAAATTCATTTACTTGTATTTTTCAAAAATATGACGTTAACATGACATTAAAGTTAACGTTAACAGTCTTCTTTGGTTTTAAATTATTACATTTATGCAATCTTATCAGTTGCTCACAAACTTTTTTCGAAAAGCTTTAGCCTGCCTTATTTGGAAAACTAAAAGTCTTTGTGTAAGACGTTGTTGGACTAATCATGTTATTTTACCGTCCTTTTTTACCAATTCAAATATTTGTACAACTATTAAAGTCACCCTGTATAAAACTGCTTTCTCGCATCTGAGGTCCTATTCTAACCCAAGAAACAGCTTTTACTACATGAAAATTTCTTTTAAATATTAAAAATTTTCTTCTAAATGCGTGATACCCACAACTTTTGTTATATGAAATGTCCTATCTGTTATCATGAATTATTTGTCTAATATATGCAGTTTTTTTGCAAATAACTGAAATTCAGCTTTCCTTCTGATAATCCCCTAAGATGTGAAATTAAACTACTCACACGTGACACTTTCTTTCCGATGTCTTAAAGATTTTTCTAACGTATAAAACAGAGCTGAAAATGTATGTTAATTGCTTACTAATATTTAATATTTTCTGTCTAATATTTGAAAACTGGGCTTCGAATATATTAAATTGAATTTTACATATGAAATTTTGCTTGCTGGAATCTTAGGTCTTTTTATAACATGAGCTTCTACTGCATGACAATTACTTTCCAGTATTAAAACTTCTCAATTCGTACTACCCACGTCTTTTGATATATGAAATCTCCTTTCTGTTATCTTAAATTAGCTTGCTAATTTGTGAGACTCGGCTGCTAATATCTGAAGTTTTCGTTCCGAAATTCATCTAAGATGTGAAATTAAGCTAGTGGCACGTGAAACTCTCTTTCAGAACTTAGTTTCAAGTATCTGAAATTTGCTTTCTACTATTTACGATTTTCATTCTAATCTGTGAAAACATGGCTTCGAGTATATGAAGCTGAATATTCAATATTCTAATTGTTCTCCAAAAAATCTGCAACTCCGATCCACTTTTGATTTGTGCAAGCTGCTTTAAATTATTTAGTTAGCACGAAATATCTGAAATTTTGCTTTCTAGCACTTTAGATCTTTTTCAAATCTGAGAAACTGGTCTTCTACTACATGATAATTACTTTCCAGCATTAGAAATGTTCTTCTAATTACGTGATACTCACGTGTTTTGATATATGAAATTATATATTTGTTACCTTGAGCTATCTTTCTAATATATGAAGCTCGGTTTTCATGTTCGAAATTGTTTATTAATATGTGAAATTCATCTGCTAATATATGAATATTTCTTTCTAATAATCATCGAAGATGTGAAATGAAGCTACTGACACGTGAAACTTTCTTTCCAGTGCTTTACATTGTTTCTCAAATGCATGAAACTCAGATAGTAGTAGTATGAGAAATTTGCTTTCCAATATTTGAGATTATCATTCTAATCTGTTAAAACTCCGCTTAGAGTATATGAAATTGAACTTTAAATATTCAAATTGTCCTCTAAAATATATGCAACTGAAATGTCTAATTTGACTTATGACATCTGAATAGTAGACATGTTTGAAAAGTCAGCTTCAAATATGTGAAATTTTACTTTTTAGCACTTTAGGTCTTATTCTAACCTAAGAAACTCTGCTTTTACTACATCAAAATTACTGTCTCGTATCAAAAAATTTCTTCTAAGTTCGTGGTACTCCTGCTTGCGGATATATGAAATTTGCTATCCGTTATCTTCAATTACCTTTCTAATGTACCTGTGTAGCTGGGCTTCTGATATTTCAAATTTTTGTCTTATATTTCTTGATAATACATGAAATTCAGTTGCTGATGTATGAAACTTTACTGTGATATCTATCTAACATGTGAAATTGGGCTACTGTCACGTGAAACTGTTTTTCCGGTGTTATAAATTATTTTTCTAATGCAAAACACTCAGCTTTGTTTTATAATATTTAGGATTTTCTTTCTAATATGTGAAACTCAATTTCGAGTATGTGAAATAGAATTTTCAATATTCTAACTCGTCTCTAAAGTCTCTGCAACTCAACTTTTAATATGTGCAAGTTGTTTTATGATATTTTAAATAGTTTCACAGATTTGATAAATCAGCATTAAACATGTGAAATTTTGCTTTTTAGCACCTTTAGTCTTTTTCTAACCTGTAAAATTCAGCTTTTACTACATGAAAATTACTTTGTAATATTAAAAATGTTCTTATCAATACGTAATACTCATGCCTTCTAATATATGAAATTACCTTTTTTGATATATTTAACTATCTTTCTAAGATATGAAGCGATGCTGCCGATATTTGAAATTGTTTTTCTAATGTTTTAGGTTTTCTTGCTAATACGTGAAACTGAGATGCTAATATATGAAGTTTTTTATGATAATCATCTAAGATGTTGAATTAGGTTACTGTCATGTGTGTCATTTTTTACGATTTCTAAATTAGTTTTCTAATGCATAAAACTGAAATTATGTGCAATTTTTTTCTAATATGTGAAAACTCGGCTTTGAATATGTCAAATTGAATTTTGAATATTCTAATTATTTT
The DNA here is from genome assembly GCA_940337035.1 of Agriotes lineatus. Lineage (NCBI taxonomy): Eukaryota > Metazoa > Arthropoda > Insecta > Coleoptera > Elateridae > Agriotes > Agriotes lineatus. Next base: position 133,715,888 of record OW679200.1, read on the forward strand.
CTAAAATATCTGCAACACATCTTTTGATATGTGGTTTATGATATCTTAAACACTTTCGCTGGTTTTAAAACATTTGACTTGGTTTCTAGTATCTTAGGTCTTTCTTTAACATGAGGTTCTGCACCATGAAATTTACTTTCTAATTTTCAAAATGTGATACTCGCAGCTTCTGATTATAAAATTTCTGTTCTGATATTGGCACTACCCACCTAAGGTGCGACATTAAGCTTCTGATAACTGAAACTTGTTTCCAACATTTTAAACTATTGTTTAAAACACAAAGCACCGCCTGAGGTCTCTGAAGTGTGATTTCTAATATTTTATATTTTATTTATAGAATATTAAAATTGCACTTCAGTTATATGAAATTTTAGTTTGGATATTTAAATGTTCCTTTTTAATAGGTGAAAGTCAGATTCTGATATATGTAATTTCTTCACTGATATCTTCAATTGCCTTTCTAAGATATGAAATTCGGGAATTAAGTACGATTTCAATGAGATTTTTTAGAGTGTGTTATTTTTAGCTAACTGAACAATCTAAAAGCTAAAAATAAATTTTTAAACTTTTTAAATATTTTTCAAAATTTCACATAACAAAACTTAATATTAAAATTCATTTTTTTATGTGAAGACTTTAAAGAATTACAATTGGAAAAAAAATATAAAATGTTCTTTATACAAGGCGCTTTTTAGAAGAATTATTTTTCAATTCTAATTTATATCTATTTAAAAGGCGTCTAGAAACTCTATTCTAGCCCTGTTAATGAATTACTGTTAAAAATCCTACAAATATTTTTCTTTTACAATTGTCTAAACAAAGAGATTTTTCATTATCCAATTTACTTGTTCTAAGAAATCTAAAAAATCTCATGGGGAACTCAGCTTTTCATACGTAAAATTTACTTTCTAGTACTTAAAGTTTTCTTTTTAATATATGGCACTCAGCTTGAGGTATATATGTTTCCTGGCAGTATTAAATTTCACTTTCTAATATTTTTTAATTCCTGTATAATAGGTAATATGAAAAGCTCAGTTTGTGGTGTGTGAGAATTCGTTAAGGATATTTTAAATGAATAAATAAAATTTCATTCCTAATATGCAAAAGGTATTTTTTGGAATGTAAAATTTACACTCTGATAGTTAAAATTCGAGTATTGAAATTTTGCATTCGTTCTTCAATATGTAAAATTCGTTGTTTGGATTTTAATTTTTTTTTCATATTTTAAATATATACTTTTTAATTATTTATATTGATATTTAGTATTTGAATTGCAACTTCACATTCACCTTTTAATAGGTATGTGAAACTTGGCTTTCGTACATTCGTATGTAAATTTTGCTTTCTGATAGATTCAATTGTTTGTCTAACATGTGAAATTTAACTTAAGACATTATAGGTTTGCTTTTGTGCGATCCTTGTAAAATGTGAGATTTTCGTTTCAATGTTTTAAATTATCTGTTTAATATGTGAATCTCAGCTGTTAACACATGAAATTTAATTTCAAATATTGTAGATTTTGTTTGCAAGTTGTAAATATCAACCTGATCAGGTTTTTCATTCGGAAGCACACTTTGAAAGTTTTCCAAAATATACGTATCTAAACAATTAATAAAACAATGTTATCCTCTCGACGATCTACATTTTAAACTTCTGTAGTCCCACGTTCATTGTCCAACGAGAGCCACATTAAACAGGCACGAGTATTCACCGAAGACTTCCAAAGAAGGCACATATATAATGAATGTGTCCATATCAATGTCTCGTACTAATGCGGTTAGCAGCAGCTGTTTGAACAGAGCGCGGTAAGGTGGCCCAAATTGAAGACATTGTGAAGATGCTAATGATTTTTGGGTGGAACATTGATGGCTGTTTTCTGGGGCGTAACACGGAGCTGCGAAAGCAAGTCTGGGGAAGTATCGATTTGATTTATTGGCCACGTTTTGCTTTTGATTCTGAGCAAAAATGTAACAGCGAAATGCAGCTGCTGTTTATGGGGTAAGACGGTAGCACGAATGCTCCTTAGTGTGCAAACATATCCTTTTTTGGTTGTTCATCAGGCTGAGATGAATTATTTTCAGTTCTTGATATGTTTATTGGAATTATTGTGAAGTTTTAGTTTCCCATTTAAGAAAAGGTTGGTTTGAACGATCAAGCGTAATTTGTGCTAAGAATATATAAGCTAGAATAATTTCTTTCAACCATATTATAATGAATGTGGGCTGGAATTCTTATAATTATATTAATATTTATTTTAAAATGTATATTTTTGTAGCCAATCAATATGCTTATATAAATATAAAGTTGACATTTGATTGGTTAGCCAAGTATTCTGCCCTTCATATTGATCGTTAAAAATTTATATTAATTTACTAGCATAGTACAACACGAATACTTCAGAGTTTTTAATCTTTGGTATTATAATAATTTGATTAAATTGCGATTAGACCAATGCAATACTGGTTAAATGATATTTGTGCATAAATACTACTGTTTACACTTTGAAATAACTATCAATTACACATTCATCATTTAACAAAGTTAACAACTACAGGGTGTTTAATCAGGTAAATAATATCTTCTTCTCGTTTATTTCCATATAATTTGCATTTATCAGGATATTAAATATAGAAATAAATAATATAAGAATATTGCTTTATTTGTTGAAATCAGGTTGACGCGATGTGTCAGCAGGGTGATGTCATCGCTAAGTACGGACGCCCACTAAGGGTGACGCAACTTGGTGTAATTTACTAATTACGCTTCTAGTTTTCCCAGTTTCCTGGATCAGGTATTCAATAGTGGGAATTATTTATAGAAACTAACCTTGCGTTATAGTTGCTCCAAATGGTCTCGTACATTGACAAGATCAACTGCTTCTTTAAAGCTAGAATAGCGGCTTCCGGCTATGAAGAATTATCGATACATCGGTATTGATTCCAAAGTAGTTATCTGCTCTCGAGGCTGTATTTTGGCTCAAGAATAACAAGGTGTCGGCTACTCTTAACGCAGGTCAACACATAAACTCTCAATCGCACTTTAATGCAACGACTGCAATCAGCTGATTTGTACCGCACAATCTGGTGGGCGAAACACTCGATGCATGTTTTAAATACATAATTCGTTTTAACCTAATTATTACAACGTAAGAAATACAGTTTGGCTTAAATCTAGCAAGGTGATTATTAAATACCAAGGTGACACGAACTAGCCCGTTACAATGGGTCGGACCACATCAATTTTTGTCTTAGTTTTGGCTGGTCAGTTTTGTATAAAATTTCTTAAACATCGAACCACTACCTCAAATTGATATATTTGATTCTTGCACGTAGGGGTTTTTCACAATCTGTTAAAATAGAGTTGCACTCTTGTGCGCTCTAATTGATTAGAGTATAACAAATTTACGTGTGTATCTTTATGTGTGAAAAATACGCTGGTTATTAATTTTAAATCGTAGATTTTACTAAATTCCCAGCCTGGTTATCGCAATATTCTTAGTTACTGTAAAATTTGGTGCATCTCTTATTAGTACTATTGACATATTAAATAAAACCAAATTAAATTTTATATAATAAAATGATAAATTCTTTTTACAATCAATATCACATCTTTTAGATTCTGTCTAAATCAGTCTATCTGCCACTTCCAATTCCAAACGTATCACCTCTTAACATAGTTTACAAATCTCCACATTCTAGTTTACTTCTGCACATTCAAAGTGCATATGCCATAGATGCACCCCTTTTTATGTTCGTTACTAGCTTATCCATCGAAATTCTATCTTCACATTCCTTTCTTAGTTAAATAATATCACGTTAATGAAAATGTATTAATATTGAACTAGCAAATCGCAATAAGGCTAGCTGTCATAATCTTTTAATACAGATATCCAATTAACATTAGTTGTTGAAGCACAGAACCATCGCAATGTATACAGTTTTTTTATATTCATAAATTGTTGTTGATGTTTTGAATTTGTTTACTGATATATAAATTGTAGTTGATATTTAAATTTTTTGTGTTTTACATGATATGAATACCTGTTTTAAATTGTTAAACAGCAGACCAAAGACGCGGAGCTATAAATGGAACGAAGCCAGTTTGGCCAATTGAGCGCGAAGCCAGTAGCGTATAAATTAGCTACCGTACATGTCGTCCTAAAACCCAAGGTACAGCTTGTGCTAATAAAGGCACTACAGTTCACAGAATAGTGAGTTGTTAACCTACATTATTCGCCACCGACACACAGAAATTCCTGAGTGGGAACACATCCTACGCTGCACTTTCCATTGAAGAGAGCCGTTGTTTTAACGACACAGAGGCATTGCTCTTGTCTAAACTCGAGGACACCTGGAGCAACCGAATGCAAAGTTAGTTTCTAGTTACAATTGCAATACGAAGTAAACAAGCAATTGCAACATCTTTGGCAATTGTTTCGATTAATGATTGCGTGCCCAAGATAACGGGGGCTTACCCGCATCCAACACGAAGTCTTTGCGTTATCTGCTAACACAGCGTGGCAGCTTGAATTGAATGTGCTCAGGCAGCGTTCGTATTACGGTGTGTTTAGCAACAAGCGCATTTCAAGAATAGACAGCTTCGCGTAGTGCATTTGTACGCGGAATTCCAATACATTTCGCACTATCGGAGTTTGACGTTGTGACAGTTGGTGCTTTCATGCATGTAGAGCATAGTCTTTTTATATAAATGGTGTGCATTTTTACATGTATTTTTATGTAATAATGCGAGTAGAAACAGATTTCGCTCGTAGATAAAGTATTGTTGCCAGCTTCACTGTATGCTTGGAAGTCGTTTATTGTTGTTGTTTTATGTACATGTATTCTCTTGTATTTGTGTTTTTCTTACAGATTATGTATCCTTTTATGTAAACTGTTGGGTTTTTTATTGATTGCAGTGCTTGCATGCATAATTTCAGCATTCTAGCTGACAACAAGCAACCCCAAAACAATATTAGCTTGCCTTCAGCCGCACTGACGATTTTAATAGAGTTTTTTGTCTCTACGACTATTTAAGCTAGCGAACCCAGTGAAATATAAATTAATAGTACAGTAGAGTATAGGGCTAAACAAAAGTACAGTTTCAACACCTGGCAGCTTCTGTGCACTCCCATTAGTAATAGTAATTTATTATACAAGACGATAAAGTTAAATTTTATCCACGAGTGAATCGTTTAACGTCGAGACGAAGTCGAGTGGATAGAAATAACTTTATCGTCGTGTATAATACAATATTTTTTTCTATAGCAAGAACTTTGACAATTTCAAAAGAAAATATGGACAGTCAATCACATTTCAAAATGTCAGTAGCTAGATTGGGTTGCTACGATAATGCGCAGCTGTCATATTTAATTTAAACAAAAGTTAGAAAATTAAATTACTTTATCTATCCTTGATGTTAAAGTGCTACTTATCTACCCTTGCTGTTAAAGTAAAACTTGACCTTTTGTTTTGAGTTGATAAAGGCACACTTTAACATGTGCTATAGAAAAAATTCAATTATATATTTTTTAAATTCTGCAATTAAAATAACTTTCCTTTATTTTAAGTTTGCATTTTTAAAAGAAATTTTAATTTCGTGTACATATATGAATACCCCTTTATCAAAATCTGACACTTAAACACATGTAAAAAGGTGTTCAAGAAACAATAACAAGGCTGTAGTTGAACCGTGTGTGTCTAATCGTTAAATGTTTGCAACACAATTTCTGTTAATAGATTATTCTACAAAGTCCAAACGTCAAAATGATGCAATCTATTACAGAACCAAAAAACCACTAACTGCAATGCCAAACTGAATTGCCATTCGAAAAAAGAATCTTGGAAATCGTTACTACTGCCACTGACAATCCCCTTTAATGATTTTTGACTTCTTTTAGTTTGTCACCGCCTGTTTGTCGACTTTAAAGGGCCACACAGCGACGTTTGGCAGTAGAAAGCCGCCGCATTTTGGGAAAATCTCCCACAGGTAAAAGTGTGCACTTGCAATTCAAATAGACCACCTCCTGGACACGAACGACGTAACGGCAAATATTTACCTTCAGTATTTGGCCATGTAATTTGCGGCCTATCCTATTCATGCTCTGGTGCGTGATTGATAGCCTGTCTTTGTGGAGAAGTCTAAATTTTGAAAAGAGCTTAGTAAACAATCATGGTGCATTGAAGATTTCTAAGCAAACAATGGAGCACACAGAGGTGGGTAAGTAGCAGTTCGAGTAACAAGTTAGCAATTTCTATGCAAAAAAATCATAATTACCAAGCCACAGACTGTAGGCAAATACATATTTTAAAATATTGACGAGCTGATAAAATGCTTTCGGATTTAATCGTGTTCCGCAAAATATAACTGAATGACATTATTATATTATATATTTTACATGTTTCAGCACTTTCCTACATATTTTCAACAACATAATTGAAAATCTTCTTTTCATTTTTAGAATTCTAATACAATATACAGAGTGCTTTGAAAAGATCTGTACAAAAAGTTACAACGAATTAATGAGGTAAAAACAAACTGATTTAACCTACAGTTGCCACTTTGCTTTCAGGAATTTTATATTTTATTTTTCTATGCATAAATCAAAGCACGTGCAAAAAAAAACAAAAAGAGATATAAAAGTTGGACATTAGTCATTCGTATTTTTTTCAATTATTGCAACAATTAACAGAACTACATTTACAATAAATTTAATGTTCTTTTGAAGAACCTTGAAGCTCAATACTATTGAAATAAACTTAGTATATGGGTACGTTTGGTTAAATCGGTTGGTTTAAACCCAAAAGATATCTAGCAACTTATTGTACACACCTTTTAGAGACACCCTGTCTAGCTGATATTGAAATAAAATTTCGATCCGCTACTTTAAGAAGTTTTATAAGTAGCTATAATAAAATAGACAAGCCAGAAGCTGCTTTATAAACACAGCAAATTAATATAAGAGTTAAAAATATTTAATGCATTTTAACAAAATTTAAAAAAGGGTTTTCTGCCTCACATAGCTTCATCAAAGGTCCGCTTAACAAGATCGAAGGTCATTTAACTAAGTTGATTAAAGGAATTATAGAAATCTTATGACATTTTTTACGAGCTAAAAGTAGGTTAAACGAGAAATAGTTTCTCTCTATTAATATGTATTTTAATCAGATAAAGTTACTTGAACGCCATTTCGTTTGCACAAGACTTAGAGTTATTTTATCAAGATAAGCCATTGAAACGAGGTTTATTCGTTTGAAGTATTTCAAAAGCCATTTGATATAGTTTTGTTGAATTAAAAGTCTAAAACTAAGTTATAAGTTATTCGAACAAGAATAAGCACAGCGTTAAAAGACGCTAAAAATAGTTTAACAAGATCTAGATCGGTTTTAATAGTATACATTATTTGTTTCAGATTTACTTCTAAATTCCAATAGAAGTCGTTCTGGGAGGTAAAAATCGTTTAAAGTTAATTAAATTGTTTTAACTTGATACACATAGAGACATATCAAATATTTAAAGTAAACAATTATAATCATATCAACACCATTTACAACAAGTTTTAGTAATTTTAGGCTGCATATAACATCATTAAAAGTCTCAAATATTATTTAACGAGATAACAAGCTTTAAAGAAATGTTATGGCATTTCTAACCAGCAAAAAGTCAGTTGAACGAGGTATTATGGTTGAGTTACATTAATATATTGCTCAACAAATGAACTGGACCACCCGTAAAAATTGTATTCGTTACATTCCGCCACAAAAAATATATAAAAGTTTTTGTTTATAGTATACTCATATTAAACATATTTAATTTCACTATTCTCAAATATGAACTGACGCATTAACAAAATCATATTAATAAAATAAAAAAATAAAAATATTATAAAAACTATATTTAACAGAAATAATAGGAAGAACAAAAAAAGGAAGTTAATATCAGCGTATAATATAAACTTATCACAGCAACAACAGTGATGACAGTTACAGTTAATGAATTCAAAAGCTTGCTGTTGACAATACTTTTATATTTCATGACCAACCCTTAAGTAATTTATTTTTGAACACACCGAATAAGAAAATTACTGTGAAAGCTAGACAATTAAATTGCTCAGGTTGCTGTCATATTTTTACTTCAAATTACAAAATATTATTAACATATTTAATAATACCTATTGATTTTAAGTTTTGGGCAATAAAATATCTGAAATTACGTAAATTATGTCAGTATGCACTGTTCTTTTAAAAAACTAAATGGAATTTTGTGTAAAATCATTAAGAAGCCAATATTTGAATGGCTCGTAATTAGCAAGGGGGTTTTTAATAATAATCGAAGCTAACATGCTGCAGCAGTCCATAAAAATTATCCGCTAGTGCCAGTATACAAAGCAGCATATGAGCATTACAAGGCAAGAAAGCGACAAAGCATGGATAATTTACCAAATGTTCAATGCAAGAATGCGGTAAACTTATGCGGCGGTGTTTTTAAATTACCATACCCCATACTGCATTTTTGAGCCAACCAGACACGGGATTTCGCAATTAGGTATACTTTATTTATGTGTTTTACGCTGTTTAAATGTTGTTATCGGATTTTGGCCGATTAGTTCAATTCCTCACTCAAAAACGTAATTTTCTGGACTTAACGCCTGTTACACTTGCTCGGCAATATATCTCTATGCTAGTACATCGTTTAAAACAAGCAAATTGAAATGAATAAATAATTATTATGAACCAATATCGTCTAATGAAACTATTTAAAATTATTATTTTACCATAGGTATTGTATTCTGTAATGTAATTATCGCAAATATTGTTATAGCGTCTTACACTTAGCATCTCTCACAATAAATATTAGTGTCACTATTACAAGCTGCAGATACACGCACTAATGCTCGTAGACGCGTCATACAAAATGCAGAAGTTGGTGTTATCCGACTCGTCAGAGGAAATAATAAATTAGGCTTATATTGCGCGGGGAATACCCGATTGCGATTTGCTTAATATGTAACTTAAAAAGTCCTTATCTTGCTTTTTGCATTCTAGAGATTTGGCACCCTATCGAGGTCAGTAATTCAGTAATTAAAATACCACAAAGTAATTCAATTACCTCGAGTAATTTCAATTACCACAAGTAATTCAACTACATATAAAGTAATTTAAATACATTAGAGTAATTTAATTACACGAAATTAATTGAGTAATTGAATGCAGTAATTAATTACTTTCAAAAAGTAATTTTCAAGTACTTTCTAACAAAGATGGCAATTTGAATTTTGAAAATTAATTCAATTCCAAGGCAAATAAACGAAAAGGAATTTAATTAGTAATTTAATAACAAAGTAATTAATTACTGCCCAATATTTTTTTAAATTGCACAAATATAAGTTACTTAAGCAACATTAAAAATCGCTTTAACAACGTTAAAAATAATCGTTGCGGAGATGTAAAATGGTTTAATAAGATCTACATTTGTTTTCTTCTTCTTCTTCTTTTTTCTAGTTTCCCATTTGTGCCTCACGGCGTTGGGCTCATTATCCATTTGTTTTAGCAATATAAATTCATTTTAAATCAGATTTTCTTCTAAACTACAGGAATCATTAGAACAACACGTTGTGGCGAGATGTAATTGCTTAAGCGATTCATAAGTAAAGAGCACTAAAACATTTTAAAAATATCAAGTCATTTTAGCGGGTTGAAAATCATGTACAACTCATTAATTACTTAAATTAAATAAAACGTTATTTTAACTTTATAAATTAGAATAATGAAAATCAAATGTGTAGTGTAACTAATTATAATCACTATAAAAATATAAGTCGTTTTAACAGAAATCGTTTATACACGTAGATATGTAATAATTTTAATTAAATCAAACACCGTTTTAACTTGTTAAGGGTTGTTTGGGGAAGAAGAAATACCTAAAGTAAATTACTGCAATCGTTTGAATTAGCTTGGCAGTTGGTTTAAACCCCAAAAATCTCTAGTAACTTATTGTACAGAACTTTCGCAGACACCTTGTATGGTTGTTAAAATAAATCTTAGCCCCGCCATTTTAAGAAGTTTTGTCTAATAAAATGGACAAGCTGAAGCTACTTTATAACTTTAGTAAATATAAAAGTTTAAAATATTTTAATGCATTTTAACAACATTTAAAAACAGGCTTTGACCATTTTAGGCCACATAAAGCAATATTAAAGGTCCGCTTCACAATATTGGATATCATTTAACTAGATTAAGGGCTTTAACGAAATGTTATAGTCTTTCTTAGAAATGAAATGTTGGTTAAGTGAGGTATTATCGTTTATTTATAGTAATACTCGTTTTAATGAAAGAGCATTACTTAAACGAAATTAAAAGTCGCTTTAACGACATAAAAATTGTATAAGAGACTTACACTAGCTTTAACGTTACTAAAACCAGGTGTAATAGTCAAAGCTACATAAAAAGTCGTTACTGATTTTAGACCGCATTAAACATGATTAAAAGTCCAGTTAATAAGATCAAAAGCAATTTGACTATATCCATGGCTTTAAAAAATTGGTATTTTAACGAGTTAAAAGGAAGTTAAACTAGATATTATAGTTTACCTGTATTGATAATTATTTTAATGAGATACAGTTACTTAAACAACGTTAAAACTCGTTTTTATAACTTTAAAAATTGTTTATACAGAGCTGTTTTATCAAGATAAGTCAAGTTAAACTAGGTTTATTCACTTAAACTATATTATTAAGAGTCATTGATTTAGTTTTGTTGAATTAAAAGTCCAAACAAAAGGCTAAAAGTTATTTTGACAAGAATAAAAGCCGTGCAAAATGAATTTAAAGTGCTTAACAAAATCTAGTATATTTTTAACAATGTTACTTCAGTTGAATCAAATTTACGTTTAGAAACTACATTAAAAACCGCTTTAACAACACGTGTTGATGCGATATAAAATGTTTAAACGATCTCTAAATAGTCAGACACCTAAGCATTTAATACAAATTTCTTGATAAAGAATCGTTTAAAGAAGACGAATTAGCCAAATTAGTTTGGCACATTTTAAGTAGAAAAATACATTAAACCAGAATTTATTGATGAAGATAAAATATTGAACCATACACGTTTGCTTATCGCACTTAACGAGACTCGTTTCGTTTAAATGCTTATAATCAAACTTAATCGCATCGTTAATATCTATTACATAGATATATTTAAACGAGGTTAAACATGACTGAATAGGATTGGCACTCGGATAAAACTTATATAAGACATTTTATATAAACAAGTCATTTAAACACAATTTAATCGTTTAAATTAAAATGCCTTTAAATGAGACGAAAAATAATTATAACCAGATTAAAAGTAATTTTCGCGAAATTAAAAGACTAAAATCATAAATAAACGTTGTTTGAACGTTAAAGTCTATTGAATGCAATTGTAACTTATATAAAGGAGGTTAAATGCCTTTTAATTAAAATTTTACCTTGTTTTAAGACACTAGTAATCCGTTAAAAGTGTCATTAATATGTGTATTAACGAGAGAAAAGTTGCCCTATTGGCATTTAACGTCGTTTAAATTCTATTTAAATAATTTCGGGAGTTCTTTCTTAACAAAATTAAAAGCCATTCAAACAATTCTTTTAACTAGACCTGCATAAAGGTGTTATAAAGTTGATTGACAGGCAATAATATTAGAAAACTTTAGTAGTTTAATTTTTTAAATCTTATTAAAATTTTCTTAAAGGATATTAAAAATTATTACTTCTCCTATTAAATTCCCTTGCAAATATGTTGGTTTCTACGAAATGTTGTTATGTAGGTGAAAGATGCAGATGTTAAATAATAAATAATGCTATATAGAAGTGGATGCTACAAAAATGTTCTGAATGAATATCCTACTGACATTTTGCCCAGTTACAGTTCTTACAGCAAAAATAGAATTAATGATATCTGATGCTACATCTTACGTTGATAAAGCAGATCGGGATTTACTTTTTTCATAATACAATAAATACAACATGTCGGTGCAATAGAATTCAAAAACAAATCAAACGCCTCCAAACGTAAATGATTTTATGAAGAATTGCTACAAATATGTCGACAACCTTCGAAACGATTTTAAACAAAAATGCAAGATTGAGAATACCTGCCTACGTAAGTCAAAGTCAAGTAATAATTTCAACTGTGGAACTGCTTTACTAGCACATTCGATCAGCATATTCAATTTAAAATATACCTCCATAATATGGTTGTTTTTAAAAGAAGTTGTTTAATGTGCAAATATATTTTGTATTAAAATGTAGTTTTTCATTGTTGGTAAGCTAAAAACACGCTGTGATTATTTTTTGTAAAATATGCAAAAGACATAAAGATTTGGTGTAGAATCCACGTTCAGACTCCGTTTTTTAAGATGTTGTTTGGACGTGAGACTATATTTTTCACATTCTAGAACTCCAACCATACAGACAACGTAAATCCCAGGTAATTTGATAATTCCACTAATTCAAAGCCTGGTCGCGTAACTGATAAATCATAAAAGAAAAACGGTTTCAATTAAAAGCAAATATGAGAAATCGAAAGCCCGCCATATATTCCCCGGCCCCCTGCAGCCAAGGTAAGTAATGAAATTTGATTCTCGTTTTTAATGACGAAGGCACGCAGAATCGCTCCAAACGCACGCCTGTGTATTCCGAAGAGGACTTAGATTTCATTTAGATACTCCCCGGCCAACATTGAAGCAATTAAGATTTGGAGGAACTCCGCCGAGCGCCACAGGGGCCCGGTGCGGGCCTATGTTGTGCAGGACCGTAGCCGAGATGTCTATGCATGGGAACATGAAAGACACTCTTCTACTGCTGAGGGTAGGTGCACATGCTTTTTTACAACAGCGTTAATAATAGTTATTTATATACTAATAGAGTAAACTACGATTTTGGGTAATACGTGAGGCGACCAGATGGACTTTAATGCCATATTTTATATTTTATATTTAATACATTATATACCGTAAGAACAGTTATGCTTAAGTTATAAAGTAAATTTTTTTAAAAAGTTGGTTCGGTAAACAAACTACATACATGTGTAACTAAAGTTAGCTAAATATTCTGTTCAAATAACAATATTTCTTTGTCCACTTGCATGAAAACAAATAATTAAGAAATTTGTAGATCTAGGGACATGGTTATTAAATTAGATAGCTTTAAATTGATTCATTTATTTCAAATACTGTATGTAACAATAATCCGTTGCTATCAAATTAGTGAAACTAAATAATAATTACATTAATACATCTTTTATCAAAGTTGAATGTTAACTAAAGGATATTTAACGCATTAAACTAAAAAAAAGCGTTGTTTCAACTAAATAAAACCTTTTTAAACTGTATTGCTTATATTATTAAAATTAAGGGTTGCTTTACCACAATTTTATGTCAGTTAAGTCGCGTGGTCTCGTCTGGTTTGACTCATTGCTCAAGCTAACTCGAATTCTCTGCGATTATAAGGTTAGCGACAACGACAAACTTAATCTAACTAGCAGGGTAAACAAACTCTACTTTACGGCTTCTATCTTGCACAAAACTAATAAAAACAGTGCACGTACTAGTAGCTTGTATGAAAGAAAATTCCAACAGTGAAATTTAATTACCAGGGCTTTAAAGAATTTCATAGTCACAGGGTACAGCGAAATGGATTACATAAAAATTAGAAGTCATCATTGATGCATAATTGCAAAACAACCGAGAAGGTTCATGCTGAAATAAACACAATTGTATTCACATAACGAGAATGTGGACCTCAGACACCAAGCCTGGATGGAAAGCTCACGTCAAAAAAGGGAAGAACTAGGCCTTAAATATAATAAAGTGCATTGGCTCTTAGGAAGAAACTCCTTGCTGTCAATATATAACAAACTACTACAGTTGCTTTCAGATACCGAGAATACTGATAGGTTGCCAGTTTTCTCGCTATTTAAACACAACTGTACAGTTCGTTAAAGAAGAAAGAGTCATAAGTTAGCATTTATGAATTGTTAATAACAGAATGACGTTATAATAAAAATTGAGACGTGGTATAGTATCCGGGTTATATAAACAAACTTAAAAGGTTATTAGCTATCTCCCTGGATCCGAAAAGCAAAGATAACCATAATTAACTGGCTTCTTCTTAGGATCGACAAAAAGCTAGACTCTAAACTTCATCCACGTGCACGACGCTTATCAGGAAGGCCTATGGATAACGAAGAGCATTCATAAGCTTCGCCAAGAAAATGCCTTTGATCAAACGGCATGAGCGTTAATATCAAATTAGTTCCGTATACTAACTATATTATCAAATAATGTTATCGAGTCGAATGTAATCCAAAATTAATTAAAATGACGCTATTGACGTGAGTAAAATTTGGAATTAGTTAGAACGTTAGGTAAATCGTGGGCAGCAAAGATCGCTAGCTATAAAAAAATAAGTTACGCAATTCAACGCTTTAAAAATGCTTTAAAAAATTTATTAGGGCCCCGCTATTTTAAAATTACTGCGAATACGCAAATTTATCCCTGAATTACAAGCGCCTGATAATGTGCATGAAGGGTGCGCGGAGTATTCTGCAATTCGTATCACTGGAATACAGCCATGCAATGCAAAACAAAGAAAACCTGCTATATCCAAGAGCTGCAAGTTGATCGGCGGAGTCGTGGCCTTATGTACTTCTTGAGGCAGGCGGTCTCTCCAGGTCCATAAGACAAATGCGGAACACTCGGCAGGTTTTTCTTCTTCCTCTTATATTTTTAGGCTATTGGCATGTTTAGTTGTGGTCATATTAACTCTCTTTGCTCGTAAATCGGGTAGGTCGTCGAAATCAAGAAAAAGCGCCTTTGTTAGAAGTGAACGACTACCATAAGTGCGTGGCAGCAAGAGAGCGTACGGTTTTTAAAATTTCTATCTAGTCGCCGAGAGTGGAATCCTGTCTGGAAGCCGGCGAGTCTAGCATATTGTTGGCTTTGGTTCTCCACTCAAAAGGCTAGTACCCAAATAACGTATTTATCATGAGGAAGCCGAAAAGGCCTACAAAAGCATTATTCTCTTGTGAACTCATGTGAAATAAAAGATGACAACACATACCCGCAGGTGACAATCAACCAGTCGTGAAATGCGCTAGCAACGAAATATCTGTACATCTTCCAGAAAGGATAGGATTCACTTTTACAATAACATATATACACCATAATAGTTGCTCCCCAACAAAGAATGGCGATGTTGTAATAGAAAAAAATATCTTCTTTTTCTCAACCTCCCGGCCGCGAGTGAGTTTTAAAGAACACCGGTAAACAAGTTTCCAAATTCCTCGAAGAGCCATCAAGTTAGACGCGCATGGTTCGAGGTACCAAATTTAGATTTTAAACATTTCCCAAAAACTAACCAAAGTAAAAATAGGCAACCTGCTCTACACACAGGCCCCTTAAGTGCCCTAAAAAGAAGAGCATAGCTAAATAACAACCGACATTTTTCTTAAGGGCAGGTAGACCTAAAAATGTCTCCCCATGCCCTGATAACAAGTGTTGGATAATGACTATAGAGTCGGGAATAGGAACTTTAGTAAAAAAGGGAAGTGACATCAAAACTTACAAGTAAATCTTGTTCCTTCGAAAACAATACATTAAAATCAAACAGTATGTCATCTCAAGGTGTTTATTGAGTACATTGCTCTTGTAATGCTGTATACATTGGTGAAACAGGACGTACAGTAAAAATTCGCGTTTCATGAGCACCAGCGCCATAAGATCCTTTTTGACAATTTAAAAATTGTTTAAAAATACGCCTCTGAGATAACTCGGCTGTAGATGCCATTGCATAAAAATACCCCGCTGCATGTAATACAAGATCCGGCAGAATTAAGTATCCATTTTCAAAGTTAATTGATTTCATAATATAATGAGATATACGAGGTATGTAAATTAAGTCTCTCATCACTGGCAACGTTCGATCTTCCAACACTGGCGATGTGGGACTTAGAGGGGTGGTAGGTGAACATGTGATACGCCTTCAGTACGAGTTTGAACTCACTCGAGTCATTTGGTTGTCCGTAGCGAATATTTTTGTGAAATAGTTTTTTCTAATGCGTTCTAAAAATGAGTGACATCAATTTCGAGCAACGGTGTGCTATCAGGTTTTGCTTCAGACTTAGTCACAGTGCAAAGGAAACGTTTGCAAAACTTCAGCAGGCCTACGGAGACAGTGTTTTTTCAAGGGCCCAGGTTTTTTGGTGGTTTAAGGCATTTTCAGAAGGAAAAGGGTCGACACAATCCGGGATCTTCCTCGTACAGATCGTCGGTTGACAGTCAGAATGATCGGGGAAGAGTTGAATTTGACACACACCACCGTTCATCAGATTTTGACCAATGAATTGGGGATGAAAAACATCTGCGCAGAAATGGTTGCAACAAACCTTTCCCAGGACCAAAAGGACATCAGGAGAAGAAGGTGCCTTGACGTTTTGGGATCGATTTATGGAACATGTCATTACTGGCGACAAGTCCTTGTAACTTTTTTCTCTTACCGAGATTGAACTCACCTTAAGGGACGTCATTTTGGGACAGTTGAAAACATTGAAACGGCTGTAATCGACCAGCTGAAGGCTATTCCAGTATCCGAGTTCTAGCACTGCTATGAGGATTGGAAGAATCGTCTCCGGTGCTGTGTGGTGTCCCAAGGAAGTCATTTTGAGGGAGATAATATTGAATTGTAATTCTATTCGAATAAGAAGATTGAAAAAAATCAATCTCATTATTTAATTTACAGACCGTAATTTCAAATCAAGTCGCCATGCTTTCGCGATAAATAGAAATTTAAGAAAGTTGTCAAACCGTTTGTGAGAAATGTCAGTTTAGCTGTGAATATGGAGCATTATTCAAATATTCAACGTTTTTTTGCGGTTGAAGCTTATTTTAAAAATAACAATTCTGCTGTAACCACCCAGCGTTTATTTCGTCGTCACTTTCATTTAAATCCACGAGATGCAGTTCCTAGTCGAATAACAATTAAAAAGTGGGTGCACAAGTTTCGAAGTACTGTCTCATGTGCCAAAGAAAAACCAAAAGGAAGAACTCGTTCTGTACGCATACTTAAAAATGCTGAAAGGGTAAGAGCAGCTTCAAGAGCGCCAGCAACGAGAAGGAGGTCACTTGACCGATGTAATATTTAAAAAATAAAATTTCCGTGTTTCCTTAAGAACCTTTTGTTTGATTTTTGAATAAAAATTTAGCCATTAACAAAAACAACTCAATTTAATATGGATACTTCATTCTGCCGGACCTTGTACAATTAAATATTTGTATTTTCTGATTGAGGGTGTTAGATTAGCAAATATTGTATCACCTACAATAAAGTTCATAAAATGGTAAACTTCTTTAACCAACCAGAAATTAGAGAACATAGATTGCATTCTTCTAATTTTTTTTTTAAATTAGTGCTTCCTAATTTTGTTCCCGTGTACTAGGTTTCTAATCAGTTATTTGCAAAGTGAAAATTAGGTGTAAAGCCTAACTTTGTACAAATTTAAGTAACAACCAGGTAGCTGATCTTTACTACTGCGTTGAGAAACCCAATGAACTATTGGTTTTAATAAGAATACAAAAATACCACAAGGTCCCTTAAAAGGCTCAACTCTGATGGAGAAAATTTCTTGCCGCGCATTATAGTTTTAATGTTTTTGTTGCGACTGTCAATCCTTCTTTAAGGGACATTAAAATTTCCATGGAAAATAACAATTGAATGTTCAAATTGCACCACTAGGTTCGTTAAACATTTTGTTTCCAGTAAATCTGTATTGGGATCTACCTCCTGGTTTGTTGCGGTTGCTACTATCACAATAAAATCTATAGAAAACAAACTAACAGTTTCTTATCTGCAATTTCGGTGTTGCAGTGTGTTCGTTTCAAATTCTTAGTGGTATCGCAATGAATTATTTCTTCAGTCCAATCTTCGTTGGTGTCCGTGCTAATCCTGTGCGTTTGTTCCCCGACAAATGTAAATGGCACTTTCCAAAACGTATTTTTAGGCATTCCGATCGTTCACATTCAGAATCCATTGCTGCGATGAGCAGAGATGCCGACACGTCTTCCTGCAGGGACGTGTCAGAGGGTACGTGAAACAATACCTAATTAACAGTCAAACGCAGCGCTGGTCGGCGGTGTGACTTAACAATACGTTTGTAAACGGAATAACCATGAATCAGTCGGAATCTTACACGCTGCACAATGCATGATTAAGCGCCCTGAAAAGACCGCAAATTGCTATGATTGTATCCTCAATTCGCACCCATCAAACGCAGTGGACGTTTTTGGTGGATGCACCAGGGCCGTAGCTGTGGCGAGAATTGTCCTCGTTCGAAAACATAATTATGTGCTATCCGAAAACTGCCGATTAGATGTTACACCCAAATATTTAAAAATATCTAACTGTTCTAGCTTGTTTCTATAAATTTTTATGTCTATATTTTTGTTTTATTTCTTGTCTTCCTTAGATCGGTTTTATTCGTGTTCTTTCAGGTAGCTCATCTTTTCACATTTCTAGATTCTCCCGTAATTGTGACTCCTTTTCTCGACATGGTATAACATCGTCCCCTCAATCACCTCTGCTAGTTTTAACGAGTTTTAGCTTATCTTAAATGTATTTTTCAGTAATCGCTCGCATATTTTAGCTCTCACCCTTATTGCGGTTATACCTCTATAAAAGTCACCCAGTATTATTGCTATTATTATTATTCACTTCTGTCCGCTATGAGTATAGGATATTATTAACTCTCACTTGTAAGCAGGCCTCTGGCCAGCTTCCTCTTTAATCTTGTGTGTAGTGTTTTTGAGCCCAGTTGAAAGTATACTGCGCCATTGCATTTGTTTAGATTGTTGTAAAATTTCCTCGATATTTTGGTGATAAACTCTTGTACAGTGGGCATATTACCTTCTCTGTGTAGTTTGTATATAAGTAACAAACTATTGTGCATCAGTGATGGTGCGCAATACTTTATATTGTGTAATTTGTAATTTATTGATGTTCGTTTTGACTCTTGCGCTCCACACATAGTAGCCATAAGCGAATATTGGTCTAATTATGCTTGTACATATTAGTATGTCGCATTTTATTCTAAGCGTGGACTTCTGTTAAGAATTGGATACAGCATGTTGTGCCGAGCATACGATTGTGATAATTTTTTGTTGATATAGTAGCTCCAAGGCAATCTTCGGTCTAGGTATTGTAATGATAGCCCACTCTAATTGGTGATAGTAAGTTTGTAATAATAAATAAATAAATGTAAATGTGGGATTATCACCACAAATTATGAGTTTTAATAAGAATTAATTTTTATAAGAATTATTGTGCTGTCACAGGGCTTATTAAAATGATGCTTGTCAATTCATTGCAATAAATAAATGGTATTTTGCCTTTTTATATTTTATTCATTGGCAACTAATTTTAAATTAATGCTCCGACTTAGCACTTGAGAACTCAATTCCAGGGTTAGGTTGTAACACACAGTATAACTTTAGTTCTTGAGTATAATTTTTACTATTGTATAACAAATGCACATTTATAAAACGAGTGGCAGATAACGTATAAAATTGAATGGTAGACGCAGAGCTGTCAAAGCCACAAAAATTCAGCGTAATATGATGGCAAATCACCAACAATTAACAACGTTTTGTTTCCTTTTCTTACGTCACAGAAGACGCTGGCTGGCAATTGCTTTGAATGCTGGTCGAATTCGTTTCGCACTTCCAAGGGACGCTACGGCGATAACTCCTTTTTGGAAGGATCCTAGCGGCTGCTGCTTCTCGGCGGACCTCAAGCATTCTCTGCCCCAGCTAGATTACACTGCTGCAAACCTTTCGAAGCTCCATGGTGTTCAAATGGACCTGGAAAGAGAGACTGGTGTCTGAATTGCACTTCCTAGTGACGCCACCTTTGTAATTCGTTTTTGGAATGCTCCCGGCTGCTCCCATCTGCTTGTAAACCACAAGGAAGGACCCATCTACACGCTACACACTATTTTCAGCCGGCTGCTGCCTTAAAACTAGACGAAAACCGACCCCGAAGTTGTACTCAAATGGGCGTAACTTCCTATTCAATTTTCTCTGGAATGGCACTTTATAACTAGGTGAAAATTCGTACAAATGGACCCTGCACACTGGTGATTAAATAAAACCCAAAACTGGACTAAAATATTTTAATACTTTTAATACACAAAATTTATCAACTTTGGCGAACCAATCTTTTTAACAGCTTATGGCTTAGCTTCGCTAATAAACAATGACAACAGAACATCTTACTTTTTACGTCATTTTTCAAGTTCTATGTTTGTCTATCTTCTCCTGCAACATCTAACGTGTTCTTCTATTTCTAATCATTTCAATTTTCTCTAAACACTCTTATTTGTAGTAATTATATAAATTAAGGTTTTTCCATTTTCTTCTATTTCCATTTGTATAAGCCAATAATTGTTTTCTATTTTCAGAATTTAGATTTAATGAAAGGGCAGAAATACAGTAGGGGGTCCAAGATGGGAACCCTGAAGAAGTTCAAGACTATTTGCAAGAAGATGCGATACGTTTTCTAAATTGCATCCGCACAAAGTGACTTGCCAGCAAGCAGCAACCAATGCGCGATTATTTTAAAATTATAGATTGCACAGATTTGTGGTGGCATTTCCGAAATAAATTGTGAGAATTAGTTTAAACAAATGGAAGCAATTTTGAATTGAAAACGCATTCTGAAGGAATAACTTCCATATACAGTGCATCCCAGGATTGATGTTACACGAGGTGAGATGGTCTAAAAATTTTTGAATTTTATTTTAAGGTTCTGGGATTCGGTCCTGCTTGGTTTGAAAAGAATTTTAAGAATATTTTCAGTTTTTGAAAAACAAAAGTGGCCTAGACAGAGAAGAGAAAACTATTTACTTTCAGGTAAACTACCGTTTTTGTTCATGATACGGAAAAATTGTATTAAGAAAAGTTGTTCATAATGAGTAATTATGATCCTATACAGAATTTCAGAAATATCTGTCGACTTAGATTAAACCGTCATTTTTAATAAATGCAGTTTGTTTAATCTAAAAAATAACGGTTTAATCTAAGTCAACGGATCCTTCTGAAATTTCGCATAGGGCCATCATTTCTCATTTTGGACAACTTTTATTGATACAATTTTGCCGAATCATAAACAAAAAGGGTAGTTTACCTGAAAATAAAATATAATTATACATATAAAAAATTGTTTTTTTTTAATTTGACAGATCTTTCTGAAATTTTGTATAGGACCATAATTTGTCATTATGAATAACTTTTTTTAATAAAATTTTGCTGTATCATAAACAAAAAGGGTACTTTACCTGAAAATAAAATAGTTTTCGTTTCCCTGTCAAGGCCTACTTGTTTTTTCAAGAACTGAAAATATTTTTAAAATTCTTTTCAAACCAAACAGGACCGAATTCCAGAACCTTAAAATAAAATTCAAAAATTTTTAGACCATCTCATCTCTTGTAACATCAATCCTGGGACACACTGTAGAATAGCAAATACGAATACAAAACTGTTGTAGCTAAATCCGAGAACCGAAACTAATAGAATACAACAAAAGCAAATTCTCATTGCCATCGGTCATTTCATGTTCTCCTTAATAGAATTTGTCGTAAACGTTCAGAGCTCCAGCACGGCAAGGCACACTATAATAAATTACTATCATTTTCCAAGTGTCCAGGAATTTCGTTTGCATTCCGCTCCTGCTGCGAGAATGCCATAATAACAACTCTGTTTAATATTTCAGTACGCTCGTAGCTTTGGTGAAATATATCTCTACTTTTCTGAATACATCGCCATGAAAGTTTGTTTCGTTTATTTTAAGAGAGGTATTTTCGGTGCATTTAAATGTTAGAACAATTGAGTAGTAATAAACATTACTAAATATTTTCTCTTGCAGTGAACAACAATTTAAAATATTTGAATCCTAACTACGCTCAAGATTTGCAGCTGACGATATTCCCTACATACATATAACACCACTTTTCAACAGTTCGATTAGATGGTTTTAATTTTTAAAAATAAATTGTATTTCCGAACTGGAAAATGACAATTCCCAATCTAGAAATCTTGAAAGCTTTTGTATAGACAAATGAAAAGAGAATGGTACTTAAAAAATCATAAGTATAAACAAGGGATATCAAGAAAGTACATTATTCTGTACAAATACAGATGGTAACTGAGAGGGGACCAGCAGAAATATTATAAAGATGGAAATACTACTTTATATAGGAGTTAACTGTATAAGAAAGTTAAGAGAACGAACAAGAAACAAAACTACGCGAAAAGCAAATACAATAAAATGCACAGGTGGTAAAGTGCAGTTGAAAGCGGTGACTATACGTAGAACCCCCAGACCTTAGTGAAATACAAGACTTCGTTAAAACTTTCAAAAAGAGCAGAAGCTCTGGGAGTGATTGTATAAGTACCTACATGCTTAATTAATCAAGTACGGAGAAATTATTTCTTCTTCTTCTTGTTCGTCATGTCCAAACGTCGTGGCAGGATCTACATTGGACATTGCTTTACGGTGTTTCTACACAGATCTCTATCCATTTGTACGCCTTTCCATCCAAAACACCCTTAACATTCTCTGAGAGCAATGTATCTCCGTTGCCTTGATGGTCCAGCTCTCTGAGATATTATAAGGAAGACCAGCAACCGCACAAGTCTCATATTTCCCGATTTCCATATTTGATTCGATGCGGTTATTTTAAGCTAATATCCTTTCCCGGAGGCTACCACCAATGGCGTCGTATCGTCTTTGTATGTCAGATTCCAGACTCACCTTCCCCCGATAAGATTCCACTATCTCGTCCTTCCGTAGCTGTACGTATTATGCATTCTCCGTCGATGTTGAACAGAGGTAGTGAGATGATACAGCCGTGTCTCCTTTCCCAGAATTAATAGATCCTGTTAACTGGTCTTCCACTTTGAATTGGGTTTAACTGGAAGAGTAGAGATTGTGGATTAAGGAAGAGAGATGAGCGGGCACATCAATTGTTGTCATGATATTCCAGAGTATTTCCCACTGAAAGTAATCAAATGCTTTCTGGTAACCCAGGAAAGAGAGATAGCCAAGTGTGTTGAATTCTGTCAATTTTGTGACAGTCTGACAGAGGTTTAGGAATTTGTTCCCTTGTAAGAAGTGAAGGTAACTCAGATATACGATCCTCTGGTTCCGGGCCAGAAAATGTTAGTTCAAATCCTAGCAACTCCAACAGCATTCACTGCAATTCCCCAATCCGGCTTTGGCAACAGTAAGGTTGTAATACCTAGAACCTCTTCGAAGAGGAAAGGTCGATGACCCCACAATGAAGATGTAGACAAAGCTGACAGCGAATGAACCTCTACCAGGTTTAAATTCGGCCTGCTCATCTGGGATTTGTGGATGTATACATGTTTTAATTCTCTAGTTGATCCATAGCAACACTTTACTCGCATAATAGACTACATCAATTGTTTGCGATATGACGAGTGCCACAACGGAGGTATATATTTATACAATAAGATACACAAATTGATAGCTAATATCTATATTATGGAGAAAAGATCAAATTCCACAAACATGTGCAAAGAGAATCGTGTGTCCAAGATAAGACACAATGTGAAAACTGGAAGGTAATAGCTTTGGTCAGTATAGTATACAAAATCTATATTAAGACTGTAACAGGTATCTTAAGAAGAGCAATTGAAAACATAGTCAGCACAGGGAGCTATGATGACAATTTGATTTATTTGTCCTTTTCAGGGTACAGACAGATCATTGTCCCCTCTCACTCTAAAGCACTTTAGAACCTAACAAAGGGACCAAATCTCTATTTTTGCTAGCGGTAAATCCATTAAAAAGCGATGTTCCTTTATTTTCCATGCGAATCAAATTTTTGCGCATCAGTTTGCGATAAAATGATCCTCTCGTTCTACTTAGTCAGCTATACGTCTTACTCTATCTTTTAATTCTACCAAAATTTAAGAAATGGATTAAGCCAAGAACAACAAAGAGTATTCAGCGGAGGGTCATAAGAAGAGTACATTAACAAAAGAAAAAGAGCAGATAAGAAAGAACAACGAAGCAGGAAAAAGCTACAACAGGACATTCAAAAAAGAGCAAGCAAATGGAAAGAAAATCTACGAAAACAGG
Organism: Agriotes lineatus; assembly: GCA_940337035.1. Lineage (NCBI taxonomy): Eukaryota > Metazoa > Arthropoda > Insecta > Coleoptera > Elateridae > Agriotes > Agriotes lineatus. The sequence goes on from OW679200.1 coordinate 133,740,078, forward strand.
TGAAAATTATCAATTATCAAGGGATACAACATCCACAAACACGGAAAAGCTTAAAGCATTAATTAAAGGAATAGCCAACCAAATTGGGGTGTAACTTTAACCCATTGGTCAAATTTACCCAAGGCACACAAAATGTGCTAGAAATTCGAATAGAGCTAATACCGTTACAATCTTCACTCACATCTTCACATCGTTCGGATTTTCGGTAAGGCGATCTTAGCCGCTATGCGCGGACGTAGCGTAAACCGGTACGTCAGTAAGTTCCTTCTTCAATCCCCTCTAAAAATGCGCCGATATCGAGGTGCCAGAAGAGTGTAGAAAGAGAACCTGAAGCTAGTTAACTTGACTTGAGACTTGAACCTGAACCTGATCCTGACTACCTGCTCTAATCTAACTCCCGGCCCCGGGGCCTAGAGCTTCTTTCCTAGTACTCTTCTGACCTGTCTGGCGACGGTGGACTTAGTTTCCATCTCACTGGAAAATTTCTTCACCTGCCCGCACTATCTTATTTCCCCGGCTATTATTACCATAAACTCTTTATGAAATTAACATAAAATAAGGCTTATCAAAATATTAGGAGAAACCTCTAGGCCGACGCAAAATCGAGATGCCTCGACTCAGGCAAAGTAGCCCACCTGCCGTGAGTTCGGACAGACCGCGCTCGCCTGCGATTCTAGCTGCAACGAGCCGTACTATGTAAATGGTAAAAATATCCAGTTTATATTATTTCGAGTGGTCCAAACTTATTCACATACGACGTACCACGTCCAGCCAGGCTTCATGCTCTCGCCGTGAACATCACAGCCACCGTAAAACACTTTCTTTCCAATGAATTTGTCCACCCGTCAACTGTAAATAACAAACGCCATCTTTTCCGACGCAAATATAGTCTGTTTCAGATTTATCCAGTTCAAGTACTACATCGGAGCTACCTCGTCCAAGCCTGCGAGCACCCTTTTTTACCTCACCTCACTAACTTTTTTTTAGAGAATCGAGGGGCAGCAACCGGGCCAAACCAAGTGCCGTTTGGGTTGCCGAGTGTCCAGAAACATTGAACGGCAGAACCACTCCACAGACAGAATATTTTTAATAATATTTGTTGTACATAACATTTTTCCTTAACTAAGAATTATGTTGTATACATCACAAATTCGTTAAATATTTGTGTGGTGAGGGGTTTTAACAAATTTGTGATATTTTCAAACCACAGGCTCCAGTAGTGTTTTATATGTTGTATACAGTTAAACACGTTATTGCTACACGGTGTTATGCTTGTAATCTATACATTTGGGTAGAACGGATTCTGGGCATCTGAGTTTTACCCCAGGCAACCAGCTTAAAACTGAATTTAGGGAATTTTGGTCAAGTTTAAATAAGCACCCTTTGCAGGGATTTGAAGTTAAATTTGAAAATTCCGGGAAAAATCAGGTTTATTACAGAAGAAATCAGACAATCAAAAATTACATAAAAAAGAAAAACTTAAAAAGACGGTAAGGACATGATAAAGTTAAAAACCATTTTTAAAGAAAGAGGTGGCATGTACTACGTGAAGAGATCGGCTCACTGAAGAAGACGGAAGCACACGAGTGAAGCGGAAAGAAAGACAACATTGTAATCAGAGGAGCCAATTTCAAGGACGAAAAAGTGGAAAAAACCGTAAGGAATTTATTAAAAACAAAAAATGAGTTAAAACCACAATAGAAGATGTGTACAACACTGGAAAGCGAAAAGCAAAAGTAGTTAAAGTAGTTAAACTAAACAATTTTGAACAAAAACTGGCAGTTCTTAAACGAAAACACAAACTCTGTAAACGAATAGATATCTGGCCAACAATCTAACAGTGAAACAACAAGGAATACCGGCAACATAAAGGAAATTCTAAAGAGAAAAATACTAAAGGTAATAATACAAAAGTAGGTTACCAAAAACTCGAGATAAATTGCATTAAATACCACTCGTATTTAATGCAATTTTGAAAATGACTACGAGACTAAAGGGGATGCTAATACAGGTAAAACTAAATTGAATAAATACAAACCAGTCAATAAGAATTACTAATGCTATTGGAAACGATGTAGTGTGTATTGCGACATGGAATATCCGAGGAACCTCTGTTGAAGGAGCTCTAGAAAAATTAACAGAAGAATTAGATAAGGGTAGAATAAAGGTGGTTGCTAACAGAAAGACATTTTTCTAACAGATTTGGAAAAGTATGAGTTCCCCAATAGCGAAAGAGAGAATAGACTTTTTGGTTGAAAATGGATTGAAGCTCGCGGTTGTAAAATTTAGAGATTTGAACGAAAATAATGGCATAATCGCGTTCGAGAGAAATATATAGAAAATGTATTTTAATAAACACGCATACTCCTATAAATGATTATAAAACAGGTAAAAGATAATTTGTAAGAACAAGTAGAAAAGGAATATGGAAAAATATTGAAATATTACTTGAAACTAATTTTAAGAGATTTTGATGGCATGATAAGCAAGAAGGCAGCGTATAAACCCACAACTGGAGATCACAGTAAACATCCAACTACTAGCAGGAATGGGGAAAGACTTATAGACTTCGCTAGCGGTAGGGGACTGCAAATAAAAAATACCTACTTTAAACACACACATAGAGGTTGATGGGCCACACCAGGTAACGGAGTCACAAACCAAATAGATCACGTACTAGTGGAGGACCGGTACGCAAGCAGCATAAAAAACATACATAATTACCGACAAGCGAACACTGACTCAGACCACTATATAATATGGATAAAAATGAAGCAAAAAATCACAAAGAAGAAAATATTATAAAAAGAGTGAACAGCCACATGTAATGTAGAACTGCTGAAGGAAGAAAAGGTAAGATACTCGTATGCGGAAGAAATACAAAAATAACTAGAGAAAGAAGGAAAGAGGAGTAAAAGCATAGAAGAGCAATGTAGTAACACAATCCAGACACCAACCAAACAAACAATTACAACGGAGAGTAAATCAAAAATAAAAAAGTGGTTTGACGAGAAATCTATAAGAACACTAGAAGAGTGAACAAATGCAAAAAAGGTTATGATAAATGCCAAGACGCAAAATGCAAAAGAGTACGAACAGAAAAAGAGAAAAACAAGCAGAAGGCAAACAGATAGGTGATGAGGGAAAAGTAGTGGTAAGATGGCAGAACTATTTCAGAAAATTGTTTAATGTGGAGATAACAAACACGAAGAATCAGAGGAAAGAAACCAACAAGCAGAAGATGAAGCAGAGTGTGGAGCTCCAACTTTTGAAGAGCTACAAAAAATAACAACTTTAGTGAAAAATATAAAGGGTGCGTATAATGCCGTAATAACAGCGAAACGCCTAAAGCATGGAGAAGGGAGATTGCAAGAAGCGATATACGAATTAATAGAACCAATATAGCTGAGGCAACAAATGCTGCAGGAGTGGAAAGGCGACAAACTACAAGTTTAAAGTTACCGGAGTATAACACTGTTAAAAGTAGCATACATAATTCTAGCAAAGGCTATACTGAACAGGATAAAATTGGTAACGGGGGAACTGGGAACACCAAGGTGGCTTCAGGCCCAACAGGGGCACGGCGCCGGCGGACCAAACCTTTATGCTAAAGTATAGACGAGCACAAATATGCATTGGCTTTAAATACACACATATAAAACAATAATACAAATACGATTGAATCCTACAATAAATGACCATGTTTACACACAACGGTGTGAGTCAAGAATGAATAAGCTACGGACGTTAGCTCGGTGCTACACGCATTTACAAGTTAAAATAATAAAATCACTATGTCATATATACATTTACATTTAAACAACGTTAAAAGAACACCTGAAAAGCATAAAACGGCAACAACTTAGATGGTTTGGACACATAGTACGGATGGGGGAAGAAAGAACAACAAAAATAATATGGGCGGCAAGACAGTATCGGACAAGAACAAAAGGTAGGCCAAGGAAAACAAGGGACAAGGAAGTAGTAGCAAACTTAAGAAGAAACGGAGAGACTTGGAATGAAGGAAGAAGATTGGCATAGGCAAAAAAGAATGGGCAACGAGAATATATAATTAATTTAATTTAATTTAGAAGGATTTATCGTTGTAATTAATATTTGAATTGTATTTAATTTTTTTTTCAAAATAATTTAGCACATAATTAACCATTCATATCTAACCGCTAGGTTAAGGTTAAAATACTCCAATTTTATAACTCTAGTTCTCACCTTTATTGGCCCTTTAGTCTATATAGCGATAAAAAAATCTGTCTATATGCTTTATTCGCTTGTTTATGTGGAAGCTAGTTGACTTCTTTCCATTTCATCTGCGTATTCCATCTATTTTTTTTTGGTGCACCTACTCCATGGCTTTGCAGTTCGCAAAGGTCTATGATTTTATTTTGTAGACTTTTAATTACTCTTTGTAAATTATGTACGGTACAGATGAGAAAAAACTTGACGGCAAGTGGGACATGCATAGTAAAGTAAAAAAGTTTTTATAATTCTATTTGACAGCTCCATCAAGCCTCTACTTGACGAAAAGGAAACGAAGTGAAGATAGAAATAATTTATAAAAGAGATCCTCACCGATAATTGAGCTAGCAACGATGTAAAGAAAAACTTTTCCGAAGGAAATGCTATTGCTATATCATAACACAGGAAGCTCTCGGATCTGGATACTATTCCAAATAAAATTCTGAAACTGATTACCTAACAAAATATCATTTACACTAGAAGCTTGTTCATTCTAATTGACAATAGCTGAAATCTACCTGTTTATTTTTTATTTCGTTTTCTAAGAATCTCCAATCTAGATAATGTAGTGACTAGCGTTTAATCAATTGGATGAGTAATTTGCTGAAAACATTTCTCCGTATGAACCATTCAAGTATAAAAGTAAAATGTGAGTTCGAGATAAGTAGATACCACCTTAGGATTTAGGAATCCTTTTGGAAAGTATGAAGCACTGTTTAGTATCAACATACTTCTCCACAAATATTGACATCAACGCAAGGACAAATTGGCGTGCTTTATCAAGTAGGAGAAACGTTCGATGGAAGATAATAACTTTGTGTGTAAAACTTAGCGGGGTACTTTTAAACACTTTTAAGTATTCAGACGATACTACAATTTTCTGCGACAGAGTAGAAGGCTTTCAATAATAATTAATAAATAGGATCAGGTCGCTGCAATAAACTTGAGATCAGGTACTGATAAAGCATGATTAGATCCAATATCGTTATTCTTCTCATGTTAGTTAGCTTGTATCTTTCTATACGTGATATAATCTGCAATTACTCTGCAAAGGGTAATTAAAAATCCATAAAGGAAGACTATTTTACAAACGTAATAGAAATGAACAGATGAAATGGAAAGAAGTCAGCAATTTTCCACATAAACAAGCTAGTAAAACAGTAATATTAGTGAAACTACATTCGTGGCATATAGCCTAGAATATGTAGAGCTGCTGCCTAATAAGGCACTGACTGAATATAAATATTCAACTGTGAAATATTAAATAAAATTATGCTAAATCCAAATTTCCAGAGGAGCGTAGTAACAACTGTCTAGAAATCTAGAAGTACGTCAACTTTTGGATAATTGCTCACTTCTGGATACTATACCTAGATATATATTTTTTTCAATAGACTATCTAAACCCACAGGAAACACCAAATATGGATGCACAAAAAAAAGTTTCTAATAGCCGTATTCAGTAACCAATGAGGTAGTACTACGTAGAATAAATGTTTCTGGAAAACCCTTCAGATTATCGAAAAATAGTGAGACTCTAGTGATATTACTAATGTCCGAAAGACCGGATAAATCACGTAAAGAAGAATGATATATGTATGACATCCAGGTTAGTACAGTTTGTAAGGGTCTGGAGGAATCTAGATAAAAAGTTGTCAGTTTTTAACAAAACAACATTAAACATAAAAGTTCGTACTGCGATATTAGTCAAAGACACATAATTGATAACAAAGCTATTACCCCATAATTTTATGGAATTTCTATACTTTTACTTCACTCGCCTAAAAGACGAAAGAAACCTTGTAATCACAAAAAACCACCTTCCGAGATTTCTTCAGATCTTCACGTTTCAGGGTCTCCAGATAACGAAAATAAGATTTTCTTAATTGCTGCTCGTCTTTCCGTTCTTCGGTACGTCAGTCCGTCAGTCCGTCCGTCCGTCTGTTTGTCCGCCTGTTGGCGGTATAACTCAAAAACTATTTGTTATAGTAACACGATATTTTGCATGCCGATTGTATGACTACCTGCCATAAAACCGAAAAAACAATTCGGACAAATATATACAGGGCGAGCACCTTAAAAAATAAAACTTTCTTTATTTTTGCGTTAACGGAGAAACAAATAAAAATAATAATTTGCACATAGGTCAGGTTTTAACTTTCACAAAAATGGGGCCCAACATATATAGTGCATAATTTCGTAAAAGAGTAAAAAAGTTTGAACAATAAGTCCGTTCTGTTAAATACAGCCTCACATCGCAAAGCTGGGAGAGGTCGTCGATGGGGCCATGGCCAGATGCCCGAATTTAAATTCGCGTTCGCAGGCGCTGCAGTTCGAATCCCATCGCGGGTAATTTTATTTGAAATTGATGTAGTACGCATTGCCAAGTGCTTCATTTTATTGTTTCAGTGCTATTACGAAAGTGAAGATATTTTTACCCCTGTTTTCCTATGATTTTTAAAATTGTTTAGTGTCACAACGTCCACTTGCAAAGGAAGTTCTGAGTAAAGCCCTTTACAGATTTCTTAGCACTATTTCCGTTCACAACTGCAGAAAATTCTATATTTCCGTTAAATGAGGAAACTCGAAGTGGTATCGGTTTGCTAGCCAATGTAAGTACTACTTCTAGATATTACAGAAGTAGTAAAATAAGTGACTTATAACGTAACTTCCTGTTGTAGCAAAACCTCACCTCGCATGGAAGAGGGTGCAGATCCTCAGCGAAAAAGAGATGGATTGAATGGGGACACAACGTAAGTTCTACAAACTTGAGTTGGGGACTCACCACGAGAGAACACCAAAGTCCAAGCACCATCCCAAGATACCTAAACCCTAGAAATTACTGAGCTTATTTTCTTTGGAAAACGATGTCTGATTTTTTGCGAAGCCGATTCTCAGTAATAAACAACCCCTGGTTCTTTGTCGATGCTATTCTCGGTGGCTAAATAATGTTTGATTCCCGCTGTTTGTTGAGCCGATATTCAACGGCAACGACTTCCTTCCGCCCCTACTTTCCATTCCGAGAGAAAGAGAGAGAGAGAGAGAGAGAGAGAGAGAGAGATAAAGAGAGAGAGAGAGAGAGAAAGAGAGAGAGAGAGAGGTACGTAACTTAAAACTAAACTTACGTGGTGAAAATGTACGCCAGAAAAGCGACCACAGATGACTTTGGGACACCACCAGCACAAACATCTCTATAGAATGGTGATTGATATTAACCACCATACATAAGAGCATCAAATAAGCAGCAACCATATGTATTGTATATGTTTTTAGTTACAAAGAACCGTACTCAGGGATTTTTGTGACACCAACCGTACTGTCAACTGCTTCGTAGATTGCAAACCATCTTCAAGCTAAGCGCCGCTGGAATTCAGAAAAAACGATTATTTGAATGTAATCTTTATTTATACGCCTTTGTTTGTAGATACTTGATCTGTAAATTTAATTTTTAGTTCTGTGACATGTAATATATGTAAATAAATAATTTATTAGTTAATCAGGTAGCTTCGAATCCTGGCTTATGAGCCACACAGAAAGAGCACTGCAGGCAGACTTCCACAAGTTGCTGCTTTTTAAAATATACATAACATTGGCAGTTACATCGAATTTCTGACTTTATAGAGAAGGTATGACAGATGACAGTTATATCAAATGCGTATTCCACCATATTCCACTAAATTTTAAACTAGGCGATTTGGTTACTCGTTTTCACATGAGCGAAGAAGGACGCAAAGGACGTGAGAAAACTTCAAATGGATGTACCTCAGTGATGATAATGGAAACTTGGTGAATTTCGTGGACACCCAGGAAAAAGAGAAAAATTAAATTCCGGCGTGGACTTTTCCTAAATGATGGTGCTACCCCTTCAATATACTAACATCTCCACTCACAGGAAACATCTCGAATTTAAGTCCACACGAATTTATCGCTATGTTCTCTAGCTGTTAGATTTCTTAATGTTTCATAAATTTTCAGGTTTAACATTAATCTATTGCGCAGAATTTTGGGTTATTTTTAAGAAACAATAACAAAAATTATGAAAGTAACTCAATAAAACAGTTTCATAACTAAATAGTTCTAATGGCTTAGTGTACACCAATATTTTCTGAATAGCAACAGCAAAGTAAACCTCTTTTAAACACAATGTTTACGACGAATTCATCCATTTTTCATGTGGGTGCTAAACCATCAAACTTTTACGACGGTTGCATCTTCGATACTTCCCCGCAGGTCCGTGGGCGCTCAGAACAAAATGCACTAACTTAATTTAAATGCAAATACTGCAACTGTTTATCAACTTTCTAAACTTCGCATAAAGCGACCTTTATGGGTCGTAAAACGCCAGCTAGATAGGATGCTCGCCCATCTTCCCATCCGATGCAAGGCAATCCAGCCCAGCCCGCTCGATTTAAATAACGTTGCAAAGGGCACCTTATATAATTCCTAAAAGTCAAAGACACAGGGGCGCAGTCACGACGTGCAGTTGCTGCGGGCAGAAGATGCTCTCAATTAGATGCGCCAGAACACGATCACGAACCACGAGTTACGTGGGAGACGCTTTGGCACATAAGCAGCCCAGATCTGCACGAGTGCTAACCTGAGGATTCTACCAACTGTCGGTTGCATGATTCCTAGCCGAGGGATCGTTACCCTCCATGGCGCGGCGAGCTGGGATGCAGCCAGTGCCCGGATTCAATTAGTATGAGTTATTAGACGTAAATCGTGCTCGCGTTATTTGTTGAGCACAAAGCAAAGGATGCATGTTATTAATACGGTGATACGATCGGTCTTCGGTACTAATATTAACACCTCCACTGCCGATGTACCTGCATCCGCCCACTGGATTCTTCGTTCCACCAAGCCCACGGGGAGAGATCTAAGATAAATTCGTAACTTGTATTGTGTAACGAGTTTAATAGGTTATGAAAGCATTGTTGGTCTCGAGAACAAATAAATCGAGTCTGGTCCGTAATCTCTCTCGAACAAACGCATCAAGTATTCAAACGGAAAGTTTTAGATCACCAAATTAGATCACAAAACATTTTTCTGTTTTAAAATTGTATGGAATCCCAGCTTCTGTTCTCACATAACCTACCACAACACGTTTGTCCCCATGCACAATCGGCGATCAATAATTGTAAAGGCTAATTAATTACTTTCTCGGAATCGACCTACATTAGCTCATTTGTTTCAACACCTTGTAAAATTTATAAATTTTTATAGACAATGGGTGATATGTAATCACAGTTTCAACATAACCATTAGTTCCAGTGTCACATTAAAAGATAACTGTATTACAGATCATTTGGAAACTGGTTTGATAGTATTAGCAATAATAATTCACAACCAGTATTCAGTATTCTGGCATGGTATAAGTATTAACGAAATTCTACACTAAATATTTTCAAACATTTAAAATTCTACCCATTGGACTCACTTAGTCATCTACATCTTATATAAACGAAATAAAAAAATAGTTACACGAAATAGAGGGTGGTTGTTCTCAGGGCTTCGTCGGGAACGATAGCCTAAGAGCATCGGCGCCGATCTACACGCTAACGACGAGCGAGTATCCAGGGCTGGACAAGGCGACAGTTTAAAGGGTTGTTAGCGACATAATCGATGGCTGTACGACATGGGGGTTTCATTAAATATATCCAACTCAGGGATCAAGGTGACATTCCACGGCATTCAAAGAAGACGGAATCGCAATTCTAAATTGGTAGGCTGCGCTTTGGAAGCTGGGAATATCCAACAAAGATCATAATTCGCCAAAATTGGCACGGTCACGTTTTCCCAAATAGCTACATTGACGGAGCGATGAAGCATACATGACGCACAAGCTTTCTGCTTGATGATCGCTGGCTCACTGAAAATCGATGCTCCCGCGCTAACGTGGCACGACGAACTGGATGAATTACAACTGTTCTTTATGCATAGAAACAGTAGCGGCGTCAACTTTCAAACTAAGCTAACAAAATGTATGCTGTTCTCTTACTTATAAGTACTTCGCCACACTAAAAAAAATAAAACTATTAATAACCTAACGTTTCACGAATTTTTAGTGTAGCGAAATACCCAATTAGACGGCATAAATAATCGACAAGAAGTATAAAGGATCTTGAATAATTTATTTTTTGTGGCAGTTCAAGAGCATACAAAGAGAAATTTGGTTTCGTCAGAGCGGTACAAATTGTTATACTATATGAATTAATATAGAATTTTTTAAAAAACTAGTTTTTTAACGATTGAGTTTAAGTAATAAAACTATATATTACCTCTTGTCATCTCCCATATCATGTTTGACTATTCTTGATTAGTTTCGGTGAGTTTAGCCAATACACATAACTTGAACTTACATAACTTAAACAAAACTATCTCAACTTAAACTAACTAATATTTTCCTGCTAGTTAGTACGATTGCACCATGTACATATTGTCATGCATATTTGACAAAATCGGGTCTTTATTTTATAGTTTATACAGAGTAATTATAATAGATTGCCGATCCAGAGTATGTCCCAGTGTGCATAGAGTGTATGCTGCATAGACATGTCATAGACACATACAATAGAGCGACAAAAGCAAAAGGAAGGGCATTTCTAACGCGTTCTGGACCTAGAATCATTTATAATCACTCGTCCTATATGTATATAGCAGTGTTTTGTTATTTGCTGCATCATTTTCGCCATGCTTCACGATTCTACCACGTCCCTTCTTCTAGTTACCTGGCGTGAACTGCTTCCTCTACCCTTTTCATGTGGGAAAGTTTTCGAAAGCTGTTTCAAGTTCCTCCGCCGTTTTCAGTAATATGTTGGTAGTCAGTCTCCTTGAAAACATGTCGAAACTTTATTTAGGCCTTGCCCTTGTTTGTCAGAGACGCTGCTTTCTGATCTTTTATCATTTCGAAGCTTAGTCTTCATGATTGAAAAATAATCAGAGGATTGCCCTTGTGAAGCAGGGATTTAATTGACATCTGGGGGCCAGTAAGTTAGCTTTTCAAGTAAAAGATGCTTATAGTTATATTTTCTAGAAAGGTGAAGAAATCAGTGAACTGTTTCTTATTATTGGGTACCGAGTTGGACAGTAAATTATCGGCATGGTAATGTTGCCTTTCTCAATTTTCAATAATTACCTTTGTAGGATTGTTATATTTTAAAATTGTTACTTTGCGTTTCCGCCCGCTGTTGCTGTAGGTCGTGTGACGTCGTGGATTTAACGTATAGTAACTTTCGAATTTCCGATTGATATCATTTTCTATAGAAAACTTTACAGTTGCACAGTGGGAATATTGTTCTGTTCTTCATTCTTTTTCGGAATCGTTGAGGATTCTTGATTATATTTTCGTGTTTTTTCGGAGTTTGTTTTGGGGACGCTTTAAGAGCAGATCTTCTCCCGAAAAAGTCATTGACAATATGAGGCGGATTTAATCTTGTTGATTTTGTGAATTGATGCACTCGTATGGTACCTCAGGATGTGATAGTATTTTGGAAGTAAAGCATCTGTTGGCAGATCGCGAAGTAAAGTAAGATTTGGTAATCTTTGCTTTAACGTAATTTAATGCTCAATCGATAACCCTTAAACCCTTTTTCCTTTTTCTCTTCTCCTCTCTTTCTCTCTTCGTTGCACTTCTAATTTTGCGTTTCTGTTCCAATATTTCTACGTGAATCGTAAAGTTCGACGTAAAACCCGTACTGACAGACGTCCCTGGACTTTCTAACACGTATCGCAGCTGTTAAGGTCAGCTGTTTTTCTAGAACGAAGAAAATTCATGCCTTACTGTAAGCAGCAGTTTTACTGATTTAACTTTATTGTACCGAATTTCATTTAATTCTTATCTTTTCTGATCTTATACTGTGCTACTGTGTTAAGAATATTAAGCGTGCAAATTCGATTACACGTACATACGTGCTCTATTCAGCGATTGAGCCGATTAGTATTTGTGTTTTATGTGAGAAACAGTACTACTGTATATAAATTCGTAATGTTTGGCAATATCTCGTCGATGATTGCGGTTACAAGTCTCTCGAATCTATACTTTTTTGAGTACTAGCTAACGCTTTCTCATTTAGGGTCTTTTCACTACTTCGCTCAATCGATTCTGTGAGCTCTTATAAAATCAAACCTTTTTGCATGTACGATCCTCCTATACTATTCTTGTGTTGTATAATTTATGTTAACAGTTTGGATTCTGGGTAATTGTACCTTCATATGCCTGGTATTATTAATGTCACAATTGTCTCAGACCACCTTCATTCACTTAAGATCTTTATGTAGAGACACTTAAAATTGTAATTTTCAATTAATTTGCCATGATCAAACTGAGCTTTAGTTAGCATTCCTATAGCATTATTAAGTCGATTTCTTTAGTTCTTAGTTTGGTATTAATCTGGTCCTTCTTAATGGGGCCGTTCAATATATTACTTTTTGTCTATCGAGACTTTCATTTTGAACAAATATTTTTTCTTTGTTAGGTATTTACTATGATTTTGTAACCTGTTTTACTTCGCAAGTCGACTATTCCGTATGGTTCAGCCAGGCCAAGAGCGTTTCAATTACTAATCTAGACAGTCTGCTTCATTACACTTTTTGTTCTAGCAGTTTCATTGTTAGCTTTCTCAGATCTCATTTCTTTCCAGTCTCTCCTCTCTCCATAATTGTACTTAAAGATTGTTTTTGTGGTTGATTTTTGGCTTGTATTATTTTATCCCTACAACCCCCACACTGTTGGAGGAAGGATGTTCCTGGTGTTGCTTGATTACACAAATTACTACTCCTATCAGATCAGCAGATACCAATTAGGCAAAAGATGGCAAACTGAAAGCGCAAACTTTTGCTGAACATCTTGCAACTTCGCCAATTAGAATCGACCCCAGAAGAAGATGAAAAGGTACACGTTTAATGGAGACTACCTTATCATATGTAACTGCCATTAACCTTTCAAAACTAGTTATATCAAGAATATGATTGACTGGTGATCTTCTAAGTCAAATAAGTCAACATGAGTGGTTATCAAAAACGATAATCTCCAAGTACATTTTCATTGTCATTTTATCTTGATGACATTTCTTCTTCGTGTCGCCAAAACTGGAAAAGTATTAAACCAAGTGACATATATCCATCGCAGTAAATTTAATAATAATTTGTATAAAAGAAATCGGTTAAACCATATTACCTTTTGACCTAGAAAATCTGGGAATGCTCATGGCTATTGCTTTTCTGTAAAAAAACATAAGGGGAATCAACATTAATTTCTAATGAGCGGCATATTTTCATCTCTTTTAATGCTTCGTAGCTTGAAATTAGATTTAAGCGACCTTCATTATGAAAATAATCATTATGTGCCTTGCAGGAAAATGTCTGTTTCATTTGAGAAAATACCATAAGGTAATTTTATATTCTTTATAAATTATTTTATCCTTGTTAAAAATCTAATTAAAGAAAATCCTAACAAATTTTCCCAGAGCTTCAACAGATTAAGCAGATGGGTGCAGAGCAAGCCATATATTAATAGCCCATCGTTTGTCAAATCCCAAGATTAATTTGTATTTCAGGCCAAATCTGGTGACAAATGGGCGGATTAAAGCTGCCAGGTAGCTTCTCAGGCGTTTTCTAATTTTAATAAGTATCTGGTTGCACCAGGATATGGACAGATTTTGCTTCGGACGACTTCTCATCGCAATAACTTTCGGTTTTATCGAAACTCGAAACCAAACCGTCCATAAACGCCAGCGAACCAGGAGTCGTTTCAGCTCAAACTCGCGGTTGAAGCTTTTATTAGCGTCTTCAGCAGTTCATTAGTCAGACTAAATTATGTAAGGATTGAATGTTGACCTAAGGGCGAATGTTCGAAGAGGTGAAGCGCGGCCGCTCGATAGAATCTTGATTAATTCCTCTTCTCTGGCTAATGCTGTCCCGGGGAAATGTTCCGAAATGTGAAGTCAATTTGTTTTTTCGGGCTGCTCGAAACGAGCGCATGGTCCGTTTTCCAACAAATCTAATTATGGAAGGAACAAACAAGTAGTACCATTATGTCAGGAACTTCGAAGGTAATTAATATGCATGCACTGGAACATCTTCACCGTTTTGCAAGCTGCTGTTACTATCCACATATGGACGTGTCAGATTTAATTACGGTTATAAAACACTTTAGAAAATAATCTTTCAACAGCTTGTGGAAGTAACAAGGTGCCTGTAATAAAATTGAAAAATAATTTAGACTTTTATTGTGTTAATTAAATAATCTCTCTGAGCTAGGCCTATCTCGGGACTACTGCGTAAATTAATTAATTAAACAGTACACTGACCGCATCGAACACTAATTTTAATTGTTACTTTATTTAGAACGAATTGTTTCGTATTTCAAAAAAAGCATAAAATTAAAATAAATGAATTATTAATAAAAAAATGCTTTTATCGATATAAAATCATGACGTAAAATAGTATGGCGATTATTTAGGAAAATAAAATAATTGGATTAGTTATTCGCCTGAATTCTAAAAGCGAAGAGAACCTCAATTAAAAGAGTCTCCACAGGTACTTCAAAATACTGTGTTCTTAAACGTAATCCGCGAACGCGAAGCTTATCACAAGGCCTTTAGAGAATTGAGCTCATTCATAGGTACATAATATCAATGCTTCGCCAAAAAACGCCATTGGCATTAAGACCAAATTAGTCTATTACCTTATCAAACAATATTGTACAAGTCAAATAAAATCCAGTATTTATTAAAATGTTAATCTAATCTCAGTCAGCCAAGGTCGTTGAATATTAACAAATGAATTACAAATGTAACGCTTGAAAATATTTTTAAAAAATCAACGAGCTTTTGCTAAAACCCTTCTAATTTTAAAATTACTCTAAACATACGAATATCATCTCCGAATTATAAGTGCCTTCTAATTTTGATGGAACAAGCACGGATATTTTAGTGATTCTTATCGCTTGAGAGTAGCGACGTTATTCGGGCAGTAAACAAACAAAACCTTACCTTGCGTTATCCGAGATCTACAAGTGGGACAACGGCGCCGTGGCCTTCGATAGCAAATGCGAAATACGTATAAATCACCCAAATAGTGTATTGATCACTGAAGAACACACGGAGCTGAGAGAACCGAATAGGCCAGTAAACGATTATCCTCCTGTCAAGCCACGTAAAACCAAAAATCTAAACACATACCTGCAGGTGACAATCGGCGAATAGAGAAGTGCAAGTCAACCACAAAAAATCTGCACTCTGACCAGGAGGAATAAGGATTCATTCTTAGAAAAAACGTAAATACGCTGTAATAGTTTCTCATCAACAAAGGATAACGACGGCTTATGGAAGACATTTTTATTTTTTAAGCCTCCGGTCACGAGCACCTGAAAAATTCATTAAAAAAATGCGATTTTATGAAAACGCTAAAGAGCTATTGTATAGCAGCAAAAAGAAATTTAGAAGTCACAAACTAAGGCACAACTGTAATTTCTCTTCATTTATACTTCTAGTTATGCGCCTGCTTCCCTCTCTTCTAAATTGTTTAGGTCTGTGATGAATTTTCTCATTTTCTTACCCAGTTTCTAACGTTCTATTCCCACTATACTTACGGTATGGTCTCACTTCCCCAATGTTATTGAATATTCTTTGATTTTCTATGTGAAGCAAATACACTTGCACTTCCACATGTTCAAATATCTAATGGCTAAAACAATTATATGAAGAAGAATATGTGGTGGAGTTTACGAAAATACAAAAACTAAAGTCAACAGGGTACTTTGAAAAGATTCATACATCTCGAGTGCCCAAGAAAAAATACCAGGAGCAGATGGTAAGAAAAAGATGAAAGGGATAACTAAGACAGAGATGTACTGGTAGTGTGAAAGATAATGAAGTCAAATACTTGTAAGATCCGGGTCCATCAGTAACTACTTATAATAACCTATTTTGAATTTATGTTAAGATGCCCTAGCCCTACAGCTCTAGTTCGATTGTTAGGACATTATTTAGTCTAGATAATCGATGAAAAGGAGTGAGTTCCAGTTGTCTGTTTGTTTTGCCTTTCTATTTGTGTGGATACTATTTTGAACTATTTTCGTTTAGTTTGTGCCTACTACATGTCAGTAGTTGCTTTTGAAATTGTTTTTCAGGGTTTAGTACGTACAATAAATATATGAAAGATGCAGTGAAAGAAGTTAAAGTTATGAGAGGAGCAGAATTGAATAAAGATCACAAATTTCTTATAACGGGTACGAATCTGAAGCTATCCTTAAAGACCTTTTAAAATATACATAAAATGTTGAAATCAGAAGATCACTCCAATATAAACAAAGAGAATATTAACAATAGTTTAAAGGAACGCTAACAGAAACAGCAAAAGAACTATTCGGAGCCAAAGATAACTAAGTAGTGAAATTAATGAGTCATAGCTATGCGAAGCAAAAGAAAGGAGCATAATGCAATTTCAAAAAGACAAACAGTGATTTAGTTCATGGAAATTACACACAAAAGCGGGGAAAACTGAAACTAAGAAAACTACGACTTCGGAGGCTTTCACGGCCATTGTCATTAAGTAACGAATGACTTTCGAGATTGGACCGTGTCATTATTGAGGTTGATGAACTCAACGTTTCACCGATTCTCCGATCCTCCCGCAGCAACAGTCGTTTTTCCTTATATCCACCGATCGTGTAGGAAAGTTTCTTCGAAAACAAAACATTGAAATAGTATTCAAACCCACGAACAGTATTCAAACCCCCGAGAAAGATCTCCCAGATTCTTCCTTCACCTAAAGATAAATTAAACACTACGTCATCTAAATGTGCTTATAGAATTCCTTGCTGTTGTAATGCTGTATAAATTGGTAAAACAGGACGTTCAGTAAAATCTCGCATCTCTAAACACCAGCCCTGTCTCAGGTCGGGTCTCGTTTCATTATCAGCCATCGCCGAACTCCAACGCGGTATCGCCCATAAGATCCTTTTTGATGAAACTTCCATTAACTGCAAATCCGCATTCTTCTTTTATAAGCCCCGCCCACCATGACGCAACCGCTCGACACTTGATGTTAAATTCCCGCCTTTCTCCTTCCGATCGTTATAAGAGTTTCGCCTCTGGCGTGGTTTATACGTTGAGTTACCGTGCTCTTCTATCCCTTACCTTGCAAAAGACTTTCGCCTCTGGCGTGGCTTACACGTTGAGTTACCGTGCTATTTTGCTTTTCCTTCTGATGTAGCTCCTTACGAAAGTGGGCGAAACTTTCGAGTTTTCCGACCTCAATAATGCCACGGTCCAATTCCGAAACTCGTTTATTACGTAAGAAGACTATGTAGTACAGAACTAAAATTGTTCTCGAATGAATCACCTGTATACGCTGGCTGCTCAGCGTAGGAAATCTCAATGTTAAATATTGGCTCCCCTATTAATCCTAGAACCAAATTGTACATGTAAAAGTTTTATGTCGCTTTAGCGTGTCTAATTCAATTATCTTATTTTCCGAGTTTTCTTACTGAACATAGAAGTGGAAAATACGGAATCAAACCTTAATTTAAAAAAAAATAGAAGCTGCCTTAGAAATTGAGTACCGCCGGTGTATTGTTTTAGCCGACAAATATTACTGTCCAAGATTTCATAGAACAATTGACACTACAATACTGAACATTTTTAAGTGTATCTCGACAACGACTGTGTTGAGCTAAAAATGTCAGAAAAACTTTTCTACGTATTGTTTTTCACAATGTTCACAGCACTCCTAACTACGCCACTGATTATATTAAAGCTTCTCTATTGCTATCAAACCATGACTTTGTGGGCCCTAATTTATCCTATAAAACCTAACGATACATTTTAAATGGATTTTGAAATATTCCAAAATTCTATTTTCAGCGTTACAGGGTCATGACTTTATAATTTAACCCTTTCAAAAAAATATTTGAAAAATTTTCAGTATTTTTTATGTAGTTATATGTATGCTGGTGAAATATATACCCAACGTACATCATAAAAAATATTTTCATAACACCTACTTGTTATTTGTCAATAACAGAACTGTCAACCTGACTGCAAAACTTCCCCATAACTAACAGCCATGGCTGTTATACATTTAACAGCCTAGGTCGTTAAGATATAACAGAACAGTAACATTTTATCAATATTCATTTAAATTGAACACTAGCAATACTGAAATGTATTGTTGGTGATACTGTAAGTCTATGTCAAATTTGAGGTTAGCAGATTATGTTTTGCGTCAGTCTGTGTCAAAACGCACGCAAAACCTAACCTGCTATCATCGAATTTGACATAGACGTACAGTGTCACCAACAATACATTTCAGAGTTGCCAACCGTAATTTTTTTCCATAGGTGATTCTGAAAGAAGTTTTCTAACACCCGTTACTAATAATTTTTTCATTTAAATTGCGCTACAATTTCACTTTTTGTAGGTGTTCAACGACATACGGCCGTTATCGCATCTAAAGGCCTCATGTCGTTGATAACTATTACAACATACTTACTAGATGTACCTGGCAGCGACCATTTTAGTATTTCTGAGAAAATGGTTGTTTGCAAAAATCTGCCCAACAACAGTTATCGTGAGATTATTGTAGAATTGTGGTCAACTGGTATACATCGGTTATACTTTGCGAGTTTTTACTTAGTCAAAACACGTATCCGACAGGGACCATCAGAATAAACAGGGGTGTGCCTAAAAAGTTGACAAATATTTCTTTGGATCTACATCATTCTTGCCTCGTTCGGTAAGCGTATGATTCTCTTAGTGACATACAAGGATAAGAAAAATATTAACTTACTAACCAGTAAACACAGCCAGATTTTGTGAAAAACAGCGTTCTCTTTTAGAGCAAAATCAATTTACTTAACCAAACTAAAGCACCAAAAGTTTTATAACCCGAATTTGTGGACGGTTGATGCTGTAACCCAATATACTGAACCGTAATCCGCTGAGAAAACAGAGCCGCAGCTAGACCCAAATATTGGGCAGAACTTGTTTCCATTTTGCCTGGGCGAAAATTTACTATAATAATTTTACTTAAAGTTAGTACATCAAGCGTTTTCTTTTAAGTAAAACACAGGTAGGCATAGTTATTTAAACACATTGATTTATTATCTGGTCCTGGTGTCTGTGAGATATAAAGTGGTGAATTACGCCTTCAATAATAATTGACTTTTGACACGGAAAAAGTGCCCGAAATTTCTGAAAACCTAGACAGGTTCACAAATAAAGTGATTGGAATCGATTTAAAGGTAAAATAAGTAGCAGATGAACTGTGAGTACACCATTCGAATAAAATACCAGAATAACAGCAAAGGTCAACCATTTGACAACATGATATAAGCGCATGTAAATATATTTTGTTGATTTAAACTTGAACCAGCCAGGTCAGGACTTAAAATTTAAAAGCCTATTATAATATTTAGAGAGATTCGAGGAATATCTTTTACAGTAGGTAGGGGGGAAAATCTCCCCGAGCCACCGGAGCCACCCCTTGGTGCCAGCTGATAATTAACAAGACGGATACGCATAAATAAATAGCTAAAATAAAGTGTAATATTTCGAACATAAATCAAGACTCGATTTTTTTTAATAGTGAATATAGATCAAGAAATATAAAACGTTTTGCACTACAAATAGCCCACAATGGAGAAGATTTTAGAAGAAATTAACACCAAATTAAACGATTTAGACACCAAAGCACAGGATATAAGTACTAAACTAGATCAAATAGGCAAATAATTACAACAAACTATGTAGATTAGAAAATAAGGAATTGAAGAACGAAAATGAAAACCTAAAGATACAACTAGACATACAAAACATGCGAATCGATATAATAGAAAGGGAGATACGAAAGAATAAAATCGTAATACAAGGAGTTGAAGATAAACCTAATGAGCCATTCCTAGAACTAAGAGGGAAAATAAGAATCATCCTAAGTGAAATAGGAGTCAACATGGACATTGAAAATAAAGCTCAGGAAATTATAAGATTAGGAAAGAAAGAGGAGGGACAACAGAAAAATAGACCAATTTTGATAGAACTACCATCAAGGAACATGAAACTGGAGATACTGAGGAAGGCGAAAAACCTTAAAGGAAAGAAGATCTGGATAAACGAAGATTACCCGAAACATATACGGAAGAGAGAAGAACGTTGGTAAAACATATGGCAAAAGCAAGAGACAGGGGCTCAATGCAAAACTTGTGTACAAGCTGATAGTGAATGGAGAAGGATACACATTACAACAACTACAGGAGAGGGGAGAAGAACAAGGAAATGGGAATGCAGAAGATATAGGAAATGAAGGAACAAGTATAATAGGAAATCATATAGAGAAAATCCAGAAAGTAAGAACTTCAAGCGAAAGGTCACCCCAGAATAGAGAAGACGAGGAATTCAGGAAGCAAATGAGAACTTTGACATTCACGGGACGACGTCCAAAAAATTAACACTGAATTGAAACAGGACAGACAAAAAAATAGACGACCGGAAAGAAAAAGGAACGAGTATGGAAACGGGCAGATATAGAACTACGAAAATTAAGGAAACGAATAGAATTAAACAAATTTAAATTGGAACATAGAATATTACATCAATAACAGGAAAAACGTGCGAGTTAATTGAAGAAATGCAACAATATGAAATAAAAATCATGGGACTATGTGAGACAAAAACTAAAGGATCAGGTAATAAACAATTAAAGAATAATTCCAACTGATATTACTCAGGAAGACATCGAGAACAGAGAGCGAAAGAAGGGGTGGGCATAATAATATCGAAGGAATTAGACATGAAAGTCAGTAAATTCGAAGCAGTAAATTCAAGACTAATGGTATTAGAGCTAGACCTAGATGGCAGACGAAGAAATTTTTTTAAATTTTTACACAGATTTGCCAAACACGCTAGATAGAATTAGAGAAGAGTAAGACCAAATAATCACCATGGGCGACTGGAATGTAAGAGTCGGTAGAGATGAGAATAAAGGTTTAGGATGCATGGGGCAATATGGAGAAGAAACAGTACACAGAAATAGACAGAGAATGATAGAGTTTTGCCAAACAAACGATCTCATAATAGGAAATGGCTTCTGGTACCAACCAATGGAAAATAGATATACTTTTGTTGTGGAAGAAAGAGATGCCAAAAGTATAATAGATTATATACTACATACACAGGAACTTAACGATAGAATACAACAGATCAAAACCATAATGGACGCAGAAATGGGAACACAACATAGATTGGTAAGCAGTTTTAAAAGACTTGGACATAGCAATGCATAAAGAAAAAGACTACGAAAGAATACAAAAACAGAGTTTAAGGAAGGAGGAAATAAAATTTAAATACTAAAAAGAAGTAGACGAGCAACTATCTAAACAAGAACAAATTAGTACGAACTGGACTTTAGAAAGAATATGTCAAATATTTAGTGAAGCAATTCATAAAATAGCAAAACAGACCAGACAGTACAACAAAAATCAACTTAAGAAAACTAGATGGTGGAACAAAGAAGTAAGGGCAGCAGTTAAGAACAAGAAAGCAGCATGGAAAAGATTTAGGGAATCACAGAACCTACAAGATAAATAACAATATATAAACAAAAGGAATATAGCGAAAGAGGTCGTGAGGGATGCGAAAATAAAAGTTGGGAGGAGTCTGGCAGGGAACTAAACCAAACATACGATACAAACAATAAAAAAATTTCGAATGTAATAAAAGCGTTGAAAGGAAATAAAAAGAAAAAGATAAGAAGTATAAGAAATTTTGGTAATGAACTTAAATCTGAATTACGTGACATATAAAAATCTGGGCAGACCATACTACCATACTACCAGACTATACAAACAAATTTCAGGATAAGAAAAGAGTAAATGGAGCCGAAAGCCAGAACGAATTAGATAACAATGAAAGAGGAGAAGAGGAAATAGAGGAAGTACTACCGGAGGAGATAAATAGTGAAGATCTGAAAGTAGCGATACAAAGCATCAAAACAGGGAAGTCATGTGGACAAGATGGCATTGAACCAGAGATGATAAAGTATTTGAGCGAGACAAAAAAAAGGTTGGATTCTAGAGTTATACAAAGGAGCATGGCGGACGGAGAAAATCCCAGAGAGCTGGCAAGAAAACATTATAATTTCAATACACAAGAAAGTCGACCCCACACGTTGTGAGAATTACAGGGCCGTATGTCTATCCTCCACCTGTTTTAAACTATACACAAAAATAATAGAAAGGAAATTAAGGAAAAGAATCGATACCAAGCTGGCGGACGAACAAGCGGCTTACAGGACGTGAAGACAAACAAAACAAATGACAATATTCAAATACTAAGAAATCTGATAGAAAGAAAAGAAGAAAAAGGAAAAAAAAATGTTTGTAACTTTTATAGACATAAAAGCGGCTTTCGATGGGATTCAGAGACAATTAATATGGAGATGCATCGAACAGTTAAAAGTATAAGTAAAACTGATACGGGTAATAAAAATCATTTTCAAGAACGTAAAGGGAGTGGTCAAGATAAATGGAGATGAGTCAACAAGATTTAAAATGGAATTAGGAATAAAGCAAGGAGACAGCCTCAGTCCGCTATTATTCATAGTAGTAATGGATAAACTATTAACACACACCCGGCTAAAAACAGGACAACATCAGACTGTGGTAAGATAAAACAGCCTACTGCCAATAAGAGTTGTTGCCTCATGTACGCGGACGATATAATCCTAATATCAGATACCCACAGAAACATTTGAGAACTAACGAGAATATGGACTGAAGAAATAGAAACATTGGAAATGGAGATTCATACGGACAAATGTAAAACGAAGATAATCAACAATAAAGCAAGAGAAGAAGAAAGAAGAATAGAAATTAAAAGAAAAAATGTAAAGATAGTAACGACATATGAATACCTAGGCAGTGTAATATCAGAAGATGGAAAGATAGACCTAGAGATAGCCAAAACAAACAAGAGCAGAAAGATCACACTATGCATTAAATAAAAATATCTTCGGAAAACGAGAAATAGACATGAAAACGAAGTTACGGGTCTATAATACGATAGTACTACCCACACTGACATAAGCATGCGAAACATGGGTTATACATGAGAAGCACAAACAGGAAATAATTGCCGCGGAAATGAAGTACTTTAGGAAAATAACTGGAAAAACCAAGCTGGATAGAGAGAGAAACGAACATATAAGACAAATGATTGAACAAAAACCGGTTACAAAGAATATAGAAAAGAAACAACTGAACTGGTACGGTCACATACTGTGGATGGTCCAAGACAGACTAGTGAAGAAAATTATGGAAACAGGCAAGATTGGGAAGAGAAGAAAAGGAAGACCTACGAAAAACTAGCTACAAAATATAGAAGAATTGGGCAGACAACGAGGAAAGACGAAGGAAGAAATGGGAATATTAGCAATGAACCGGAAAGAATGGAAAAAAATGGATAGAAAATAGTTAAGGATCAAATGTCCGACACCCGATGGGTATATGGATACAGAAGAAGAAGAAAAAGAATTTATTATACTTATATGTTTGCAAAATACAAATAGTGCATATGGAAATTTTACCATTTGTTAGAAATTACATAAATAAAACATCGAAAATATGAACATTCAACATAAACGCGAGTAACTAACAACAAAACAACATTTCAAAATTAACATATTTTTACCTCGTTACAATATTCAGAAACTTAAAGAAAAAAAAAAGCAAAGGGCTTCACACGGAAGTTTCATAGCAAGTGCGGTCCGCAACAATCGCTGTACATTTCTGTACCTCTTACTACGTTTACCCTGTATCTGGGCGGTTTCATTTTTCGTTAAAGGTAAAACCCCGATTTATATGCAAAATATTACTTTTATCTAGTAGTTCCGAAGTTAAAGCAAAAATAGATTTTTTAAATTTTTGTAAGTTGCTGATCCTGTATATGTCGGTTCCGAGCAGAGTAGACATCTAATTCGCATGTAAAATATCGTTTTCCGCCAATAATTAATTTTTGAGCTATCCTGCCAACAGACAGACAGACCGACCGATCGACCTACAGACAAACCGACAGACAGAGAAACGGAATTGAGAAAACCTGTTTTTCGTCATCTAAGGACCCTGAAACGTGTAGATCTGAAGAAATCAATACATTATTTGTCCATTATACGAGAGAAGTAGAAAAGTAACTGTTGATAAGCAAACTAGATTATAGTACTCTGATACAGGAAAAAAGATTAAAACGACTGCAATCTTCTTTGTTTTCTATAATGAACTTTTCTCAACAAGTCGACATCAAGCAATTCTATTCTTCGTTTTTCAACCGCTAAATAAATCAGGTGCGCCATACAGGGGTATTCATGAAATACATTTGTAGACGATTGACTCGCGTTGAAGTGGAAACGGAAGATTCCGATGATTGTAACAGAAACAAATATGTTTTATTAAATACTTCTCTGTGTTTAGAAAATTCGATGAAAAAGTCCGCATCGGGTTTGTTACACATAAAATCTTTAACCACTGCATTCTGCAGACAGTACAGCTTTTGAGCCCACCGCATAGGTAGTCCTATTCTAATTAAAATCATTTTTGTACTTTTTAAAGTTACACGTTTCAAAGAAAATATTTTCAACTGATTTATAAATTCGTTAAAACCCCTCACCACACAAATATTTAACAACTGCTAAATACGTATTTCGAC
>OW679200.1:133765126-133823688 GCA_940337035.1 Agriotes lineatus
CTTGAAGTTGTAACCCTAAAATAAAAGTATATATTTTTCTTAACTAGGCTAAATAGTGTTTAGTTCGTGTTCATTTGTGCTGCAAAAAATTATGTAACTTGGGAAGGTTTTGTTTAAATTAAAAAAAGTGTAGGTGAACTAACAGGCACGCTAAAGCAACAAGTAAATAAGTTTATTTGTATAATTCACTTATGTCACATAATCGTCCTCACTTTGTGCCGATAATAAAAAATCGCGCACCACATGGAAGTAAAAATAATTTAACGTTCCTAATAATACTGAAATAGTAAATGAAAACAGTGGATAATGCGAATTAATTACATCAATGTTGCATTAAAAAGATAAAGCCAATAGGATTTCACGGCCTGGGAGCACCCCGGGCGGACCAGATCGCGAGTCCCGTTCGGCCACGAGGGAGAGCCTCTTATTTGCGCGTGCAGCTGCTCTATACAGGGTGTATACAAATTGGCGCAAAAGCTCCGGGTAGCAATATTCCTTGTACAATTCTGAGTCGAAAAGCTTAATACTAAAATGTTGGATTGGTCTTCATAAACCCTCACGAGCGGTAGATAAAAAACTCAATTTTTTCAGGTAAAATGTCATGAAGGAAAGTTATTCAAAATGTAAAATTATGGCCCCATGCAAAATTTCTGAAATATCAGTATACTTATATAAAACCGTGTTACCACAAAAGTACTTCATTTAGTGCACCCCTGTAGTTAGCCCAGTCGAAGGAGTATAAGACCCGCTCTTACCTCAATGCAGCTAAGGTTATTTGTCAATATTGCTCGTTTTGGCCTGCTTGTGATCACCGATAATTCTGTAATTCTAAATGCAAATACTACCAGAAATGAAAACCAAACCGTTTACATGAAAAGGTATATACTCTGTAAAACGAACATACATGCATGGAAATACATAAAAAAATACACAATGCTAGTATATAAACGTTATATGCTCTATTAATAGTAGCGCAGAACAGTTGCCGAGCTTAATGCTGAATCTACATGCAATGTTTAAATTCCGCACTCGAATCTACTGAATACGACCCTGACTCCAATAGCTTGAAATCAGCTGATACGATATGTTCACGGAATGATGCAAGCGCCTTGTTCTGTCACGCTGACCCAGCAGGTTGCCGTTGATTTATGGTGTGTAATTTGCCCGTTGAAGTTAATGCACAATGCGTTGTAATAGCAGTTAATTCTTTATTACGGCTTTGGGTTTTCCCAAACTTCCTGGGCCGTACATTCACTCGTAAAATGTAATTATAGTAACGAAACTTGCCTTAATTTCGTTGCAAGATGACAAGAAACCAGCTCCGTTGCTTCGGTAACTGCTCTTACAGAGACTTTGTGTGTTGGCAAAGTTGACTGGCTTCCTTGAAGCTCGAATGGCAGGTGGAATAGTAGAGTCTGGCTAGGAACTGCTCTATTGCGGGAAAGCTTTTCCAGATCTGGCATCTACAATACTTCGCGTGGCGTCGCTTCTGCTTTGGGCGACATGCACACCTCGCTTATTGGCAAGCGAATGACCACCTCTAACTCCAACGCGCCAAGTTTCACCAAACCGTTACGTCACTCTGTTGCATGCAGTTCTAATAGTAGCTTCCGGGAACAGAATTACGCTGGCTTGCACTTCACTATTCAAGCTCGCGGAATATTCGTTGCAAGTTTTAAATACGCAATAGGTTTTAATCTAATTACTACAATGTAAGAGATACAGTTTAGTTTTATTTCTAACAGAATAATGGTTAAATACCAATATGATTACTAAATGACACGAACTAGACCGTTACACGTGTTGGTTCCCATTTTATATACCCCACTTATATACAAAGTATTACTTTTATCTATTCCTAAGTTAAAGCAAAAAGAGAAAACATTTGAATTTTTAAGGTGTTCGCTTATTATATATTTAACCGGAAGTACATCCTGTTTCTAGCCAAGTAGCTCTTTATTATTATTGTTATTATTATTATTCTCATAGATTTGTCGTACTCTTAAGCCATACATCCGAAAACTAACAACCCCTTGTGGCGAATGCCACTTTGTAAAACTACGATATGCAAATTTGTAGTTTTACAGTTTTAAAATTTAAAAAAATGTAAAAATACCGGGTGGCCATAAATATCTGAGATCCCGGTAGCCATGGAATTAGCTACTTATAAATGTTGGTTAGCATTATATTTCAATTGCAATAAGTATTGGTACCTATGTAATGTAATAAAATGCAATAAGAGAAGGGAATGTGTCCCGGTTTCTGCAGTTTACCCTACCACTCGATTATAAAAATCTCCTGTTCTAACTACATTACTTATTGCAATCTGTAATAATTTTTGACATATAAGAATTTTAGTTGTGATGACATTAATGACATTTAGTTTAGTTGGATTCATCACTTTAATAAGGCGGTGTTGATTCCAAAGGTAATGTGATATCAGATACTTATGGCCACCCGGTATAATAAATACGTCGTAATTTTGTTTCCTTAAACATAATGCTTTAACTAATTAATAACCTACTTTTTTATTCAACTGTAAACTTTTTTAATTAAATATTACTACATTATAACTGATTTAGCCATCACAAATGGCAAGACGTATTATTAAATTGATTAACTAAAATATGTTACGACAAAACGACTTCTATTTAATTTATTTTAAAAAAGCTATGCTTTAACTAAGCTTTTAATATTTGTTTTTGCTTAAATCTCTATTCATTAAATTATTTGCAAAAGCTTCCCTGGTATGCGGTTTTGACCGTTGGGCACTATATGGACATTTTATTTCGCGTTCATGGAATGGTTGATCATCATAGGACTTCTGGCAGTTTTGGCTAATCGCCTTGAAATTGTAGGGCGATAGCAATTTCTTTAATTTAATTTCTGATAACGTAATTGCAATGAGCTGATCTTTTTCCGGTATGTTCTTTACCATCTCGTGAGAAGTACAAACCACCAACGACTCCGGTTGCTAGAGAAGTCCACTACAAACGTCATCCGTGGGTTTTGGGAAACTTCTGCGTCCTAGTCGACTTTAGAAGGCCCCTCTGCAACATGAGAACCTATTTTGAGTTTGGACGTCTTCCTCTGAGGGATTCATTAATGACGTTTGGAAGTTATTCGTATAATATCCTGCAACCGCAACTTTGAGCCCGTTAAGGGGTCAAGTGTCGTATCTCGTGCAAAAGCTTAAGGCTTTCAGTTAAGTGATGCAACCTACTAATTTGTGTTAATGATATTCGTACCGCAAGCCCGGTAAAATAAACTGCAGCTGTATTTACTAGGGTCAAGCTACAAATCTTGAGAATAAAGAAAACGTTTAACATTTTTTAGGATTTCATTTTAAATATGCTCAAAGTAATTCCCTTCCGCTATAATACACTTGAGCATTCTTTCATTTTACTGCTTAAAAGCTGCCACTCATCTTCTTTAGGAACACCTTATAAATAATCGTGAATTGCGGTATCAATCTCTTCCTCAGACGAAAACCTTCTACCCTGCAAATGTCTATTAAGCCCATAAAATAACCAAAAGTAGCACATTGCTAAACCAGGGAGAACGGCAGGTATTCTATTTCTTTTATATTTTTTCCACTCAAAACCTGCAGTGTTAAAGCAGCCGTATGGGACGATGCATTTCATAATGTCGCGTAATTTGCTTCTCTGGAACTCAATTGAACATTTCAGGCAAACATTTTTCAGTGTATCATGTAAATATAACTGTCTTTTGTCCATATATCTTAATTGCATTGACTAGACCCGTACTTTTAAAGAATACGGCATACATAACTTTTTCCATAGCTCGCTGCTTCTTGGTCATTGCTGGAGGTCTTCATCTTCTTGAATCCATACACGACTCTTTTGGCAGGTAGGTACGCCAAAAAAAGGAACATAAGTTTCGTCACTCATCAGAATATTGAAAAAAAAATGTTTGTTTGCCATTACTTAGGAGATATAAAGTTTCATGGCCAATTCTGAAACGCGCAGTTTTTCAGGAATCAGAAAGCCAATGCGGCACAAAACGATTGATTTTTTTTAAATATTGGTGATCGTGTATGCTTCTGTTAACAGCTGTGGATCTAATCTTGAGTTGATGCTATATTACCGCATAAGTGGCTTAATCACCCTCTTCAATTATTTTCTTAACAGCAGCAATGGTTTTTTCGGTAATAGTCGTAGGAGTATACCCCGCTCCTTTTTGATGCTGAACAAAATTCCTTTCAAGTTCAATGTTTTTATACCATGGTAAATTGTAACAAAAGAAGATGCGTATTCGCTAAAAGCTGAGTCCAAATTCTCTTTGCACTCATAAGCGCTTAAACATTTTTTAAAGTCATAATAAATCATGAATCGAAAATTATCTTTGGTTAATTCCATTTTCCCCTTTTAATGCCATTTAAAAAAATTAACAACTCGGGTTCTAACTAACATAACTTCAAAAATTAAACGTTAAATTGCAGATAAAGGGTTACTCTAAATAATACTGTACGTTTTGTTTTTCACAGCCTAGTAGATTCTCTTATTCTCAATAATTATAGCTTGGCCTTCGTATTATGTAATTGTACAATTTACTGGTTAAATAATAGATTGTGAATTTGTATAGTGCTAATCATTGCTATGATAGTAGTAATCTGGAGTGCACCTTTCGAGTATGTAACGCCTAATCAAAATTTATACGTACGGGTTACTGTATGGAGCGTTGTTTGATAAATCTAATGCACATACTTATATCATATCTGAGTAAATTTATTATTATTGAAAAACTTGTTGGCGCTCATTTGATTTGGTAATTACTTCATTTAAAAGACTGAACCCGTTTCCACTGAAGCTAGTTGGTGGGTTCTCAAATATACTCTCGTAGCGTTGCAGTATATGAAAGTATTTACGGTAACTATAGTGAACTAATATTGGCGCTAACTTTCATTGTAAAACCAAATATAGTCGTGTTTTCAAAGATTGTAAGATTTTTCAAGTGCATAAATGCGAAGGTAGATTCCTCCAGCGTGCTAAATTTTCCGGACCCCTTGTGGAGTGATTTTTTCGAGTTACAGTTTTCCCAGTACACCTCAGACCAGTGAAAACAACTACGTTGGCGCCCTAACAATAATAATAAACATCTTTTCTACAGATTTGACTTTTATTATACTGCCGTGCTAAGCAAGAATGGCGTATCTACCCTTTTTGCTTATTTTGAGCTCTACTTAAAATCGCATGTATTCTACACTGTAGGTGCTAATTAAATTAGCTTAAAGTCGTATCTCAACATTTAATATACTTAGAACAGTTATTAAATTAGGCTATGTACATTTGACATGATAATTACCAAGTAAAAGAGTCGGATCTGACATAGCTAAGTAAGAAAGCCTTCCACTGCAGATACGACTAGTTTTCTTAATAACAACTTAAAGCTCTGACCATCTCACACTAACTTAAAACTAACTTATCTTAGAGTGATCTAGCCGAAAATAGTTAACATACATTTAAAATGTTGGTCGTACCTCTGCTTCGTTTTTTCTGTATTTATCTCACATCTCTATTGTCTCTATATTAACCCTAGCTTGTATGATTAATCTGTACACGCTTCTCCTTTAGCTGCGCCGCAATTACGTGACGCATCATTGTTCCCGATAGATCGTAGCTGCTCATTACATGGAAAACCATTCGAAGTACAGGTAGTTGGCAGCACTGTGTAAAATGATATTTGAGGGTAGACTACCTCCCTTAATTAATCTGCAGTCGCTTTAGCCTTACTATAGTTGTTCATATTACATTTGTACTACTATACGTTCGAGTATTAAATTAGAATTTCTTATTTTACTTTGTACTGTTATCAAAACAAATCTACCGTTGGCTATTCCCTCTAGAAAATGCACAGACTTGTGATTACATGGATACAATTGCCGGCCGAAACTAGCTCGATTGGGGACGGCGTGTAGAGTTCTTTAAATATACTCAAATAAAAGGGTGCCAACGGATTTTTACCAAGTAACGATAAGTGTATCCAGGCATTTAAAGAGAATTCGTGATCTCAAGTAGCACAAAGTAGTCCGAAAGAGAAGCTCAGCTCAGGTACAGGTAGAAATAAAAAATAAGTAATGGGAGACTGCAAATATCACAGTGTATAATAATTATCATCAATGCATATATGAAACTTTTCAGGTTGAAAAATTACGAGGCACCTCACAAAATGCATAAAGTCTAATACATATTTCATAATACATACTTACAAGTTCACAGAACAGCGATGCAAAATTTATCGCACACATTAAAATCAGGCACGGTTTGCAAGGCGATACGCTAGTGTGCCCCCAGGTTCCAAGCTCGCGGAGCGAACTGTATACTCCCAAGGTTAATCCAAGGGTCGAAATGCATGCTACAGGTGTGAAGTGGCCATGACTGGTGATAAATACTGGACGCGGTCACGCCCTAAGCGACTTCCGCATCCAAATGAGCTGCGGAGGCTAACACCACTGCAATCTGCCCTAGCGGCTCCTCGCTGACTCCAATAAGGGGTAGATAGTCCACTATATAGTACAGGTAAAATTAAATACAGCTTGAAGAGGACTTTCTTACCCACCCTACGATGTTCAGGGCACATGCGAAGAAATAAACCAGCAGCGTAGAAAATTATGTTTCAGGAAAGCAAATTCACCGAACAGGCGCGGGCAACCAATACACAAAATCAAACTGCAAGCCCATAAATTCACAGAAAACTTTTACTGACGCTTAAACTGGCTTCATGCTGCTAACGAAGGTAGCCGGAAAAGAACGCTGAGCTGACAATTGCCACCTTGTAATCTCTGCGCTGCAAGCCAAAAATAGACGTAGCACAAGCGCGCGAAATATGAACTCAGTACCATAGACCTTGAAATCGAAAAGACGCGCAACAATATGGAATAAGTACTACAGACTTCGAAATAGAGGCGCAATTGAATCGTAACAGTACTTCAGACAATACGCTAAAAATGTATATAAAACTGTATTTAAACCTACATTTAAATAAAAAATAATTGGAAACGTGTTAAGGGTGTTGCTCCAGTCTGTTCATAAAAATGTTACAAACAAGTTGATTCCTTCATTAAAAATGTTCATAATGCAAAGTGTTCATTTCTATGAATTCTGGAATACTGATTAATTAAATTTTCTTGGGATGTTTTAAACACCTAATCATAGAAAACAATACTTTGTTTCGGATTGTCTTATTATGTTTTACATTTTTGTCGTTTCTATAATAATATAATCGCATTAATATTTAAAATAAGATACATTAAAATTTGTTTCGAGTAAGTTATTTATCGATACAACCGGAAAATTTGCCACGTTGGTATACACTGCAGGAACTCTATCATCTCCACACCCAATTCTCCAAGAAACTATTCCAGTCTGAAAATACCGGCACGCGACCCCCGGAATAGGGCGAACCAAAAGACTTCACCCGTCTTTTTCGCAAATATCTTGATTTGAATTATCACAGGCATAAATGAAGCTACCATGAGGCTGAAAATCTTAGGCTAGTTTCCCCCAAGCTCTTCTCGCAAGAGCTTGAGGGAAAAATTGGAAGTTTTGTCTTTTTCAGCACATTCGAATGATTGCCACCCATCGAATCTTTACCTCAACCAGAGGCCATGCATCCTGGCTCAGCTATATCCATATCTTGGCTTAACAAACACACAAGGTCCACAATTTGTGTCATCTCCAGAATTACAAGAGCAATATCGTTGAGGAACATCCATATGTTATATGTATTCTGGTTGCGTTATAACTGTATTTATCTACTCCAGTGGGATAAGTAACTCATTACGTCACCCATTTGACACTATTTCAGTTAGGTAATGAAGCTCATTAAACCACTCAGTTACGTAATGGTTTCATTACGCAACTGAGTTGTGTAATGACTTTATTACCTAACTGAAATAGTGTCAAATGAATGACATAATGACATTTGCCTACTAAAATGTTTTTGAAAATGACAGATCTGACATTTCTCTTAATGCACTTTTCTCAATTTTAGGCAGTCGTAGATAAAATTTTTTACAATACATGTGTGATAATGCATCATTAATATACTTGTGTGCTTACATAACTCGTGGTACGCACTCGTTTGTAACTTACACACACGTATATTAATGATGCTGTTATCCCACTTGTATAGTAAATAACTATTATTTAATCGAATTTGCCCCCCCCCCCCCGCTAAATCAAAACAACACCGCATCATCTTATTGATGGCATAAATATAGCCCGTTTCAGATCCGCTTCAAGTCCGGCGGAGTATCTACTTCATTTGAACTTCGCTTAAGAGGCTCCAGGAGCAGCAACCGAGACAAGCTAAGGTGCTATTCGGGTTGCCGTACAGTCAGGGACCAAGAACACACGAGACCAGAAGGAGCTTATTTGATATTTATGTACATAACATTTTCTTAATTTGGAATTATTTTGTCTATATCGAAACACATTATACGAGTTACTTTTCTTTACATTGTGTTATCCTTGTAATTATTCATTTAAGTACAACGAACTCATAGGCATTTGAGTTGAACCCGAGACAAAAGTAGTTTGAAAATAAATTTAGCAAATTTTATTCAAAATTAAAATACCGAGGCATTTTAAAATTAAAATTCAAAATTCCAATACGAGCCAGAAAGATTGCAATATCTTTCGCAAGGTATAAAAATAGATAAAATGGAATATTCTAATGAGAATGCAAATGTAATCATAGCTTTACTAAATGAAATGGATGTCTGGTTTTTTCTCTATATTTTCGTAACAATATTCCAGGTTCAGGCAATAAATTATTACTAAGTTGCAATTTATTCATGAGCTGCTTTTGAATAATAATTGTCACTATAAATTTCCACTTTTTCTATATTGATATAAAGCAAATTCAAAGATTTTTTGCAAAATATTACATAACAGCTTTTGTTTACATTTTTCAATGCCGCAGATCGAAAATTCAAACTTATCTCGTCGCTCGTGCTGGTCAGTCGCAGAAACTTCAAGGTTCTACGTAAGTTTTTAAATGTTTGTATCCTACCATAAACCTCAACTTAAACTCTTTTAAAGTGAACACGTCAACATGAAGGTTGTGCTGGTATTTCTTTTTGCTATATTTTGTACTGCTACCCAAGGCGAAGATGTTAAGAAAGTTTTAGCAAGTTCCACAGGTGAAGCAGAAGCCGACTCTTGCGATTGCGTACCTTATTACCGCTGCAAAGCCACCGAAACGAACCCCGACAGCTCGGTTGATATCAGGTAAAGTATGAGTTCCTATTATTGTGTGCATTTTGCCTATCGTCACCTGTAGTGCGAAAGTGTGACTGAAATTTTGGTGTCCGAAAAGAAAATTTTCTATCTACATGGTAACAGATGTAGAAAATTATAAAAACTGAAGGAATTACTAACGAATATCTCTTTCTAAAAAAAATATGTGTTACCGGTCTTGCTATTAAAAAGTAACTGTTTGATCTACGTCCAGACACCCATGTTTCATCCACTAGTATTCAACCGATAATAACCAATATTATATCAAAAGATGCCATACCCGTATGAAGTGTCATACCAAGGATCATCTGAATCTATCAAAACGTTCTATTGTTTATCACCAAAAATTATGCAAAACACTGGCCTAACAAAGCACGTTTGATATAGATAAGTTGAGTATAAATGCCATATTTTGTGCCCAGGAGTCTGTAGTTAAACCATGTCCACATATGCTGTGGAGACCCTGTATGTGGTAGGCAAATGGTATTCGTATTGTATTGCTGCTCAATAAAACAAAATTTATTTACATAAGCTTGAAAAGCATTTAGGCAGATATTCACTCAGGCGGATACTATTCGCACAGGTCGAAAACGTTTTTCTCAAATAACTTTTTATTTGAGACATATATTCAAATAGTAAGGCTTTGAACTGTTATTTAATTTAGAGCAGTAACTCTTACTGTTTTTATTTTTGCAGTGATAATGACCGATGCGATTACTTGTCCGTGTGTTGTTCAAAGCAAGACATTATTGACGACGTACCATTACCTCCCTCACCTTCCTCAGAAAAGAAGATGGAAGATGAAAGATGCGGCGTTCGTAATCCGGAAGGAGTGGGTTTTAGAATAACAGGTGAAGAAGCTAACGAAGCTAACTTCGGTGAATTCCCGTGGATGGCGGCAGTTCTTTTAGAAGAAAGAAGGAACCTAACAACATCATTAGTATACCATTGTGGTGGAGCTTTAATTCACCCCCAGATCGTAATAACCAGAGCTCATTGCATCGGAAGTCAGAATCAGAAACTTCAAGTGCGTCTTGGTGATTGGGACACTCAGACTAATAACGAAATATTTCTACATCAAGATCGCGACGTTAACACTATTATAAAACATCAAGAATTCAACGAGGATACGTTCGCCAACGATATCGCCCTTTTAGTTCTGGACAATCCCGTTAAAATAATGGAAAATGTCAATGTGGTTTGCTTGCCAAAGCAAGACATGGTGGTCGATGAGTCAAAATGTTTTGCCAGTGGATGGGGCAAAGACAATAAAGGTGGTATACATCAACCAATATTGAAGAAACTGGAGCTACCCATCGTTTCAAGAAATTCCTGCCAGGAGAGTCTCCGCAAGACTCAGTTAGGGAACGATTTCAAACTGCATGATACTTTTATCTGTGCCGGTGGTGAGTCAGATAGGAATACCTGCGAAGGGGATGATGGAAGCCCCTTGGTATGTCCTATTCCAGGGCTCCCGGGTCGATATATACAGACAGGAATCGTTTCTTGGGGATTAGGGTGCGCAGCTGATGGAGTTCCTGGAGTATACACCAACGTAGCGAAGTACTCTGATTGGATCGATGAGCAACTTACTCAGAAAAATTATAGCGTCTCTTACTATAAATTTTAGTTTGATAGACATATTCAAACACTACATATAATAAATATGTATTATAAATCTTTTTGCTATACAAACATATAGAATGTACAATTTGAATTTATTTCTGTAATAAAATATTTCAATCAAATTTACTAGTGGTCTTTACATACAATCTATGGCTTGATGTACAAAATTAAGGGAATCACTAATAACTTTAAAACTGTTCATGTTCACTAACTTCAATAAGTGATAAAATGTGCCTTGAAGCAGTCTAAGTTTAAAACTTTCATGTTTTATTAGCTGAAAATGTCTCTCTCTCAGTGCATCAAATGTCCAGAGTGAATTTTACACTTTTTTATTAAATCAGTATGTAAAGCAAAAGCGAAGGAAGAAGCATTATTGGTTTCATTTCTCAATGTTTATAGTAAAACTTGTTCTCTCAATTACAAATAAAACTGAGATTTACATGAAATATTATAAATGTCATCAGTTGCAACAATTATTTGAAGAACGGTGTCATAAGGAAGTTCAAAGCTTCACAGGGGCTACATTACTAAGGGAAATAAGTAAATATTGCTGATAACATACACGTAGATTAAAACGCTGCGAACTTATTTCTTTTTGATCAACGAAGCTTACATTTATTAAATATTTTAAGCAGTATTTATTCTCAGACGAGTTAGACGCCAACTTACAATGTCGTTATTACTTATCTTTACGGAAAACTATTTTGAAGTCGCCATAGCAAAACTAGATAATCGCCCAAGTGATTTACTGATCACAATAATAATAGCTCAGGCATATTAAACAAATTTTAAAGGAAACCTAAAAAAATATGTTGGTAGTCCTGATTTTTGGCAGGAATGTTCCTTAGTGCCTTACGAGCGACCCTTTAAAAGTCCCCGTCTGTGGGGTGCCGGCGACGTAGTTTTTTGGAGCAAAAAGCATAAACGCAACCATCTGTTTTGAGAAAGAATCACGATAAAGTACTCTACCCGTTGATATAACAGAAACATGTTATTAGAAAAAGTTGTTCATAATGTGAAATTGTAGCCTGCTGGAAAATGTAAGAAACTTTGATGAAACCGTGTGTATGAGATGAAGCACCTTTGCAACTCCTAATAAACACGATTTCATTATCGGCATTCCATATTTCAGAAATTTTACATGGCACCATAATTTTAGATTCTGAACAACTTTTCTCAATAATGTTTTGCCTTGTGTCGAAAACCTGAATAAAAGATGTTTTTCAACTACTGCCAAGACCTCCAATGCCGGCAACCCCACAGGCGGGGACTTTTAAAAGGTCACTCCTAGAGTACTAAGGAATGTTTCTGCCTAAAATCAAAACTAAATTCTTTTGACGTAAAAAAAATATTATGCCTGGACTATAAAATCTTTGATCAGAACTTAGCATCTGTTCTGTCACCAACTGTTTAGCAGTCGAAATACTAATATGAAAATATAATTCATGTATCACGTGACGCTATTTCAACCAATGAGGGGCATGCAAATGCCTAGTTACACATTATCACAGCGGTAGTAATTTATTTTCGTAATTGTTTTTACGGGTGATCATAAATGCTTGTGATTTTTTTCTTAGGTTGGCACTGTTAATGTTGGTTACCCTGCTGTCAATTTTAAGTCTGTGTCAAATTTTACGTTAGCAGGTTAGGTTTTGTGTCAGTTTGTGTCAAAACTGACGGAAAATCTAACCTGCTAACCTCGAATTTGACATAGACTTAAAATTGACAGCAGGGTAACCAACATTAACAGTGCCAACCTAAGAACAAAAAGTAAATATTTGATATTTTGCATTTCATTCAATATATTCTCTTTCCAAATATAATTCGTGTAATGATTAATGATCGATAATTTTTTACTCGTTAAAACCGAAACAGCAAATTTAACTCGTGCTACGCACTCGTTAAATTTAGGTTCCGGTTTTAACTCGGAAAAAAATCATCGATAATAATCATTCCACTTGTTATATTACAACTGAAAATATATTAAGTTGAAAAACAGTTGCTACTCTCGTGGAGCAAAACCAGATTTGAAGTAACTTCTACAACATAGGCCTGTTGTCATTCAGGTACTCTTGTTTTTAATTTAATAATTTTGAAAAGAAGATTAAAAAATCAATGAAAATAAATTCTAAACTCCAAAACGAGAAAGCAAAAATGCGCCAGTTTTCCACCGAAATTAAAACTAAAGCAAAAATTAATTTTTATTTAGACACCTTCAAGATCATTACAACATTTTGTTTATTATATTGTATAATTTATATAAAATAACAAATCAACAACTTTGGAAATAGAGTGAAAAGAAAGATGAATTAATAATGATTCCACATAAGCGTAGTAGTCAATAGAAAACCAGAAAGAAAAATAATTATGGACGTAACATTGGATAAGGATAAATTCAATGAAAGTCGGCTAGAAAAGGATAATGAAAATAAAAGATGAATATAGACACAAAAACAGACCTGAAAGGAAAAACGACAAAAACAATATGGAAGCTGGAAACTTGGAACATACGAAGCATAAATGGGAAAAAACAAGAGTTGATGGAAGAATTTGAAAATGAAGATTGAATATATTGGCTATTTATATCAGAGAGGATTATGAAACAGAAGCTCAGATACATGACTATTGCGATAGGATCATAGTGATACTTCAACGGTACGAAATAGAACCTCAATAACTTAATGCCAAGGAAACGGATGCCACAAAGGCCAATAAAACTACTTCTAAAAAGGCAATTTTACTTCGAATGCTGTGCACACTGTCACGACACAACGTCACTTTTCGCTTGTTCGACTTAACGCGTTCATGCTTCTCCTGTTCTAAAATCAGCGGCGTGCGCTTGAAAATTTCAAGCGGGATGATATGAATCCAACACCACATACCCCAAGCGTTGCAGAAAATTGCCATGCATGAAGCAACACACGTTTTTGGAAAAGTGCTGAATTATATCGTGTGCTGCCTGAAGGGCAGGTCAGTTTCTTTAACCTACGATCACTCCGAACCTAAAACTGTCTGCAGAAGGCCGCACGATAGGCAACGCGTTTCTTCCATCGTTAGCACGATACCCAGTTGCGGGGTCTGCATCGGCCACAAGGAGTGGGTGTTGCATTCGTCACGATTGTCCATCAGTTTTCTAATGGATGGCTTAGGAGTACGATAAATCGACGATGATAATATTAATAATAAAAAGTTATTGTATCCAATACAGCACAGTAATTTTATTTACAATTAACACATTTAACGTCTTAAAGGGCTTTTACTTCCCTCTTCTAAAAGACGAAGGAATCGTGAAAACATAACGTTTCGAGATTTCTCCAGATCTTCACGTTTCAGGGTTACTAATTGATGAGAAACATGTTTTCCCAATTCCGTCTGTCTTTCTGTTAGGGGTATAGCTCAACGATTATTGGATGGAAAAAGACGACAGTTTACATGCGAATTATATGTCTACCTGGCTGGAAATTGAATACACTTTCGGTCAAATATATACTGAGTGAACACCTTAAAAAATAAAATGTTATCTCTTTTTGCTTTAACTTAGGAATATATGAAAGTAATACTTTGTATACAGGTTAAACGTTAGAACAACGGCAACATGTGCAACGATCAGGACATTTTATGTAAAGCAACTGCACGCGCAAATAAAAGGTTCCCCATCGTGGCCAAACGGGACTAACGATCTGGTCCGCTCGGGGTGCTCCCAGGCGCTGAAATCTCATTGGTTTTATTTTTTTCAATAAAAAATTGAATTTGCATTACTCACTGTTTTAATTTACTATTTCACTATTCTTAGGAACATTGAAATATTGTTACCTCTACGAGGTGAGCTCTTGGGAGGAAAGTTCCGTGTAACCCCATTTATAATTTTTTTTTATTATTGTTACAAACTGAGCACGATCATGTGACATAAGAAAATTATACGAATGAACGTATTCACTTGTTGTTTCAACGTGCAGTTGTAGTTTCACCTATTTTTTTTTTTAACTTTAAACGTAACCTTACCGTCGGCGTCGTTGCATAATTTCTTTGCAGCAGAAATTAACACAACCTGAAAACTATTGGACGCAGTTCAGAAAAATATATACTTTTATTTTGGGGTTACAACCTCAAGGACACCAAAGGAGCCATTAATTAATTAGATAAAAAAGAATATTCTAATGAGAATGCAAATATAACGATAGCTTTACTATATGAAATGCATATCTGGCTGTTTCTTTGTATTTTCATATCAATATTATAGGTTCAGACAATAAATTAGTGCTAATTTGCAATTTATTGATGAGCATTGTGACAGGAACAAGTTATTTTTTAAATAATAATTGCGGACACTATAAATTTAAACTTTT
The DNA here is from genome assembly GCA_940337035.1 of Agriotes lineatus. Lineage (NCBI taxonomy): Eukaryota > Metazoa > Arthropoda > Insecta > Coleoptera > Elateridae > Agriotes > Agriotes lineatus. The sequence continues at coordinate 133,780,362 of OW679200.1, forward strand.
TAATCTGCATAAAAAGCAAATTCTAAAAAATTGTTTATAATATTATATAACAGCTTTTGTTTACATTTTTCACTGTCGTAGTTTGAAAATTTAAACTTATATCGTCGCTTGTGCTGGTCAGTCGCAGAAACTTTGAGGATCTACGTAAGTTTTGAAATGTTTGTATCCTGTCTACCTATACTTAAACTCTTTTTAAAGTAAACACGTCAACATTAAGGCTGTTCTGGTGTTTCTTTTTGCTGTATTTTATACTGCTACCCAAGGCGAAGATGTTAAGAAAGTGGTAGAAGGTTCCAAAGGTGAAGCAAAAGTCGACGTTAGCAGTTGCAGACGTATTTACCTCTGCAAAGACAACGGAACGAACCGCGACAGTTTGGTTGATATCCGGTAAACTATAAGTTCCTATTTCACTTTTACTTTAGTTAGACTGTACCGCAACGAACTCCAACTCTATAGAGTTTCATAATCATTTATTGTGTGCATTTTGCCTATCACCATCTGTACTGTCGAAAGTGCCTATGGCTAAAATGTTGGTGTCTGAAACTACATTTTTCTGTTTACATTATAACAGATGTAGACAATTATAAAAACAGAAGCAATTACTAAGAAATGTCTCTTTCTGGAAAAACATATAAGTTACCCGTCTTGCTATTAAAAAGTAACTTTTTGATCTACGTCCAGACACTCATGTTTCATCCACTAGTATTCCACCGATAATCACCAATATCATATCAAAAGATGCCATACCCGTATGAAGTGTCATTCCGAATATTATGTAAATCCATCAAAACGTTCTATTGTTTATCACAAAAATTAAACAAAATACTGGCTTAACAAAGCGCGTTTGATATAGATAAGTTGAGTTTAATTGCTTTATTTTATGTGCAGGAGTCTGTAGTTAAACCATGTCCACATATGTTGTGGACACCCTGTATATTGTAGGCCAATAGTGTTGGTATTGTATTTGTGCTTAACAAAACAAAATTTATTTACATATGCTTGAAAAACATTTAGGCAAATATTCACTTAGGCGGATAATATTCGTACCTACAGGTAGAAACCATTTTTTTAAACTAACTATTTCTTTAAGACATATATACAAATAGTAAGGCTTTGAACTATTATTTAATTTAGTGCAGTTACTCTTCTTGTTTTTATTTTTGCAGCGATAGTAGCCGATGCGCCTACTTGTTTTTATGTAATTCAAAGCAAGAAATTGACGACGTACCATCACCTTCCTCAAAAAAAGAGATGAAAAATGAAAGATGTGGTGTTCGTAATCCGGAAGGACTGGGTTTTAGAATAACAGATGAAAAAGCCAACGAAGCTAACTACGGTGAATTCCCGTGGATGGCAGGTATTATTTTAGAAAAAGAAAACAACCCACCAACAGTATTTGTATACCATTGTGGAGGGGCTTTAATTCACCCCCAGATCGTAATAACTAGAGCTCATTGCATCGGCCGTCAGAATGAAAAACTTCAAGTGCGTCTTGGTGATTGGAACACTCAGACTGATGCCGAACTATTGCCTCATCAAGATCGCGACGTTAAAACTATTATAAAACATCAAGAGTTCAACGAGAATACATTCGCCAACGACATCGCTCTTTTAGTTCTGGACAAAGCAGTTGAAATAGCTCTACATGTGAACGTCGTTTGCTTGCCAAAGCAAAACACGGTGGTCGATGAGTCAAAATGTTTTGTCAGTGGATGGGGCAAAGACAATAAATACGGTAAACATCAACCAATGTTGAAGAAACTGGAACTACCCATTCTTTCAAGAAATTTCTGCCAGGAGAATCTCCGCAAGACTCCGTTAGGGAACGATTTCAAACTGCATGATACTTTTATCTGTGCCGGTGGTTGGTCAGATAGCAATACCTGCCAAGTGGATGGTGGAAGCCCCTTAGTGTGTCCTGTTCCGGGGCTTCCGGGTCGATATATGCTGGTAGGAATCGTTTCTTGGGGCTTAGGGTGCGAAACTGGTGGAGTTCTGGGAGTATACACCAACGTAGCGAAGTACTCTGATTGGATAGATGAACAACTTACTCAGAAAAATTATAGCCTCTCTTACTATAAATTTTAGTTTTATAGACATATACAAACACTACATATAATAAATATGTATTATAAATTATACCGTCTTTTACTAGACATTTTAGTTTTATAGACGTATACACACAGTAGATATAATAAATATGTATTGTAAATGTTCTTTTATGATAAAATAAGAAATATATAATTGGGATTTATTTCCATAAATTATGTGTAAGGAAAACTTAGCTTGAGGTGTTCTAGAAAATTCCCATTAACTTTAATAGTGGGATTTGTATACCATTTATGGCTCAATGTACAAAACTAATGGAATTATTAATTAATAACTTTAATACTACTCATGTTCGCTAACTTTAATATGTTATAAGATTCGCCTTAAAGTAGATGTTTTATTAGCTGAAAATGTCTCTTTCTCAGTGCAGAGTGAATTTTACACCTTATATGAAATCAGTATGTAAAGCAAAAGCAAAAAAAGAATAATTATTGGTTAAGTTTCTCAAGTTTTACAGCAAAATGTGTTCTCTCAATTAGAAATGAAACTGGGCTTTAAATGAAATAGTATAAATATGATCATTTAGAAGAATTATTTGAAGAACGGTGTCATAAGGGAGTCCAAAGCTTCACAGGGGCTACATTACTAAGGGAAATAAGTAAATATTGCTGCTGACATACACGTATATTAGAACGCTGCGAACTTATTTCTTTTAGAAAACCGACGCTTACATTTATTAAATATTTTAAGTATTATTTATTTCCCAGAAGAGTTAAACGCCAACTTACAAGGTTGTTCTTACTTATCTTTACGGAAAACTATTTTCAAGTCGGAATAGCAAAACTAGATAATCGTCCAAGTGGTTTGTTGATCACAGCTATAATAGCTCAGGCATATTAAACAAATTTTAAGGAAAACCGAAAAAAAAATATGTAACTTATGTAAGAAAAGTTTTGGTACAAATTTCTAAAGCAAGTAGAAGTTTATTATTTAACCTCATTTATATTATTAAACATTAATACTTTTTAGAAATCACTTGAAATTATAAAAAGGAGACTAAACTACTGATAGAGGACCATGTTCTTCTATAGGACACATTTTGGGTCAAACTTGAGATATTAGTTTTTGTATAACCGAAATATTCATTTCACGATCCTTTTTATAAGTTCGTCTTCCTAATGCGTCCCTATATTGTAATGGTCTTAGGCCCACGACTCGACTCGAATGCAAATTAATTAACATTTCAATAAGCACAGAGTTGAGGTGCTTTATATAACTGCAATGCTAAACCTAAATTTCAAATAATAAATGCATTGGTAAAGAGATGCTAGTAATGACAAAGTAATCAAGTAAGGAACGCAAAAGGCAAAGCTCGTTTTTCACAGTGGTCGAAGTTGACTTTCAGACAAATTAAATAATAGGTTTGTGCATAATAAATAGCCAAACCGATAGAAATTAATAGTCATAAAAAGGTTTGCTAGATGGAAGTAAAAGAAGCGTAGAATTCAATAAAGCTAGTCAGTGAAATTGGTGAGGATTCTAAAAAGGTAAAGAAGCCAGAATAAGATAACAGTACATTGCAATGGAAAAGCAATCTTGAAAAACAGGCAGAGCGACATAGAAAAGGCCATTGAGAAGCAAGAAACTCTAAAAACTGATCAGTGCATTTAACGGTTGTGGAAAGCAGAGCAAATAATATAACGTGTTTGTGTGTGTGGGGCGCGAATAAACAATTTTAAATATCAGAAACAGACAATAAATTTAGTTAAGAAATTTGAAGATTTAAAACTGTCATCAAACTTTTTTCTAGAATGTATTTAAATTAACCAAAACTTATTTCCGCTTGTATTGTAACCATAGCGATAGATTCTAATTTGTTTTAATAACGGGAGGAGAGAACAAATAAATAATTAAATTAAGCTTGACAGTGTAAATTGTGCTCCACTTTAATTACACTTTTAATATAATAAATGAGCATTTTTCAAGCTAAAAAGTTTACTAATTTATTATGTGCATATCCAAGTTTGAGTGGTATCGTGCGTAAAGGTTTCCGCCACCAAAAATTAAAAAAAATTACAAGTGCGTTTCCGAGGATTTTCGCCAGCCGATCCAGCTTAAGATTCCGATACCTGCGTCCAGTCAAGATAATAATCCTAAGCCAGGGGTCTGCACATCGACACATCGCGCAGCACTGCAGGAGAGCCACCGCCTGCAGAAGAGCGAGGAAAGTCGTCCCAGAGGCCACAACCAACAGGTTCATCTCTGAGCTTATCTGAAGCCACAGTTTTGTGGTAAGAAAAATTTGCTTAAAATATAAGAGTGAGCGGTTGGATTTTGACGTGCTTATGAGAGGAGGCCTTATTGAAGAAGATCCAAGTATTTCCACGATCACAGCGAAAACGCAGTTCGAAAAATAAGCATTTTCCCAAATTTCAGATTAGGCGAAGGTGAAACAATTGTGAGATCGAGACGGCGTCCCTTCTGACGTCATGAAATAAATTAATGCCTGAAACAAAAGCTAATAATTACCGCCAAAGCGCGAAAAATTGAATAAATACCTTCTCGAATGTTTATAATTTCATTATTATTTAACGTCAACAAAGCAGACTTGCATACGTACACCATTTTGTAGGTTTTTTTACCGTATTGCGAACGTTTAGCTATTGCGCATTGGAACTAAATGCCGTGAACAGAGCCGTGTCAAAAAATTTGTAATTCACAATCAACTTGGAACCCAACTGAGTTAAAGAGTTATTGCTTTACTGCGAACTAGCGTTTTATAATTAATTGCAGATAAATAAAATATAAAAACGGTCACACAACCATTTATTTTAATCAGCCTAAGAATTGAATTACAGGGAAAGTCCCGTACACAGTAAACTATTATACATGGCATTGTGCATATTGGGATTTTTGCTCGAACTTATAAAAATTATACATCAATTAGAGAGCATCTATTGCAGTATAGATTTTTCGATAAATTCACACATGGAATTTCTTCGTCACAATCCCTAATCGTCCGAAAACTGGTTCTACGGAAATTTTTCTGTTCGCAAAATGTTAACAGTTTCTAGCTTGGAAAATTGGTAAATTAAATTATAAATAATTTTGTTTTTGATTTTATAGGACCATCTGGTAAAATGAATAAACGAAATGACATAAATAATATGAAAGCTGATATATTCTGCAGTTTAGTTTTTACTGGTGACTAGATATCGACAATGCATTGTGAATTTACTAGCGAAAAAGACTGCCAAAAATTTTGTTAATTACGTTAGTCCTGATATTTGGCAGAAATGTTCCTTTCAAAAGCCCCCGACTCTGAGGTGCGTCGTCGTTTTTCGGGGCAAGAAGCAGAAGAAGAGATCGTGTGTTTTAAGACAGAATCACGATAAAGTACTCTATCCGTTCATATAACTTTCGGGTCCCGGGTGGTGTAGCTTGAACAAGCATCCATGTTCGATCAGTATAGTTAAGCAACGCTCTTTCTGGTCAGAACTTGGATGGGAGTTCGACGGCTGCATCTCACAACGCCTCGTGGTACGGCTTCCACGGAAATTAGTTGGTCCCGGATGTCATAATAACATCATGACAGTCGCTAGTGGGGTTGGAAGTCCCCATAAATGTACAGCGACGCCTATAATTGGCCTAACGGATGTTGGTTGAGTACGAAATAAATAAATAAATATAAATACAACAAATAAATAACAGAAAATGTTATTAGAAAAAGTTGTTCAAAATGTAAAATTATAATTTGTTGCAAAATTGCAAAAAAATTTATAAAACTTATGAAACCGTGTGTATGATGATTCTAATAAACACGGGTTCATAAAAGACATTAGATATGGCTGAAATGTTGCATGAAGACAGAGTTTTAGATTCTGAACAACTTTTCTCAATAATGTCTTGTCGTGTGTTCAAAACCTGAACAAAAGATGTTTTTGAATTACTGCCAAGGCTTTCAATGCCGGCACCCCAGAGGCGGGAACTTTTAGGCGGTCACTCCGAAACGTTTATGCCAAAAATCAGAACTTAGCATATGTTTCGCCATCAACTGTTTTGCAGTCGAAATACTAATTTAAAAAGATATTAAGTTGAAAAACAGTTGCTATTCTAATGGAGCAAAAACCAGTATAACGAAGGATGGCGAAGGGTCTGCCCTTACCTGTTGGCGAAAGTTGCATGTGGTATTTTTTCAGCTGGTAAATATCGGAAAAGGTTGGCTAACTCGCCGTGAGGGTCGGGGTTCCAGCAAAGCTGCAAAAGAGACTATGGGAGAGGGCGCCAGATCCTACCTTATCCACGGTAGAGATATAGCAAGCCCATCAAAATAATACCATAGCCAATAACTAGTAACGAAATTTATTTCTGGTTCTACAGTGCTCAATCATACACAACGCATAAAATACACATATCAACAATATACATATAAACCAAATCAACAAACATTATAAATATATCACAGAAGGGTTATCCACTCACATATAAATATCACAAGTTCGACCTATATACAAAAAGTAGTGCTGCGTAATTGAAAGCTTGCCAGAAGGGCGTTGGATGCTACGTAAACACCTAGTTAAGAGTCTAAATCATAAAGCAAATACATAAACGCAGAAGCGTGTCTGACTCTCTATACAGTAGTGGTCACCGTGAAGCGGAGAACGACACAACACGTGGCATGACTAAATTAATCTAAGATCAAAACCAAAAAGCCCTAAATATTGAGTGCGGTCCAAGACGGGACTTGGAGTGCGAATAGCGCAAGTATAAAGAAAGGCCAACGTTTAACCCCGAGAGTTGGCTTACTTAGTTGACTTGCATACAAAATTTAGACGGAGCAATACCTGCAGTTTGTGAGATCTCACAAGGGGTGCTAGGACCTGTAAGAAATCCATAATACGTTCTGAAAAGTTTCAAGTCATTCACTTGCGGTCATTCTAAACCCTAATCTTGAAACTGAATTTAGACGCAGGCAACTAAAATAAACACAGCAAAAGTCCCGCGGCCGGTAGCGTGGCCAGAAGACAAAATTGACACGAAACGTATTGCAAAATGAAGTTAACGAGGTTAACGCTCTAGGTTGTTACGCGTACGTGCGAAAGTAATTGTTAAAGCTGCCGTACAACATATTAAAGCAGTCTAGAGAGGCAAGTAAGTACATCTATTAGTCAAAAGCATAATTACGCAGATAAAGCACCATAAACGTTAGATACAAAAAGCTATAGCATCAAATTCAATCATAGGTCAACTACAAAATTAAACAAGGTTAAACTACTATACCTATAAAACCCTCCAGATGCGATGCATGAGATGCGGGGCGGGTGAAGGCCATAGCCATGTAGTTCACCGAGCAACTGGGGCCAAAAGCGCGCCCTGAAGGAGGTTAGCAGCTGAGCGGGCCTCTCGTCCCCGGAACAAAGATGCCATGGAGGATTGGCAGCCAACTGCCATCGGTACAGCCAACACTCAAGTTCGCACGTGCACAGCATGGACCCATGCAGAACAAATGATCTCAAATAGCGAAAGTGGTCCTATGCAGTATGATAATTCCATACGGTAAAATAAAAGGGATTCCAGGGGGTTACGTAATAAAAAAGGGTAAATATACAAATTTCCAGGTATATTATGTAGCTAAAAGGGTAAAACCGTGGACAACAAACCTTGATTTGAAGAGTAGCCAAAAGTGCAGTTCAGAACGAAAAGCGGGGCCCCCAATCAAATCCATCTCAGCGAACGCCGACAGCATCACACAAGCCACCAAGCCGTTCAAAGGGGTTACGATATACGATACTTCACAAATCCTCCCACAATGGAGTTAGCTATAACCAAGGCTGACGAGGCAAAGCCCCCATGAGGAGCGACCAACTTATTCGAACCAGGACTGGCATGGAATGGCCGACAATTTGCCAAAAATAGTCTAATTCAACTTATCAAAAGTTCCAAAATTTGAAAATGGACCATCAGAAGAACTGAGAAATGCAAAGTGTGGTTTAAATTGATAAGAATAACTGTAGCTTGCTCAAAAATTGTTAAAGATGTTGATAGGGTCGCTTAACCAATTAGGTAGAAATGTACTGGATATTTAGAAATAAATGGGAATAGCGGAATCCAATTAATTATTTGAAATATTCCATGCAAAACTACAAAATGAGCGTAACACCAGATTTGAAGTAACTTCTACAACAGAGGTTTTTTCATTCATATACTCTTCTTTTCAATTTAATAATTTTCAAAAAAAATGAGAGAGCAATAAAAATACATTTTAAACACCAAAACGAGAAAACGAAAAAGAGCCAGTTTTCCAAAGAAATTAAAACTAAAAAAAAAGTTAATATTGTGTAAAAGCCTTCAAAATCATTACAATATTTTGTTCCGTAGATAACGTACGTATAATATATATATTTATATATACAGTGTGTCCAAGATAAGGAGGGCCAGTATGGGGATATCGGTAATGGTAAGAGATAGAAATCTGGTTAAATGGGAAAAAAGTTGCGCAATTGAAGGACTAAAAAAATTACGTCTAGAAATCCTTGATATGATTTTTCGTTTTTGAATTATCTCAAAAAAACCGAATTTTTGGATTTTATTTTTTATTTTTTTCTGGCGTTAATATTAAAGTTAGAGCGAAACTGATTAAACTTCTTTATAGCAACTTTTAGTGGACTTAATGATTGCGTTATCAATTTTTTTATCCGACGTTTCGTCTTCGAGAAACCATCATCAACTTCATTTTTTTAAATACGGTCCTGGTTTTTTGATGCCAAATTTGCAAAGCCCTTGTTACTCTGAATTCAACAATGTACCACATGTTATGGTTTAATTACGTTTCGAGCTTTTTTCTGATCATTATCAGAAATTTTTTTAGATACGGACCTGCATTTCTCATAATTTTGTAAAAATAAGTTCATACAGTAAGTTAGGCCTTTTTACATTCCGTTAAAATATTAAAATGCACATCATAATGTCATAATTCTGATACATTAATTTAATAACCAACCAATAACTATTAACAATAAACAAAAAAGAAATGAACAAAAGATAGACAGAAAGAATAACAAAACGAACATCGAAACCATTTAATAGGTATTAAATTTACAGAAGGTATTCAAAAAGGTTGCCATCATTCTCTATGCATAAATAACATCTAACTGTAGAATCTAAAACATTAATCAGCAATACTGGCGTTATACTTTGAAAGGCTTCAAGAACCAATCTTCCAAGTTCTTCTATTTCAAAACGTTAAATACCTATTACATTGTTTCAAGGCTCGTTTTCTCATTCTTTCTGCCTATCTTTTGTTCATTTCTTTTTTGTTTATTGTTAATAGTTATATTGGTTGCTTATTAAATTAATGTATCAGAATTATGACATTATGATGTGCATTTTAATATTTTAACGGAATGTAAAAAGGCCTAACTTACTGTATGAACTTATTTTTACAAAATTATGAGAAATGCAGGTCCGTATCTAAAAAATTTTCTGATGATGATCAGAAAAAAGCTCGAAACGTAGTTAAATCAGAATATGTGGTACATTGTTGAATTCAGAGTAACAAGGGCTTTGCAAATTTGGCATCAAAAAACCAGGACCGTATTTAAAAAAATTAAGTTGATGATGGTTTCTCGAAGACGAAACTTCGGATAAAAAAATTGATAACGTAATCATTAAGTCCACTAAAAGTTGCTACAACGAAGTTTAATCAGTTTCGCTCTAACTTTAATATTAACGCCAGAAAAAAATAAAAAATAAAATCCAAAAATTCGGTTTTTTTGAGATAATTCAAAAACGAAAAATCATATCAAGGATTTCTAGACGTCATTTTTTTAGTCCTTTAATTGCGCAACTTTCTTCCCATTTAACCAAATTTGTATCTCTTACCATTACCGAGATCCCCATACTGGCCCTCCTTATCTTGGACACACTATATATATATATATATATATATATATATATATATATATAGAGACATAGACGGTCATTATCCAGCCCATAGGATATATTGTAGCCCAATCAAGCGGTGTTGAGCCCAGGTGAGGGCTCATCAACGAATCGACGTGTATATGTAGTTCATTCAATTGGAAAGTGCACAAGGAATACGTACACAAATTTTTGGCTGGGCTCATCAATGCTATGGTTACATATCCCTTATACAGCATCTAGTTCAGGGTACCGCTCACCAGGGGGCGCCTTGTATATACACGAAAAACGTATACAGACATTGTGAAGCCCACTACACCCACCACTCGTTGTGTGGCCCGAAATTAGGCAACACTGTACGGTATGCTAATAGTCTGACTTTTCGATGTAATCTTACACCAGTTGATTAAATGAACGTGTCGGAATTCTCTATTAAACTAATACATTACATATAATGTAGTTTTAAGGTATATGTATTAATAAATGTTGAATTAATTAGTATTGTGTATTGAAATATTATTTACTTTTTTAAAGGATTTTTATATGACAAATATTTGATATTAGTAGGGTAAATTTAAAATAAAAAATCTCACACAATAATAATGGATCGTAAACAATGAATATAAGTAAATGTCTATTTATATTAAACGGAAACATACACTTTGTAAATGTTTTAATTTTGAACATAACACTTTAGTACCTATACATTTTACTGTACATTCATTACATATTTTACAAGAACACGCATGGCAACGAGTTTACTGCTGCAATGAAACTGTAAATTGCTAACGTATTTCTGATTTTCAACGCTATTCAAATCTAAGACTTCTTAAGTTTCGTAACCTATAAAATAATTTTCTTTATAATATACTCTATACATAACTCAACTTTTATATTCAGCTACCACAATCACATACATTTCTGGCACATGACTGTATAGTAATAGCTTACAGAAGTATAAGATTGAGCTAAAAATAACAGTTATATATTTAATATACCGGGTGACAATAATGAGACCAGGGCCATGCCTCTATCTCCTTTACTTATGGATGAATTTGGATGAAAATTGATACAAAGATGCTAGATATAATTTGGGATTGACATACAAGTATAATCAAAGTGACCGACTTTCGATTTAAACCGGAAATAACACTAACATTGAGTTTTTAAATGCATTTCATTATATATTTTGTTTTTCGCAATCTACGACTCAAATTACATGCAAGAGTGGTGTTATATTACACAGAAATATAAAAAAAATTAATTAATAATTCTTCAATTTTAGATAACGAAAAAGTAGTGCAAGATGCATATCGTTAGATTGGTAATTACATTTTCTGTTTAATGACAAAATGGCCCTTCGTAGGTGTCATTTAAAAAAGTGACTTTTTCTTTAAAAAATGTGTTTAGCGAGTTTTGTTCTTTTATTAAGGGTTTGTTATTAACTTTATTGATAAAATATCTATTATTATTAGTTGCTATAGTTAATTAGAACAGATTTTTTAAGTCACACCCTTCTACCGTAAAAATAAAATTTAAAAAAAAATCAGTTTGAAAAAATGAAAATTTCGCGAGACTATTTTAGTATGTAATTTAACTTGTAGATTCCGAAAAACATAAAATATATAGGGTGATTAATTTAAAAAATCAAAGTTGGTGTAATTTCCGGTGTAACCGAAAGTCGGACATTTTGACTATATCCATCGGTCATTCATAAATTATGTCTAGTATCTACATTTAAAATGTGATCCAAATCGATTCATAAATAAAGAAGATATAAGCATGGCCCTGTTTCGTTGTCACCCGGTATACTAAACCAATTCTTAAATCACAGATTTTTGCTTGCGTATTTTCTCTTTTTTGAAGGAAGGGCTTTACAAATTTGCAGCTGTAATAGTGGGAATGGAATTTTATTTGAATAATTTAGTTCTTATCGCTAATTCTTTCAGATTCAAATTCCTTTTTTTCAAAATGAGCCTGAAACAAAATTATGATGCATATTGATGAAAGTCATTTGTGTGTGCGGAAATGTACGTCACAAATACTTGCTCTAAGGGGCAATTCTCCTCTATCGATACATTTTAACTAGATATGCCTCCCTTCTCTATTATTGGTTCCTTGGAGTATGGAGAACGATCTAACCCCATTTTCGGAACGATTGCTGCAACAGGACACACTGCAGCCCGGCATTTTCTATCTATAATTAATACTTGTTGATTTTTAAAATATGAAGTATCTACTGAATTAATACAAAAAATGAAAAGAACACTGCAAATAAGCACAACTTCGAATTCGAACAAAATTATTTGACATGCGCACAGCTGTTGATTTATGGTGCATTCGCCATATTGACTCCAAAAATACAAAACACTGGCGCCATTAATTGCAGTACTCGATTAATATAGGGACTTTATTCTTTATCAGAGCAGTCGAAGAAACACTTGGTTTACAAAGTACCGCAATGGCGGCCATATTGTTTCAGAAATGACATCCTTCAAAGAAATATGAAAATTCATTAGATACGATATTTTGCAATTTTTTCCGTTATACTTATGGAAACAACAAGAAACATAGCAGCGAATCATTCTTTTAGGTTGGGTTTTAATAATTTACTTGCTATTTGATAACACATCGACAACTTCTAACCATGCAATTTATATAGTACTAAACTTTTCAAAATGACATTACTTATATTCTGATAGATATAATTGACTGAACGATGCCATTTCTGAAACAACATGGCCGCCGTTCCGGTACTTTGTAAACCAAAAGTTTCTTCGACTGTTTTTTTCTATATGTGCATTTGTTTTACCAGAAATTGTACTTACGATCTTTGAAGCAGGAGTGAGGAACTCAGGATGCTTAACGACGGCTTAGTACATTGTCACCAAGCCCGATAGCAAGTGCATGCTTTGAGTATTTCCAGGAATTTTTAAAAATGGTTTTCCGGAAAATATGTCTCAAGTCACACTGCATTTAAAAACTCACAATAGTTTCGTAACTAGCCTGTAAGAAGTTGGATGAACTTAACACATTAAGTATGCATTCAAAGCAAGCGTGTATTGTAGTAGGTACTGAAGCATTTACGAACATATTTTAATTAAACATTTTGCATATACCCCTAGAATAAATTATGCAAGTCGTTTTTGATAATTTTAATAGTTAAATTTGACCAGAAATACTCGATTAAAGAAAAGTGTGTAAGCGGTAGGTGCCGAAGAAGATTTTTACATGCAAACCTTTGAAAAACATAATGGCTTGAAATTAAAGTCACAAATTGTGAACTACGGTCCTGGTATACAAATTTACATAGAGATAGGAGCAAAAAAGCTGAGGTAAACAATGATTTTTACTCGTATAACTCCACAACGAGGCATTGTCCCACCACATTTTACAGATATTTGTCTTCCTTACTTTGTATTAGAGTTTGCAATTCCGCAGTAAAAATGCAATACTTACCGGGATTTCGGGATCGGCTACTATGAGTTGAATAAAATATAACAGGTAGATACAGTCACAGAAACAATATAGCTGCCACATTCGTTTTTCCAGTGCAAGTTTATCAAAGTCCACTAGCTTAGCAAGAGATAACGCTAGAAGAAACTAAAAAGCTATAGTCGGCATGAAAATGGAAGGGCTCCTGGAACTGGTGGCATCTCTGTTGGACTTTTAAGGCACGGACCAGAAAAATTTTATAAACTTCTCACTTACATATTTAATTTGTTCCTAAGAGGAGAAGAACTTCCAGTTGAGTGGAAACGGCATACATAACTAAAATCTACAAGAAATGGGATAAAACCAACTCTGGTAATTATAGACTACTGAGTGTTACAAATTCGCTACAAACAATTTATGGAAAAATAATAAAAAATAGGCTCGAGAATGAAGTTGCAGATATAGATGAGCAAAGTGAATTCCGTGCTGAACGATCTGTGGTAGACAACCTGTTTTGCTTAAAGCAACTGACAGACAAACGACTAGCGTGTAATCTCGAGACCCATATGTATTTTACAGACCTAAGAAAAGCCTACGACAGTGTCCCATTATTTAAATTATGGCTGGTTATGCGACAAAGAGAAATTAAGGAGATCTATATTCAGGCTATACAAAAACGTTACGAGCCCAGAATCATATCATTTGGGCCAGATCAGTATAGCTCTTAAATTTTCTGATGTAATATTTGGAGTTCGTATATTTCATTCACTATAATACGATAATTGCAGTTGTTTGTAAATTTTGCCACAGGAATTACGAAAATTCAACAAATTGACAATAGCTTTACCACGTACCATTTTTGCAAAAAGAATACAGACACCAGACTGTCTATATGTTATTAAACAACAAACAGCTTGTTTCACTTCATCCAAAACATGTTAAGGTGAACGAAATGGTATTTATTTGATCATATGATCCAAATGAAATGATTCGGTAATTTAGTTAGTGTTTCCCGACTATCTTTTGTAATTTGTTATTGCTAAAGCTGTTTAAAATATTTCTAAAAACTCCTACAATTATGATGTACGAATATTGACCAAAAATATTTTGTTTTGTGGGTACAAAATAAAGATACCTGAAAAATCTTAACTGGGCCAAATGATTTGATTCTGGGCTTGTATAGTAATATGACGAGTCGTGTCAAAACAGAACAACTATCAAATAAAATAAAAGTTACAAAGGGGCTTCGACGAGGAAATTCGGGGAAATTACCTCACTCGGCTGTGCCTCGTGCGCTAAAATTTTCCCCTTATGAATAAAATGCCTCTTTATTCACTTGTAGCATACATAACTATTAACCAAAACAAGAATGGACATCCTCACATGTCCATCGGATTAGTACGACTTCGGTAACGTTTGGTCCAAGGTTCACATTAATAGCAAGGAAAAAATTATAGCGGTAAAAATCATTCAAGACTTGGAACGATTAACTGATACATTCTGTACAAATTAACGTCATTGGATTTTCCTTATTTTTTATAGGTATGTCTTTATAAACAGTTAAGCGTATACGATTGTCGAAACAGATGAAAGCAAACATTCTTCCAATTTAATATCAAACTGTACGAAGACTTCGAACGAAAATGGGAGGTTTTTACAGAAACATGTATGCGACGGATTACGATGGAATAGTCTTATCAGAGTCATAGCTTGAGCATAGTGTATGCAATTCTGAACTACTCAATTATGATTACGATGTATACAGATGCGATAGAAATGTCTAAATAACAGGTAAAATCACAGGCGAGCGGTGTTTTAATGGCTATACTAAACAAATATACATTTAAACTTCTTAATCTTGAAAACATTTTTATTGGTTGTATTTGGGTGTTTTTTAAACATTGCTGGTGAAATATATACAATAACTGTAGTTTACTTTGAACCTCAATTCAAATTTGATGTCTATAATTAATGATTTGATGGTAGTAACGATTTTTTGGCTTTACCCTTTTTGTCTGCTGACCTTTATCAACTAAATTTATGTTGAGAACGTTTGGATGATTTCAAGGCGTTTTCGTGCTGCAGGTTGTTTTTATTCGTTTTTCGAAAACTATCGCACAATGTTGGCACGCATTTTCATTCTGTTTTCGACGAGCGAAGTGATCCATTTTCGTAAACAGGAACGTTTAAATTAATTTAGTAAATAAAATGAATCTACACTCCCCTCCAAAAAAACTGGATCATTGTTTTTAAGTATATTTTTATACAACAGATACTTTTTAAATGTCTGAATAGGCATTTTAAATTTATTTAAGTATGACTTAATAATATAGTGACCTTATGTCACGCTTAGTAACAATTAAAATGTGTGTTTGTTTCGCTTAAAACAAAATTGTTTGCTGTTTTAGAAAGTTTATGCAAGACCTCATAAGCAGCAAGCCACGACGAATGGAAACTGTAATAAGAGCTAGAGGTAGAAATACACAGTACTAATCAAAGTTGAATTGTTTTTTGTTTTTTTGAAATCAAATTGTTGTTTTTCATATTAGGTACATATCTTTTCATTTTCTTCATCTTTTAATAAAAAAATTGCCAATTTTTATTATTATTATTATGTCAGTAAGCAATACTGACATAAGTATAAAATGCATATTCAGACATTTGGAAATGATCTGTTGTATAAAAATAAAATTTTAAAAAATTATTCGTTTTTTTTAGGGGAGTGTATACTGTATATATTACGAAGGTATTATTTTAACTTAAACAGCTAGTTTTCGCAATATTATTATACTATATAGTTATTAATTAATTAGTTTCTTGCAATATGTAAATTAAAAGTTTCAATATCACTATGACAATCGTTTATTAATTATTTATAAACTGTCAAATAGACGCATGTTGGCAGTTCTGTAATGTTTAATTATAATTTTCTTAATATTACTGCAGTTAAAAAAATGTATCTCGAATATGAAATGCTTTTGTATTATCAAACGAATTTTTAGGCTCGTCTTCGGTTCGCTAAAAAATCTATCATTTCGAATGCAAAAGTAGCATTTCGTATTGTAGATACAAAATATTTATTTGCGTTTGGTCACCGCGGTTCTATTTTTTGAAACTAATTGGCTTCAAAATGCCCCTGTTCTGGTTCTTCGAAGTCCATTGTAAACATTGCGAATATCGTTGTAGCTGAGGTGTGAAATGCATGTTTGTATCATAATACATTGTATTAGGATTTGGTTGAACTCATTAAAAGTATTGCACTTGTCCCGTAGAACATTGTCCGTTTCTTCGATTTGCACAGCACACTGATAAAATGCTACAGTGGCGGTTTGGTTTTATGATGAGACTAACTTCATTACATAAACAAGACTACGTTTTTGGCGCCATTCTAATATTCTCCCGTTTTGGATTTGTTCTTGTTCTTGTATTTGCAGCAACTTCTGTATTATAATCGTCTTCGAACAATTGATGCAATACGTAACGCAATTAACACTATTAATTACCAAACAACCATTAAGTGGTGCATTTAACAGATTTATAAATATTTTAGGTCAATGTATTGTTTATGACGTCAGCCACCTGGATTATGTAATTAAATGCGTTAACTGAGAAAATGAAGAACTCAGTTATGGTAGTTATTTGGAATTTTGCAGTTCGAAGAAAGATAGAATACATAGAAACTTATCCCTTTTATTCTCAGCAGCTAGCGCTACCATATTTCTACCACGCCTTCAACAATTTTATCGCACACCACTTTACTTATAAAAAAACACCACTCACTTAATGCTTTGGAGCGGCCCGATCGCTTCCTCAACTCTGTGTGGAAGATCTGTATTTTACCACGTGATGCAATAACACATGGGAATACATTTGGCAACACCGACGGGCTACACAACGTGCAACAGATATAAATTTATACACAAACGGGCTAAATAACGAACTAATCATATCAACGGACTCACATGGTCCTATTAATATATAAAAAACTAAACTTCTAAAAACATTACCCCTCTGAGGTTGCTTTGACTCGTAATGATAAAAAACCGCATATAAAGTGATTTATATCTTCCGGACTGAATTTTTAAAGCCGGGTGGAACAACGGCCCAATAATGTAAGGGGCTCAACAAGATACCATTTAGCCCTATATATATATATATATATATATATATTATTTCTTGACTGGGATAGGGTTTGGAAAAACTCCAATCTCAGTGCTACGCACAGGTACCAAGCTTTAATGGTTAGATTGAATTAAAACCACTTGTATGTTACGCCTGACGTTTCGTTTTTTATTTTAAAACATTATCAAAAGCTAACACCTTGTGGACCAAAACACATGTTTTATTAAAAGCATGTGAAGATTTTCAAATTTGAACAAATTCATAAACAGGGGCAGTAGGCCACCAAGATTACAGACCTGGGCTGCACATGATATAAATACACTTAGTCTTACATCTAGTCAGTTACACATTAAAAATTACTAGCACATTTTAAATGTGCTAGTAATTTTTAATGTGTAACTGACTAGATGTAAGACTAAGTGTATTTATATCATGTGCAGCCCAGGTCTGTAATCTTGGTGGCCTACTGCCCCTGTTTATGAATTTGTTCAAATTTGAAAATCTTCACATGCTTTTAATAAAACATGTGTTTTGGTCCACAAGGTGTTAGCTTTTGATAATGTTTTAAAATAAAAAACGAAACGTCAGGCGTAACATACAAGTGGTTTTAATTCAATCTAACCATTAAAGCTTGGTACCTGTGCGTAGCACTGAGATTGGAGTTTTTCCAAACCCTATCCCAGTCAAGAAATAACATTTTACTGTGTATGTAACCACACAAGCTGTGAGAGGGACTATCTTTATATATATATATATATATATATATATATATATAATTCTTCTGTACGTGTATGTCACTGAACTAAACGGCTGAACCGATTTTGATGAAATTTTTTGTGCGTGTTTCAGTGGGTCATTGGATGGTTTACATTCACAATTGGACCCGGTAGGTAACGCTGCAATCGGGTTCTAAGAACTTTATTTTTAATTTTTTGACGTTAAGCTTTTTCGCATATCAGAACATATAACCCCAAAATTTAACCCCCCCCCCCAACCACCCCCCAATATTTTTTAAAATAAAAAAAATCAAAAATTCGATTATCGAAAGAACGTTTGCTAAACCCGCTAATAGCAGGCAAACCAACGTTCGGGCAGGACAACGTCTGTCGGATCCGCCAGTATTGTATAATTTATATAAAATGACAAATCGACAACTTTGGAAATAGAGTGAAAAGAAAGATGAATTGCAATGATTAATAATGACAAAAACACAAGAGTGGTAGTCAATAGGAAACCAGAAAGAAAAATAATTATGGACGTAACATTGGATAAGGATGAAGTGAATAAAAGTCGGCTAGAAAAAGATAATGAGGAGAAAGAAAGTAATGGTCATAGACACAAAAACAGACCAGAGAGGAAAACGAAAAAAATATGGAAGCTGGAAACTTAGAACATACGAAGCATAAATGGAAAAGAACAAAAGTTGATTGGAGAATTTGAAAATGCAGATTGGATATATTGCCAATTGGTGAAACAAATGAAAAAGGGAAGCAATCGTGGAAATGGAAAAACGGCATGTACTACTATGTAGTGAATATAAACGTGAATGCTCAATAAAATAGGAATGTATCCAGTACTTTGGCTGTTTATATCAGAGAGAATTATGAAAAACAAGTTCAGATACATAATTATTGCGAAACGACCACAGAGAGGGAGTATGGGCCCATTGAAGATAAAAGATCAGCCAACGAGAACCAATTTTGGAAAAACGTGAGACTAATAATTTTAGGGAGCGATTATGTTGAGCAACCATAGGATGTAGTTGGCCGTAGTGGTTAAGATTTCAGAAACAATAATGTTAGCCGGCTAGTAAACTTGATATAAACTTATTAATCGGTCCGCTCTCCGCGTGGCAAAGGTATGCTCGGACTTAATTGCGTCGCGCTACCTCCATTTAGCCAAACAACAAATTAATACAAATCTAAAGCCTTCTGTTCTTCGAAACAAAAACCGCTCTGTCTACAAGCGACCGCGGCTAACCGTTTAATACAAACCAATAAACAGGCTGCTTCTTGAAAATAAATTCAGACGTTGATTGACACCAATTCTATATTTGGCTAACAAACGAAGAAAAACAAAGGTAGGACGACAATAATCAAGAAATGTTACCTAATACAGATTGCATACTTTAATGTATTAGGATTTCTAAATAGTTTACGTTATCTTAGGGTTCACTCCAAGCACCGAGCTGCCTTGGTTGCCTATCCCAAATTCCTCAAGGTTTTTCCCAAATTTTCCGCGAAGCTTTTATATTTTTTGATCATTTTGCCATTATCTGCTGCTGAATAAAGGCTGCCTTGTCAATTATGCTTGTGAAGTCAAATGTGCCTTTAATTTTGGATTGTTACGGACATCCCCTTGAGAAATCGACGTATTTTGTGCAAGCACAGGTATCTATTTTGGCCAAACAAAACAGAACATCTTAATGGTAGGCCTAGCTTCATTTTGTATTAACTAGTTAGATTTTATGGTTTTCCATACCTTTAGCTCTTTGGCCGAAAGGAGGAAATTAAGCTCCTTGCAAACACGCTTCGTGCTTGAGTTACTGCAGCTTGCTCGCCTGGGATTCGTGTGCATGCGGGTTCCATTTCTGCAAGATGTTCAAACTCAAACTATTCGTGAGGCTTATCATCGAAAAGGTACTCTACCTGCAGTCGAAGATTGCTACGCAGAACTGCTGTTCAGACCTGGCGTTAACACCTGAACCCCCCTCTCATGGGGTTTATCTACAGGATTTCCTGATACGTCTGCATACTACTTGGTGAATCAGCTACAGAGTGTCTATTGTAATCTGATTTAGTTTTCCTTCCGCCAAGACATTGAACTTCGGCATAACCTGCAATGTGAGAATTCTTTTAATATTAGTGTTTTTGCTTTAGATTTTAGTGTGTTCGGCGAATATTAGATTTTCTTCATGATCACACAAATAATAGAATAACGTAGTACTTACCTATTTAGGCCGGATTTGTAAATTAATTAAATCTCTAATTAATTGTAAACTGTCAAAGATTACATTTTCATTGCGGATGTGTATCACGTACCATCTAAGTTAGTATTACTGCCAATTTTGGCTTTCGTGTAGGGATTATGAATGAACCTTGTAATGTAGTTTTGGACTTTGATTTCATGTTTGTAACCGAATATCACGGTTGAATTAAACTCAAATTGATCGCGTACTTCCAAGATATTGCGTTAGATAATTCACTTTACCTGACGTATTGAAATCTATGTCGATTTCAAATAATTACCACGCATATTGCGATATTTATAACGCTCTGCTTTAAAGCAAGATCTTGGGGCCTGTAAGACCTTTTTGCGAATTATTAATAACACCTGCATGTTCTTGCATTTCGGGATTTGGGGTTCAATTCAACATGAAACCCAAAATTTTAACTTTAATAATTGTGGCGGCCATACGCCCTTACCCAGAACCTCTCGGTAATCCAAATTGCTAGTTAAACATGCGCTTTTGTTTATTTAACAAAAAATTAAAGTTAATCTTAAATTAAGTTTTTTATAAGACTGGCTGTACGACCTAAAGAAGTTTCTCAAAAATTGGAGTGGAAAAGTCTGAAGTAGAGTTGTAAATTCAAAACTAAGGAAAGGAATACTGATATTACATGAAAACAATGGAAACGTTATCGGGAAGAACAATGTGCAGTCGGAGGGATTAAAATTCGATGACGGTATAGGACAAGGGGGGAGTACTAAGTCCAATATTGTTTATCATAATTATGCAGGATCTTATTAAAGAAAGGCAAAACAGAGTCTAAAAAATGCATCTCGGATTCTATAAGCTAAAGCCGATTTACCTGTCAGAATGTGTGAGAAAAAAAGCTCGAGTCTAAATACATGGACCAAGAACTAACAAAGAGAAGGACGGTGATAAACAATATCAAAGGAAAGATTGGAATATCCTGAATTTCGTAATTCTATGTTATATACTCTAGCTCTGATAAGGTAAAAGTTTGTTAAACTAGAAATTTTAATTGCTCGCCCTTAACGGTAGCTACAGAAGGTCGAGAGTTTATTTATATATATTAGAGTAAACATAATAAATGGAACTACAAAACAAAATAAATCTATTTTTCTAGTAGATGCATATGTTTTTAAATTTAGAAATAATTCTGCAAGTCATGTCTGCATAGTAAATAAATTAACTTTTTTGGGACATGGGTAGGAAACTAATCTGGCAGCTGTGTTGATATGGACAGTACGGTTTCGTCTAGAACTATATTATCAACTTTCTTCAGGTCTGCGTCACGTAGCGGTGAAGGCTTGAACTGGAGTATTGGTCTGTAACTGAATGATTAGTTACAAAAATGGCCGACTAATTTTTCTAAAAGTTCAGTGTTTTAATGATGATTTTAGAATTTAATACGACCCTCAGAGAAAGTTTCTTCCTTTAAGCGGGGTTATGCTAGTGACTCAAGCACGTAAGGAACTATACTTGGCTAGTACCTTAGACCTCAGCACTATTTTGGTAAAAGAATGCTGCTAGGCACATCTTTTCTTTTTCCAAGCTACGCGGGCGTCCTTTGAGCGAATCTCCAGGTGTCTCGGCATTACAGGCAATGGTACCACCGCTCTATTGAGCTCATGGAAGCAAAAAATTAATGGAGTCAAAATTTACCACCCAAGCTCCGGCTGTGTGAAGAAGATACACCTCATAAACACAGATGACGGCTTATGAAAGGGTTCGCAGACAAGAAGCTCACGACAGAACTAACATGCGAGCTTGGGTTAAAAGATCAAAGGGTAGGAACGTAGTCTCAATTGAAAAGTGCCTGCAGGTGATGGATATCTTAAAACCCTCGGGGCTTTCACGTAGGAAGTCCAGGCGCAAGGTAAATCTCCAGGAGCGAGGCAGCTCGCTTAAATGCTCTTTGCTATCTTCTCGATTGCTTTGGGTAAACTGTATTGTCGTGATGAAGGTGTCGGTGTACGTGAATATCAGCATGTTGATTTCCATTGAAATTTTGCCGTGACATCAAAGGTTAAAGGGGGGAACGTAAAGAAATCGAGCGTTTTACTTTCATTTGAATATTGCCATGGCTCTAGAGTCTGAAAAGCGCAAAACGTGACGGCTGCGCCTAAATTTGGATGCATTAATTACGTTTTTAAATTTATTTGTGTCAAGATAACGTCACAAGAACATGGTACTACGATAGGTACACAAAACAAGTAAATTAATATTGTTATAAATAAGGACAGAGCAGAACAAGTCGAAATCTTGAAGTACTTAAGAGTATGGATAGAAAAAATTGCTAGCTTACCCATATTCCTAAGAATAAGAATGAGAATGAAATAAAAGAGCGGATTCTAAATGCGTCATAGCTGTACGATATTATGCTCTAACAGACACATTTATAAACAAAAGAGAGATATATAAGTGTATGAAACAGTATTCAGAAGAATTTTCACATACGGTAGCGGAAGCTGGGCGATGTCATACGTACAAAGAAGTGAATTACATGCCATGGAGATGAAGTAGTACGTAAGAAGTTTGAAAGACATTGTATGAAGACACAATAAGAAATGAAATTGTCAGGACAGAACTATTTCCTCAAAATGAAGAATAACAGGGCAGTGAAATGGAAACCTAAGATGGAAGAGAGAGAAAAAAACAGGAGCAGGACAGAAACAGAATGATGAAGTGTCGTCTATACTGAAAAAGTAAAATATATATATATAGATCGAAGACTAAAAAAATAGAGAGAAACAAAAAGTAATGGGCACAACTTGTGCATGCGGTGGAAAAGTATTACAAATGTGAACCTTACAGTCACGTTAAAGTGGAATATTTGTAAGGACTACAGAACGAATTTTAGATGCTACAATGTTGATAAATATTCATTTTTAGATGTTATTCGATATAGGTAATTAACCTCGTCATTTTTGAACACACCAGCAATAACGTTTACTACTTTTTGCCACTGGTGTCTATACTTTTATCCAATGTATGCCACATTTTCTTATCTTCACACACTGCTTTGACATTTTCTAATGTTACGCAAGATCCGGACGGTGGAAATTAGTATCCTAGGCAAGAGAATTTTTAAGCTCTGACTTATTCACGTATAGAAGAATATCCACAGAAACAAAAGCTCTGCATAAATCGGAATAATAAACATGGAATTTTGCCATGAAAATGAGACGAAACAGGAACCTGTTCAAGGTAAACGTATTTGCTCGTAAGTCAAAGTGAAACCGTAGCAACCTCCTTGTTCTTGTACAAATGCTAACGTTTACAGTAATTGTGACTTTCTTATAATTGTAATTACGACATTACCAAAATGTATTTAGGTATTACTTAGATTTAGATTTGGTATCGTCAAATATTTACTGTTCGGTCTCATTGATGTTTCTAAATAGAAGAAACGGTTTGGCGCCTAACCTTATATTGAAAATATAAAATATAAGAATACCCATACCTACTGCTAAATAATTGGTAACGAGTACGTTATAATTAGAACATAACAATTTCCTCTCCCGAGTAGAGCCACCTTTCGAACATGATCCCATGCAATCCAAACATTTTTGCTTAAAACGCCACAGCCCAGTAAACAGCTATTATGACATTGTAGTAATTTCACCCGTATGACGTCAAAATCCTTGGGTTTTTTGTTTACATTTTCCACTTTCAAAGCAAACATATTCCGTCGCTCGTGCTGGCCAGTCGAAGAAGTTACGGTACGTTTCTTAACTTTTTTATCCCGACATAAGCTGAAACATGCATTCATTTTGTAGTGAACACGGCAATATGAAGCCTATGTTGGTGCTTATTTTAGCTGCATTTTGTTCTGCTGCCCATGGCGAAGATGCTAAGAAAGTTGAACCTGAACCAGGAACCCAATCTTGCGAGTGTGTTCCTTTTGACCGCTGTCAACTCATCAGCGCCCGAAAAGACCAATTCCGGTAAGTTGAAAACACACATTTAGATATTATTTAAGAGAATTTGCAAAATACGTAGTAGCTTGTGGTTTTAACAAATGCTCTGACACTATGTGCTTTTACAAGAAAATTTAAAAAAATGTGTACTTTAGATCAAATAGAGCTGGGTTAGGAGAATAAATCAGTTTTTTATATTGCAGGTTAATTGCACTAATCTCCAGATAATTGAATTGTTTATGAGAGTTATTAATAAATACTGACTAGATATTCATTTGTTCTAAATATTTTTTCTTTGTAAATGTTTATTTTTATAATTTTCAACAAGTTCCTTAAGTTTTTTCTTATATTCCGCAATTCTATTTATGTGTCGTATCATATTCTTCCCACAGACATAAATTTCATTTATTAAGATTTAAACGTAAAATGTTTGCTATAGTAATCACAAAGCCAGGAAATGACACAAATGCAAATAACGTTACTGCTGTAAATCATCTAGCTTTGAATACCCCCCCCCCCCCCCCCATTCAATCACTCCTACTACCAATATCAATAAAACCCTGCTCTACACAATACACCAAAGCATGCTGTGTCAGTCATTTACTCGTAATTGCAACCATTAAAGGACTTATCATTTTTGAGCAGTATTTATGACGGATTTCCTTTTTTAATAACAGAACCAGATTTGTTCTATTTTGTTTACAAAATCATTAAATCTTAAAATATTCCCATATTTTATGTTCTTCGTTACTCTTACTGTTTTTATTTTTGCAGCGACAATAGTACATGCGATTCCTTATCTGTATGTTGTTCCAAGCAAGATATCCACGATACACCATCATATCCCTCTAAAAACCTTATGGGATGCGGTGTTCGTAATCCAGAGGGATTAGGTTTCAGACTACTAGGTTCGACAGGCGACGAAGCTGAGTTCGGTGAATTCCCATGGATGGCGGTAGTTATTCGCGAAGAAGTAGAAAATTCTACAAAAAAGCTTATGTACCATTGCGGGGGCGCTTTAATTCATCCCCAGGTCATCACAACCGCAGCCCATTGCCTAGGTGATCAGAATGAAAAACTTAAAGTGCGTCTTGGCGAATGGGACACTCAGGCTAAGAGAGAACCATATCCGCATCAAGATCGCGACGTCAAAACCGTTATAAGGCATCCAGAATTCAACAAGGAAACATTCGCCAACGACATTGCTCTTTTAGTTCTCGAAAAGCCAGTTGAAATAGGTGAGAATGTAGACGTCGTTTGCTTGCCAAAGCAAGACATGGTGCTCGATGAGTCAAAATGCTTCGCCGCAGGTTGGGGCAAAAACGGTAAAGATGGCAAGTATCAAGAAATAATGAAGAAAGTGGAATTGCTCCTCGTCCCAACTAGTTCTTGCCAGACGAGCCTTCGCAAAACTAGACTAGGGAACAGTTTCCAACTGAACGCTGGGTTTATCTGCGCCGGTGGTACGTCAAATCAGGATACCTGCGAAGGGGATGATGGAAGCCCTTTGGTGTGTCCTATTTCAGGAGTTCCCGGGCGATATTTGCAGGTGGGAATCGTTTCGTGGGGCGTAGGATGTGGAGAGGACCAAGTTCCTAGAGTGTACACCAACGTAGCGAAGTATTCTGATTGGATCAATAAACAACTTACTCAGAAAGATTTTATCCTTGCTTACTATAAGTATTAGATTTATAAAGGTATATTTTAATGTAAAAACAATAAATATAAAAACGTAGTATAACCATTGTTGCTATGCTTTATATGCATGCTTAATTTGGAAGAGAAACTTAGCCTGAGGTGTTCTGGGGAGAAAAAAAAAATAGATCTGATAGTAGTTTTTGCACACCATGAAGGTTAATTACTTTTCAGAAAAATCGACCTAACTTTATCCATATGGAGCTTTCATAACATTAAAGTTTTCCACACTCTGAAAAGGCATATAAACATTCAAGAGGTAGAAAAATATTCCTGCAAAAATAAAATTTAAGTATTGTTTATAGTTCTCATAGGTTGAAAATATTAGACAAAAATTGAATTTGGCCCTTATTTAGGGACTGAGGTGTTGGGAGAGGAATAAATAGAACTATTAAAATTTTTTATATCATTGATTAATTAAACCACATAAACAATCAAAAGTATATGTTTATCAATACTTTCTTCAGATTGCAATAAGAACCTCTGTTACGCTCATTTTGACATTTTTCTACTTGTTAATTGAAATAATTAGTCAGATTTGGCAATTTACTTTTATTCTCTAAATATACAGTACTTTATCTATAGTTAGGCAACCCAAATACCTTCAGCCTCGATTTTGAATTAAAAGGAACACTTTGTTATCAGTTCTGCACATACAACCTGCACCTATAGTTTTTCTTCCTTTTTTCGAATTTGACTTTGACATTGATAACCTGGGATCGTGAATTGCTCTGGTCAATTTGCATTCCATTCTTTTCCATTGCTTCGATCGTTGAAGTTTGTGCCCTGGGAACCTTTTGCTTCTCTGGCTTTGGTTATAGCCGTCCTCGTCGTTTTGAGGGATTTTTGGAGGCAAGGCGCCCTTTGGAACGTTCTGGAAGCCGTTGGGAGTTGCTGCCAGCGTTCGTTCGCTTTTGTTGCGGTTTTGGAATGGGCTCTTCTTGATCAAATGGAGCGTTAGGCTGGTCGTCACCATTCGCAGGTTTGTTACGATTTCTTTTCGTCAGCGTGGTTGCTTATCTGGAAATTTGTAATTTATAGCTAACTATTCTATGCCAAGGAAATGCGTTAACTATTCTACGCCTTGGAAATGCGTTAACTATTCTATGCCATGAAAATGGGCTTTATTTGTACGCCATGGAAATTGAATTTTACCTCTGCGTCCTGCGAACTGGGTGTTATCGCTTGGAGTTTTGGTGTGGTTTATTCTACCTGGGACTGCTGGAGCCACGCCGAACCGGCGTGCCGCTCATCCCCTGCGGTCGCCTCATTGCAACTATCGAAGCTCGTCTGCTGCCCGTTGAGAGGCCACCTCCTGGTTGCTTCGTCCACCAGCTCTGCACCACGTGCCGTGGGTACCTGAGAGGTTTTTAGAGCAATTTAGTTACTTATGTATTGTTTGTCGATTTGGTTTGTAGATATGCCTTTTTAGAATTTCGATTATGGTATTTTGTGTATTATGCTCTGTGTGCCTTATTTGCGTAATTAGCTATTTGTTTAGATTGATTTACTTACCCGGTAGTACGTTCTTGACGTGTTAGCCGGCCGGGGCTGCGGTAAACTCACCCTTAAATTACGTAGTTTAGTATCTGCCATTTGCTTGTACGTAAACTTAATCTTATTAGTATTAAATTAACGGCTGTGTCTAGGGAACCGAACGTGGTACCCTTTTGTTCAATTTCAAGCTTCCGTGATTTGTTTGCGCGATTTTAATATGTTTAACAATGTAAAGGGGCATATTCAAGTAGATTTTGGAGCGTTCATTGACTTACTTGATGTCTTTGCAATAGAAAACTACCTAGAATTTTATATGGCCATATATACTCGTCAGTGTTTTCGCTTCGTAGAAATTTTGAGTACTAATATAGTCATTTTGAGCTGGCACTCGGGGTTAGACGTCAGCTGATTGCTTGGATAGCTCTCTTCTGCCACGCCCTGCCTCACGGGATGCGTGCAGACTATTTATCTATTTATTTAGCTAGATTATTGTTAATGTTTTTTTTTCCTATTCGCGAAACGCCGTTACAGGGTGATACAATTTTAATTACTTATGCCGCACCCAACTAATTATTTTAAAGTGTTTGTTTTGTCGTAGCTTGCCTTGATATATATTTATTGTTGTACTTGCTTTTGTGTGTGGGTATTTCTGGCACTATAGTACGTACCAATATATTTAGAATAAAGCTGTGATCTATTCATTGGTTGATTTGTTTATTTTTGACTTGCTGGTTTTTATCTTCGACCTTGTGTAAGGTCCGGCACGAGGAATTGGATCTGAGACTAGGACCTGGCGGCGCCCATTCTCTTCGTATTTCGTATAGTGTTCTTTTCAGCATAGTTGGAACCCTGCGACCCTCGCGGCGAGTTAGCCCAATTAGGCCGATAGTTACCAGCCGGCAAAATATCAAATATAACTTTCGCCAAAAGGTAAGGCCGACCGTCTATCTTCCCTTACACCTCTTAAATGATCAGAAATGTCTTGTCGAATTTTTTAGCAGAAATGGATCGCAGTTTATCTGTTGGTGTAAGTAAGTCATTCTGAGTTTGACCGCGATTCGTTTTCGTCCCTTTTGTAGAAAAATCCACAGTCCCCTCCTCTTCCTCCTCCCACCACTGAATATCTATATTATATCTTTCCAAATTCGCCCGCTTTTATCTACGTGAGCTTTTGAAACTAAACCATTTTAACTTTCTTTAGCCTAATTCCCGTGGCAGTTCTTTCAAGTTTACAAATTTATTTTCTATCCTACTAAATCAATAAATAAATTTTCTTTCTCGATTCCAACATTATTGTTGAATAGTTATCAACGGTATAAATATTCTGTGTTTTCTTGACACGTGTGTCCACGGCGTCGACCTTACGATCTGAGTCCATAAAAGTGTAATCCACCTCCAGGAGTTTGTAGTGAATAACTTCTGTTCTGCCATATTGTATCAGGCTATTGGCAAGTTGTAAGAAGCATATTTAGGTCGAGTTGAAAAAGTTATGCATGAGCCGCGTAACATAATGGCCTTATGGGTCGAGTTGCGTACTATACTTTTTCTAGAACCACACTCATTCTGTTGAATAAAAACAGAAATTACTTTATTAATTGTCAAATCAGTACTATCATACCACTTTAAAAGCAAGGCGGCGTTGCACTCACAGCCTTTCCTCTAAGCACTTCTTTGTGCAAACAACAAATGTAAAAGTATGGGTAACTATATGTATAAACCATTTTACACGCAGCTGTGCGTAAGTACACGCCTACTCAGTTTGTGCGTTGTAGAACTTTGCCCATTTACAGAAAGTAGTATATTGCCACACTAGAATTATAAGAAGCATATTATACACTAGTGTTATACACAAGCCGCGAGTTATGTTTATTTAACGACGATTGTATTTTTTTAAAAAGCATTTATTTAATACTAAAAACACATTACATATAAAATACGTCGAAGCTCTGCTCATTATACTTGTACCAGGACAGGCTAAACTGCAAGAAGCATCTTAATGATAAGGTAAACTTTTATCTGTAAAAAATGCAAGGTCTCTGCGGAACGACTTGCTTTCCCATAAGCATTATCTAGGAACAGCTTGTAAGTCCAGCACGAAGCAAGTTTATCGTTAAACTGCAAAGCATTTCTAAATACGTAACTCGCGTAGCGGCGAATGTTTATCTGCGACCAACAATTTAATAGAAAGTTACACTTTTTGGTTTAGATAAGTTTAATAAAAATTCATTATATTTAAAAAATATTATTATTATTATTTAACAACTAATAAGAGCAAGAGCCTATGGCTCGTGATCCTAAAAATTACATGATAGAACTTAATTACTATGGATAAATCATAAATTAATATGGCAGTAAGTAGCTCTTCACAGACGGCTGTGCGTAAGAACAGGATTATTAGTTTGTGAGTTGTAGAGTAACAATTATTTACAGTAGTGTCAGTAGATTAAGGGTTATTCGCCATATCTCTGTGGTAAGTTGATCATTATTAACAAATTCTTATTGGAGTAAGTCGAACCTACAATTCATTTTCTATAGCCCATCGTGAGGTGAGTTTTCAGTACAGAGTCCTACGGAAGTCAGCGATGCCATAATTTTGCACAAAATTGTTTTTGAGTAAATATTCACGCCAGTCATAAACTAATCCTACATCTGTTACAACTATCGTTGTAATGCTTTACCTGTGGCGTAACTCTTAACACTAAACTTACCTACCTTTCTGGTCGACGCTCAGACTTGGTAACACCAGAGCAATAACTACCATAAGATTTATATCCTCCTATGCACACCTTGAAACTGACTATAGTTACAATGGTTACAAGGCTGTAATATTTACTTACAAGCCACCTTGAACTGTAAGCGAATATTTACGTACCGACATATTACGAATTATTGTTTATCAATTACTTGCTGAATTGTGAGGCAAACCATACTTGAGATGTTTGTCTCGCAATAAAGTTTTCTTCAGGTTTCGGCTACCTAGTGTATTAAAATGTAGAAATTAGATTTTGACAGGTCGTTGTAAATAATTCCATTTTAATTCATTATTTATTACGTTTCTTTGATTTTCGCAACATGGCAAAAAATATCGACCTAAAAAGTGTCACCTACAGTACATAGTACGTAATATACTAATATGGTAATTAAATGACAAAGCATTCAATAACTACACAATAATAAAGCAGCTTAAAATAATGTTCCTAAAAGAAGTGATGGTTTCGTTTTATCATTGGAATTTCGGTTTCTTACAACAGGATTTGCAGTTCATTTGTAAATAGTCCAGTTTTGATTGCAATTGTAATACAAATTGTTCAAGACTTGTCTGAAAGAAGTAATTATTACTATAACATGTAATATAAAAGTATAATTCTTACATATTTGGTCATGTAGTTGAAAACATGCACAATGTAAAACTGTTAGGTAACCTAAAAATTTGATTTATGACAATTATGAAAGTCATAACAACTAATGAGAAAAAACTTTGTTTTGTTTGATAACCATTGGTTTTGGCTGGTAGTTTAAAAATAAAGAGAACAAATGAGTTATATAAAAATCTGAATTGAATTGACACAAATCTCATTTAAAATTGTTTTAATAGTCAATTCTAGACGTTAATGTACTGGTATGTACCCGTTTATATTGTCATACACCTAAAGAGTGTGATAGACTGTATTTAGTGCGAAATTAAAAACTTAGTGAGTGCATCGATTACTACTACACAAGGATGTGCTGCCAACCACAACGAGGATAGCTGCAGCAGAGATCTGGCGAATAGAAGATTATAGAAGATAAAGAGCTCGAATATAGTAGCTTACAAAGCGAGTCTATTAACCTTCAACTTAAAACAAGAAACATATAAAAGAAAAGTAGTAATATAAAATATATCTGCTACGTACAAAGTTATTAAAATTGAATTCAATTGAATCATGAATTACATAATCATAAATTGTAAACAGATAGTAATATCAATCCAAAATTGTTTTAACTGAAATTAAGTATTACAGTATTATCAAATATTATTAACAAAGGTGTTAAACGTATGATAAAGGCAGACATTAATTGCTTAATAAATACATTTGTTCTATGTCTTGCATTATAGTTATACATTGTTTATGTCTTAATCTAATTTTAATAGTAACCCCGTGATAGAGTCAAATAACTAAGGTTATTACAATTACATGCAAAAGACTGTGGTCAAAAGGTACGATTTAAATCAAAATGGTAAATAAAACCCTGAGAATAAGATTTAAATTAAATAAAATGAAATAATAGTAGATTATATTATTAGGAGTAAAAGTGATACTTTATGTGGCGAAGCTGAAGTTTATTTAGCCGAACGTTAGTGAGGCAAATAATTCAGCTAAGCCACATAAAGTCACTTTTACTCCGAATAACATATACTATTTTATCCGCAAACGTATTTAGATAAATTAAAAATTTATAAAGAGTAACACTAATTATTAGCAAGTAAATGAATAAAATAATCTAATACCTAATACAATTTTTCCGTGGTTACGATGTAAACATTTCGCTGAAATGTTTGAGTTTTGTATTTTGTGTGATTAGGCACATAAAGTACGGGAAAGTTGCTATTTTATCTGCTTAATCCGATAAAGTGACACTTTTACCTTGTCAGTAAAGACACATAAGTTGTCACTTTTATGACATTTGCGGATAAAAGCTATTAGACCACAGCAATACTATTATTTTAACCTCCCACAGAATGACTCCAAGGCACCGTACCTGAAAGGTTGCCTTAGTTTTCAACAGTATCGGTTCTTCTTTCAGAACTATTGTACCAGGTGGGCATAAATATATGTAATCCCATTATCTTTGGAATGAGCAACGCGCTAAAAAATGATGAATTGAACTACCTAACCTAAATAACAAATGTCATTCATGTCATCGCAACTGACATTCCTAGGTGTCAAAATGATCACAGATTTCCATAATTTATTATTATAATTGAAGTATAATGCTAACCAACATTTATATGTAACTGATTCTATGGCAACCGGGATCACAGATATTTATGCCCACCCGGTATAATAAGCAATTTCCTCTAAAACTCGACCTTCTTTATCTACCGGCCAAATGTGAAAATATCCGTTATCTACTAGCAACATGATATTGTACATTTTCGTCATAGAAATAAAATATGAAAAGCTACTTATAACTCCTAAGGGACTTGTCAAATTATTTCTCCCTCAAACTCATGGTAACAATGCAACTACAATTAATGTCTTAGCAACCATACAATGAGGCAATCCTTGATGTGACTTACATATTCTAATTTTAAATGTCATTATGACATTTTGAAATTTCATACTAATTTTACGAATATGCTAGTAGATAAAATATTGTATGCACCACGGGAGATATTCATGTTCTTTACCTTCGGTTGACATACAGACCTCGGGCCAGAGGCCCTCGGTCTGTAACACATGTCAACCTCAGGGAAAAAACATATTCATATCTCCCTAAATGCATAAATATCTATTACCATTATTTTTTCTGTCATCGATTAAATAATGGATTTTCAAATAAGAAAGCGACATTTTAACTTACTTTAATGGTTTAAGCGGAATACGTACTATCTATCACCCTACGTTTTCATGGCAGTAACTCAGTATTTAATCAGGTAAAAATGTGGTATCTCAAGAGTTAACACTTTCTTCCAAATTGTACCGCTTGACACTTTGCTGCATCAACTATAGTAAATTTCTAAATAGATAACTCACTTTTAACTATTGATATCTCCGACGCTAAAGCCATCCACGAGTCGACGTCTTCACTACGAAATCTGAACTGAGTTAACATCCTTTTCTACGAGAGAACTCGTTTTTGTCAAATTTTGAGTTAGCCTCTTCTAACTCGCAGCTTCTCTATGGCTTAAAGCACAAAAATATACTACTAGAATTATTTTAAGTGTTAGCCGCTACATGCTTCCAATCAATAGCACCAATGATAATTATAACACTCGTCAAAGCAAGCAAGAGAGCGAATTATAACCACCCAAAAAATAATACATGCGTTCAACGGGCCCGCTAACTTTTCCAGAAAAAAAAGTGGTTGATATTAAACTGATCATATTTAAATACAGGCACCACCAATTTAATTAATCAACAACTCGTCGCGAATCTAAATTGGAAATTTTCCGATATTATGAGTTTCTTAACTTGCAATAAAGATGAAATTTCAAACGTTGCCTCTGTAAAATGCAAACGCACTAATAAGCTATCACTTGTGTCAGTAAGAAGAACACATAAGTGAAGCACGATTAAAGTGAGATATATCATTTTTATCTTTTAATACGTAAAAGTATCGAAGGCAAACGAGGCAGTTTTTAGTGCGGATATATTTATTTATATTATGTAATTCTAAATTTATAACATTTCAAAGTAAATATTTGGAAGCAATTCCACTAGCAAATTCGCGTCGTGATCACGTTGCGCTCACAGTAAGATAGTAATTATAGATACATGTTTATGTTTAACACACACACATATTCAAAATTCAAAGTACGAAAGTGATTGTTCCCATTATATTTAAGTAGCATGCAAAGTGTGAGTTTATCTGTCACCTCCAATATCGATCAAAGCAACTGATGTGGCTTCGATCCCTCACAGGTTCTGTAACGAACGACACCGACGCATGTAACACGCAAACTCAAGAGGTCCATTAAAAATTGAAATAAACAGAGAAGACCAGAAGAGAGAAGAAAAGCGCCTTGTGACTATTGATCGACGTAACGTACTTTTTCCTCAGTTCCAAGTAATCAGAATTTTAGGTATAACAACGTCTTGCTGCTGTAGCGTACGACGATGTGTTGAATTATGGAGACCTATTAATCTATACATTTCATTAACTCCATTCAAAACGCATTTTTTCCATATTCCATAAACAACCAAGAATTGCAGAAAATTAAAGGAGACATTCACGACTATTAAACTTCCAGATTTCCGCAGACAGTGGAAAGACGCTTAAATCTCTTACAATTTTCAGTAACCGTAACGGATGTTCTTCTTTTGCAAATCTTTTCAGAAGTCTTCTAAATTGTTAAACAAAAGACCAATTTGTCGAATTTCGACTCTACTGAGACGATATAATCTTAGAATTTCCTACCATCATGAAATAAATTCGACAACAGAACAAAATCCACCATAAAGTGTCTAAAAATTCCATAGGAGACGAAATATTGTGTATGTATATGGCTACATTTCAAATAGGACAATAAAGGGGAGCAGACTGGCAGCTACCATCACGCCCGTGGTATTACTGTCACAGTAATTACGAAACTTAAATGTCATATTTCTAACCTTCAAATATCAAAAATCAACACTTCTTGATACATAAACTAAACAGGTGGTTATACCCATTACCAGAGCTAGATAATTTAAATATCACTTTTCTAAGGCTAATGTCAACCAGGAGAAAGCAAAAATGCTACGAGCACCCAAACTAACTGTATGTCAGCATAATATCCAACTTCCACAAAGGCAGACAACATTTTCAATATCGTTTTTAAATTCGGCTGGTGTTTTAATTGCTCAGCCTACGGTAGGAAATAGCACGTGGGACTAACTTTAGTTAATAAAGCACCGATATCTGTTTATATCAGAATGAGCATAACCAACTACTCCATTGTGCTAGTATTTGTAGAAAGTGTGTCTACGTCTAGATTTAAAACCCGTAAAAAATTTCGTGAGAGTATTACCTGTTTCCGCATATTATACATACACACTTGCCGTTAGTCGCTGAAAAATGTAATCAAAATATCCGCATTGACAGCATAACTCATGTAAAATGGGAAAAGAAAACAAAGCAAACAGACACAATGAATGAGAACCGTACGAACCGCTAATACTAAACGTGCGGTCTGTGCGATAACTATATCACCAAATAGTGTTTTCTTAAAAATTTTTGGATACACCTTTTTGAAAAAATACTACTAGCAACAACGACAAAGACGCTGCTGGTTTATTTTTTCGTCTGCGCCCTGAACATCGTGGAGTGAATAAGGAAGCCTCCTTTAGGCTGTACGTATTTAATTTTACCTGTATTATATCGTCAACCATTTGCTCCTTATAGCAGTCAGCGAGGAGCCGTTAGGGCAGTTTGTAGTAGTGTTAGCTTCCACAGCTCATTTGGATACGGAGGTCGTTTAGGGCGTGACCTCGTCCCGTATTTATCACCACTCATGGCCGCTTCACACCTGTGGCGTGCATTTCGACGCTTGGATTGACCTTGGGAGTATACAACTCACTCCGCGAGCTTGGTACCCGAGAGCACACTAGCGCATCGCCTTGAAAACCGTGCATGTATCGCTGTTTTATGAACTTGTAAGTATTTATTAAGAAATAACTATTTATGCGTTTTATAAAGTGCCTCCTAATTTGTCAACCTGAAATATTTTATATATGCATTGATGATAATTATACACTGTGATATTTGCAGTCTGGCATTATTTATTTGTTACTGCTAACTGTTCTTGAATTGAGCCTTCTCATTTAGATTACTTTGTGCTACTTCAGTTTACGAATTCTCTTTGAATGCCTGGATACACTTGTCGTTACTTGGTGAAAATCCGTTGGCGCCCTTTTATTCGGCTTTAAAGAACTGTACACAACATTTCCAATCGAGCTGGTTTCGGCCGGCAATTGTATCCAAATAGTCACAAGTCTGTGTATTTTCTAGAGAGAATAACCAACGGTAGATTTGTTTTGATAACAGTACGAAGTAAAATAACAAATACTAATTTAATAGTCGAACGTATAGTAGTGCAAATGTAATATGAACAACTATAGTAACGCTAAAGCGACTGCAGATTAATTGAGGGCGGTAGTCTAACCCCGAATATCCTTTTAAACAGTGCTGCCCATAATCTGTAGTTCGGAATTGGGTAACCTTTGGTTTTCCAGATAATGAGCAGCCATGATCAGTCGGGAGCGAAGGTGCGTAACGTGATGGCAGAGCAGCTACGGGCGACGCGTATACAGATTGATCACACAAGCTAGGGTTCATTTAGATACAATAGAGACGTAGTGAGATAAATACAGAAAAAAACAAGCAGAGGTATATGGCCAACATTTAATATTTCTGTTATATATTTCCGGCTAGATCGCCTTAGGCTACGTTAGTTTTAAGTTAGTGTGGTGACTCGGCGCAATTGTATTTATTTTGCGTTAATAAATTGTGTGTGACACAATTGGGATGTGCATCTGGTGACGTGGACGGAGTCTTAAATTGTTATTAAGGAAAATAGCCGTATCTTCAGCGGAAACCTGCAGATTCGACGTTTTTACTTAGCTATGTTATATACGGCTCTTTTATGTACTGCAAAGTGTACATACGCCTAATTTAATAACTCTTTTAAGCATATTAAATGTAGAGATACGACTTCTAGCTCATTGCATTAGCACCTATAGTGTAGAATACATGAGATTTTAAGTAGAACTCGAACTAACCAAAAAGAAGTAGATACGCCCTTCTTGCTTAGTACGACAGTATAATAAAGGTCAAATCGGTAGAAAAAATGTTAATTAATATTATTATTGTTAGGACGCCAACGTAGTTGTTTTCACTGGTCTTAGGTGTACTGGAAAAACCCTAACTCGAAAAAATCTACCTTCGCATTTATGTACTTGAAAATCTTACAATTTTTGAAAACGCGACTATATTTCGGTTTACAATGAAAGTTAACGCCAATAGCTGTTCACTATAGTTACGCTAAATACTTTCAAGTATTGCAACTCTACGAGAGTATATCTGAGGACCCGCCAGCTAGCTTCAGTGGAGACGGCTTGCAGTTTTTTAAACAGCTTTTTCAATTATAGCAAATATACTCAGATATGATACAACATGTGCATTAGATCTATCAAACAACGCTGCATATAGTAGCCAGTACAGAAATATTATAAATTTTGATTAGGCGTTACTTACTCGAAAGGTGTACCCCACATGAATACTACGAGTATCAAAACAGTTATTAGCACGATACAAATTCACAATCTATTATTTAACCAGTAAAATATACAATTACATAATAAATACAACTACAGTACTGATATTATTAACACAAATTATTAGGTTGCTCCACTTAACTGAGAGCCTTACAATTTTGCAGAAGGTGTTACACATGACTAGCAAACGGGCTTGGAGTTGCGGTTGCAGGATATGAAACGAATAACTTCCACACATCATTAATGAACCCCTCAGGGCATGAGGCCCAAACTCGAAATAGACTTTCATGATGCAGAGGAGCTTCTAAAGTCGACTAGAACGCAGAAGCCTCCCAAAACCCACGGATGACATGTGTAGTGGAATTCACTAGCAACCGGAGTGGTTGGTGGTTTGTACCTCGCACCTGACGCTAAAGAAGATACCAGGAAAACATCAGCTCATTGCAATTACGTTATCATAAATGAAATTAAAGAAATTGCATTGACCCTACAATTTAAAACGATTAGCCAAAACTGCCAGAAGTCCTGTGATGATCAACCATTCCATTCCATGAAATAAAATGTCCATATAGGGCCCAATAGTCAAAACCGCATACCAAGTAAGCTTTTACAAATACTTTAATAAATAGAAGATTTCAGCCAAAACAAATATTAAAAGTTTGGTTAAGGCATGACTTTTTTCAAATAAATTAAATAAAAGTCGTTTTGTCGTAACATATTTTAATTAATCAATTTAATAACGTCTTGCCATTTCGGGTGGCTGAATCAGTTATAAATTATAATTTAGTAATATTTAATAAAAAATTATACAGTTGAATAACAAAGTAGGTTCTTAGTTAAAACAGTGTTTAATGAAATAAAATTACTACGTATTTATTATATTTTTACATTTTTAAAAATTCTAAAACTGTGTACAACTACGAATTTGCATATCGTATTTTTACAAAGTGGCATACGCCACGAGGGGTTGTTATTTTTCGAATGTATGGCTTAGGAGTACGATAACTCGATGAGGATAATAATACTAATAAAGAGCTACCTGTCTAGAAACAGGATATACTTCCAGTCAACATATCACCATAAATCTGTTTGCAGATGATACATTAGTGACAGTTACTGACGAAGATGTTAGAAATGCCATGAATAAAATGAATATAGATTTAGAAATTATTTCTAAGTGGTTAAAATGTAATAAACTGAAACTGAATATCGCAAAAACGAAAGCAATAATTTTATCAGGTACTAATGCAGAATGAGTTAATAAAATAAAAATTGATAACTTAGAAATAGAGAAGGTATCTCAAGTTAAATATTTAGGAGTAATTATAGATGATAAATTAAACTTCAAAGCACACGTAGATTATGTAATTAAAAAGGTAGTTAAGAAAATAGGCTTATTCAGTAGAATTTCTAATAAGCTTAGTATACAGTCTAAAATTATGATTTACAAAACAATCATCGCACCGCATTTCGATTACTGCTCTAGTATATTATTTTTATGTCATGAACAAGAATTGGCTAGAATGCAAAAACAGCAGAACAGAGTCATTCGTATTATACGAGACGCTGTTCGAAATATACAAGAATTTCTGCGATGCTAGATTGTTTACAATGGTTAAGTATGAAGCAACGTATTTATTTCAATTCTTTGTTGTTAGTTTTTAAAGCAGTCAATAACCTGCTACCTGAATATATGACCCAACACTTAGTTTATGGTTGTGATATTCATAATTATAGTACTAGAAATAAGCAGAATGTTAGATTACCCAAACTTACAAAAAGCAGCTCCCAAAATTGTTTCTTTTATAAAGGCTTCAAAATTTATAATAACCTTCCAATTGAAGTTAAAGGAACTAAAAATATCTATGAGTTTAAAAAAAAACTAAGCGATTATGTTAAGAAAAATTATTAGTTAAGTAAATATGTAAACAACTGTAAATCTTAAAATAGTTTATAACTAAATAAAGATTATTATTATTATATATACGTGATAAGCGAACACCTTAAAACATCAAATGTTTTCTTTTTTTGCTTTAACTTAGAAACAGATAAAAGTAATAGTTTGTTTGTATAGAAGTCGGGTTTTTAGCGTTGATGAAAATGGGACCCAACACGTGTAACGGTATCACCTAGGTATTTAACCATTATTCTGCTAGAAATAAAACTAAAGTGTATGTCTTACATTGTAGTAATTAGATTAGAACGTATGGTGTATTTAAAACTTGCAACGAAAATTCCGCGCGCTCGAATAGTGAAGTGCAAGCCAGCTTACTTCTGTTCCCGGGTGCTACTATTGGAGCTGCATGCGACAGGATGACGTAACGGTTTGGTGCAACTTGGCGCGGTGGAGTTGCTTGCCAATAAGAGAGGTGTGAGTGTGGCTCAAAACAAAAGCGACGCCAAGCAAAGTATTATAAGTGCCAGCTTTGGAGAAGACCCCACGAAATAGAGCAGTTCATAGTAGGGATGGGCGCGTGACGTGAAAGCAATCGGATCACGCCTGGTCCCGTCGTGAACGTGAGTAATATTTGAAAATCGGGACGTGAACGTAAGTGAGCGTGAGTAAAAATTTCCAAAGCGTGATTCACGGTAAATATTTAGTAACAAATAAAATACTGCAGGGTGCTCCGCGCCCAAGCTGCTCGACATATGGAAGATCTAGAGCTGGAAGTTATTATACTTCTGTATAGCAGCCTGCAGCGACGAAGCTTCGCTGTGTTATGTTGTGGATGTTGTGCCTACAGTCAATCGCGTGGTGCGTCTATAAGCGACCAAGTAGAACTTACTTTTAGTTCCTAGGACGTGAAAGTGCTTTTGAACCTAGGAATTATAAGTGTTGCCTAGCAACATATACCTTCTTGTACTCGTATCAGTAAGGAAAACGTCAATGCCAATGACAGTTTTTGGTATTAAAAGTAATGTCTTTGAAGGCGGTTGCAAGAAACATTATTGCGAGAAATGCAGTATTTATTCTTTGTTGTAAGCTATTGTAGTCAATTTTCATTTATTTCTTTTCATGTCGACTGTTCTGATTGCAACATATTACGTAAATTATTTAACGTGCAAAGAATTTTATTTTAGAGTTTTTAGTTCTGTTGCGGCTCTTTTATTGGTTTTAAATGTAACATTCTGTTCTATCTAAATTTGAATTTTCAAATAAAAGCTGCGTGTCACGTCGTGAGTGGCGGGTCACGTCGTGAACGTGAGTAAACCTGAACTTGAGCGTGTGTGAACGTGAGTATTTAAAGCAAACGTGAAACGTGAGTCACGTGAGTGAATATTCACTCGCGCATCCATCTCTAGTTCATAGCCAGAAGCTACTATTCCAGCTGCCATTCGAGCTTCAAGGAAGCCAGTCAACTTTGCCAACACACGTCTCTTTAGGAGCAGTAACTGAAGCAGCGGAGCTGTTTTCTTGGTCTTCTTGCAATGAAAGTTGCAAGTTTTGTTACTATAATTACATTTTACGAGTGAATGTACGGTCCAGAAAGATTGGGAAAAACCAAAGCCGTAATAAAGAATTAACTGCTATTACAACGCATTGTGCATTAACTTCAACGGGCAAATTACACGCCAGAAAGCAATGGCAACCTGCTGAGTCAGCATGTCAGAACAAGGCGCTTGCATCATTCCGTGGACATATCGTGTCAGCTGATTTCAAGCTATTGTGGTCAGGGTCGTATTCAGTAAATTCGAGTGCGGAATTTAAATAGTGCATGTAGATTTAGCATTAAGCTCGTAAACTGTTCAGCGCTACTATTAATAGCGCATATAACGTTTATATACTAGCATTGTGTATTATTTTTCTGTATTTCAATGCATGTAGTATATTCGTTTTACAGAGTATATACCTTTTCATGTAAACTGTTTGGTTTTCATTTCTGGTAGTATTTGCATGTAAAATTACAAAATTATCAGTGATCACGAGCAGGCCAAAACGAGCAATATTGACAAGAGCCTTAGCTCCACTGAGGTAAGAGCGAGCCTTATACTCCTACGACTGGGCTAACTAGTATACATAGGGCAATATAAATTCATAGTACAGTAGAGCATAGATCACGAAAAAAGCCAGATTACATACGGTAAATATCGGTAAAAGGGCAACATTTGCAACGATCAAAACAGCTTATATAGAGCAGCTGCATGCGCAAATAAGAAGCTCGCCCTCGTGGCCGAACAGGACTAGCGATCTTTTGCGCCCGGGGTGCTCCAGTGCGCTGAAATCCCATTGGCTTTATTTTTTTAATGCAAAATTGATGTAATTTGCATTATCCACTGTTTCCATTTACTATTTCAGTATTATTAGGAACGTTAAAATAGCACGATTATGTGACACAAGAGAATTATACAAATAAACGTATTCAATTATTACTTCAGCGTGCCTGTTAGTTCACCTACACTTTTTTAAATTTGAACGAAACCTTCCCAAGTTACATAATTTTTTGCAGCAGAAATGAACACGAACTGAGAACTATTTAACCCAGTTAAGGAAATTATATACTTTTATTTTAGGGTTACAACTGCAAAGGTACCAAAGGAACCATTAAGTGTTGAGATTTTCTGTCGCCCATGGCTTACTTCTAACATTTAATATATTGTAACGTTAGCGCCAGTAAAAAAATTATCTAAAGCACCAATCTTATGCCAGAAATATGCACGGCGCTTATTCCGACACAATCTGAGGTTACATCTCCCTAACGCTCGAACAGAAGACGTCCACTAGCGGTGCGCCAAGTCGTGTACAAGCACGTACCGCGCCGCCCCCAGTTAATTGTACCTAGAGCGACTGCACAGATAACGCGATCCAACAAGCATAAAAGCAACTTCCGCATCCATTTCACTCACTTGAGTCTTGAAACTTAATCCTAACTTCCAGCTCTAGGTTCCCCTCCGGGGAGCTGGCCCCGTTTTCTAATAAATACTTTTCTGACTTAGCTCTACCTTTTGACGGGATCCTGTTTCGTAGGACATCCCCCTGAACCTGAACATGACGCTTTCTGCCATGTAACCAGAGCCCGTTTCGTAGAATGGATTCTCCTAACTTGAACCTGACAGAGTTCTACCTTGTGACAGAAACCTGTCACGTATGACAATCTGTTAACCTAAACCCCGTATCCGACGTCCACTACTTTACGTTGAAGCAGACATAACCGGCTTCACCAACTTTATTATAACCTAAAAACTCATAAAAATATAGCGCACCTGTAATAACACCAATGTAAGGCCAACTACGCTACCCTGTTAGTTCATCAAACGCAGGTCACACTTTGCAGGCCGGTGCACTGAAGTGCGCATCTCCGAGCGACTCCCGCTAAACCAGGTCCTGGAAAGACAGACTTCGCTTCAAGGGAAGCGGTCCTGTTTAAGTTATTCCTAGGGTTCCAAACTTATATACCAAGGGAGCCGCGAGACCAGCCGAGCTTAACATC
This sequence comes from Agriotes lineatus, assembly GCA_940337035.1. Lineage (NCBI taxonomy): Eukaryota > Metazoa > Arthropoda > Insecta > Coleoptera > Elateridae > Agriotes > Agriotes lineatus. The sequence continues at coordinate 133,823,359 of OW679200.1, forward strand.
CGAATTACACATCACAGACACCGTAAAAGATTTTATCTACGAAAGTGTGTAAAATTGCCTTTTAGTTGACAGTTTTAAGTTTGTAAAACGACTGTTTAATAACATGTTTTCATTAGTTTACGTCGTCGGTGGTAACGTATTTAAAAGATTTCATTAGGCACGTTGTGAGTAGCAACGTGTTTTAAAATTTTTAAAACACGCAAAATTACGACCGGTTGCTGGTAATCCTAATTTACATTTTTTTTTAATATTTACCGTGTTTTCTAGATTCTATCGTAGATAAAATATTGTACGATACACATGCGTAAAGCATCTTTAGTCACTCGCGGG
>OW679200.1:133823788-133857317 GCA_940337035.1 Agriotes lineatus
GTGTATCCAGTATATTAAATATTAATATCAGAGAGAATTATGAAAAAAAAGATACATAATTATTGCGATACAACCATAGTGAGAGAGTATGGGCCCAATGAAAATTAAAAAATCAGCCAACGAGAACCAGTTTTGGAAAAATGTGAGACTGATAATTTTAGGGAACGATTATGTGGAGGCAACCCTATGATTTAGTAAGCCGTAATGCTGAACATTTCAGAAACAACAATGTTAACCGGCTAGTAAACTTAATATAAACTGATTAATCGGTCCGCTCTCCACGTGGCAAAGGTATGCTCAGACTTAATTACGTCGCGCTATCTCCATTTAGCCAAACAACAGATTAATACAAATTTAAACCTTTCTGTTTCTCGAACCAAAAGCCGCTCTGTCTACAAGCGACCCCATGCTAACCGTTTAATACAAGATTCCTGAAAATAAATTTAGACGTTGATTGACACCAATTCTACATTTGGCTAACAAACGAAGGAAAACAAAGGTAGGACAACAATAATCAAGAAACGCTACCTAATACAGATTGCATTACTTTAATGTATTTGCATTTCTAATAATTTACGTTATTTTAGGGTTCACTCTAAGCACCGAAGTGCCTTGGTTGCCTATCCCGAACTCCTCAAGGTTTTTTTTTTAAATTTTCCGCAAGGCCTTTATCTTTTTCGACCATTTTGCCATTATGTGCTGCTGGATAAAGGCCTGCTTTGTGAATTATGTTTGTGAAGTCAAATGTGCCTTTAATTTTAGATTGTCACGGACATCCTCTGAGAAATCGATATTGGATTATTCAATTCTTTATTGGAATCCTGATCAAGTTCCTAGAAAATGTATTTTTAGAAATTTCTCAATATCAAACATGGTTTCGATGTATACTGTGCAAGCACATGCAAATGCGCTTCGTCCTTGAGTTACTGCAGCTTGCTCGCCTGGGATTCGTATGCACGAGTCTGCAAGATGTTCGAACTCAGATTAATCTTGTGGCCTATCTTCGAAAAGGTACTCTACCTGCAGTCGAAGATTGCTACGCAGAACTGCTGTTCAGAGCGGCGTTAACACCTAACCCCCCCCTCCCTCCCATGCGGTTTATCGACAGGATTTCCTGATACGTCTGCATACTACTTGGTGAATCAGCTACAGAATGTCTATTGTAATCTGCTCTAGTTTTCCTTCCGCCAAGACATTGAACTTCAGCATAACCTGCAATATGAGAATTCTTTTAATATTAGCGTTTTTGCTTTAAATTTTAGTGTGTTCGGCGAATATTAGATTTTCTTCATGATTACACAAATATTAGCATAACGTAGTACTTACCAATTTAGACCAGATTTGTAATTAATTAAATTAATTAAATCTCGAATTAATTGTAATCTGTCAAAGATTACATTTTTAGTTGCGGATGTGTATCACGTACCATCTAAGTTAGTAATACTGCTAATTTTGGCTTTCGTGAAGCGATTATGAATGAACCTTGTAATTTAGTTTTGGAATTTTACTTCATGTTTCTGACCGAATATCACGGTTGAATTAAACTCAAATTGATCGCGTACTTCCAAGATATTCTGTTAATTAATTTACTGTAGCTGACCTATTGAGATCGATGTCGATTTCAAATAATTACCAGGCGTATTGCGAAATTTATAACGCTCTACTTTGAAGCAAGATCTTGGGGTCTGTAAGATTTTTTTGCGAATTATTAATAACACCTGAATGTTCTTGCATTTTCGGATTTGAGGTTCAATTCAACATGAAACCCAAAATTTTAACTTTAATAATTGTCGCGGACATACGCCCTTACCCAGAACCTCCCGGTAATGCAAATTGCTAGTTAAACATGCGCTTTTGCTTATTTAACAAACAAATAAAGTTAATCTTAAATTAAGCTTTTTATAAGACTCAATCAACGTCCTAAAGGAGTTTCTCGAAAATTAGAGTGGGAAAGTCTGAAGTGAAGAGTTGTAAATTCAAAACTAAGGAAATGAATACTGATATTACATGAAAACAATGGAAACGTTATCGGAAAGAACAATGTGCGTAGCGGCGAAGGATTGAAGTGGAGTATTGGCATGTAAGCGAAAGATTAGTTTACAAAAATGGCCGTCCAATTTTTAACAATTTTAGTGTTTTAATGATGATTTTAGAATTTAATACGAGGCTCAGGAAAAGTTTCTTTCTTTAAGCGGGGTTATGCTAGTGACTCAAGCACGTAAGAAACTATTCTTGACTTGTAAGTTAGACCTCAGAACTATTTTGGCAAAAGAATGCTGTTAGGCACATTTTTTTTCAGCGACGTGGACGGCCTTTGAGCGAATCTCTAGGTGTCTCGGCGTTACACGCAGTGGTGCCACCGTTCTATTGGGCACATGGAAGCAAACAATTACTGGAGTCAGGACCTAAGTTACCACCTAAGTTCAAGCTGCGTGAAAAATATACATCTCACTAACACCGATGCCGGCTTATAAGAAAATTTGCAGGCAGGGAAGCCCACGGCAGATCACTAACATGCGAGCTTGGGTAGGAACGTAGTCTCAATTGAAAAGTGCCTGCAGGTGCTGGATGTCTTAAAACCCCTCGGGGTTTCTGGTTGAAATTCCTGGCGCAAGACAAGTCTCCAAGAGCGAGACAGCTCGCTTAAATACTCTCTGCTACTTTCTCGATCGCTTTGGGTAAGCGGCATTGTGATAAAGATGGTGGTATACGTGAATGTCAGCATGTTGATATCCATTTTAATTTTGCCGTGGCATCAAAGGTCAAGGCAGTGGATGTGTAGAATAGAACGTTTTACTTTCTTTGGAATTTTATCATGGCTCAAGGGTCTAAACATCGCGAAACGAGATGGGAGATTAACTGCGTTAAAATTTTGAATGCATTAATTGCTTTTTAAAATTTATTTTTATCCGGATAACGTCAGAAAGACATGGTACTACGATAAGTACACAAAACAAGTGAATTAATATTGTTATAAATAAGGAGAGAATAGAACAAGTCGAAACCTTCAAGTACTTAGGAGTATGGATAGAACATAAATGCTACCTTTCTTGTCTACCCATATTCGTAAGTGTAAGAAGGAGAATGAAATAAACGAGCGGATTGTGAATGGGCCACAGTTGTACGATATTATGCCCTAACAGACACATTTATAAGCAAAAGAGAAAGATATAAGTGTATGAAACAGTATTCAGAAGAATTTTCACATACGGTAGCGGAAGCTGGGCGATGTCATACGTACAAAGAAGTGAATTACATGCCATGGAGATGAAGTAGTACTTTAAGAAGTTTGAAAGACATTGTATGAAGACACAAAATAAGAATTGAAATTGTCAGGGCAGAACTAACAGGGCAGTGAAATGGAAACCTAAAGTGCAAGAGAAAGAAAAACAGGAGCAGGACAGAAACAGAATGATGAAGTGTCGTCTATACTGAAGAAGTAAAAACGATATGGATCGAAGACTAAAAAACAGAGAGAAACAAAAAGGAATGGGCACAATTTGTGCATGCTGTGGAAAAGTAGTACAAATGTGAACCTTACACTCACGTTAAAGCGGAATATTTGTTAGGACTACAGAACGAATTTTAGGTGCCAAATAGTTGATAAATATTTATAATCCGTTCACGACCTTTTTGGGACAGAGTTGGCTATGCTTTTTTCTTTTCATGTTAGACTAACTGATTCGGCGATGTATCGGATGCAACTTTGTTTTTCTGTCAGTGTCTGTTCGACATTTTCTTGCCACCACATATCCAGATTTATTATTTTAATATTCGTAAGAAAATAAATGATTTATCAAGTGTGTAAAAATAATTTTAATTTCCGTCAAAGGAAAAGTCAAAATGCCCAAAATAATTTTGTTGCAACAAAAAATTTCCATTAAACGATGGTACTTCTAATTTAAAAATCTGGTGTGATACACTCACACAACTTCCTTTTACTATGATCTTATAATAAGTCAAAAATTCAATTTTTAATTTTTAAGCATTTGTCAAAAATTTTTAAAAATTACAAATTCTATAAAAACGGTAGAAAATAGAGCATTAGTTGAAGAGACAATTTTTTTCTAAAATTTTAAGAGTAATTCAAAAATGTAATAACATACCGGGTGTTCTATTTAAAATAGGAGTTAATAAAAAATATAGAAAAAAAAACAAGAGAAGCCCACTTTAGAAGTATTCAGCTGGAAAATCACCTAGCTCACATCAATACACATTAAAAATGTAACGTTTGAAAAAAATCGTTAGAGCCGTTTTTAAAAAAATCGGAAAAAAACTGAAAAAATTCAAGAGTAAACACCTACTTCCGGTTATGCGATTTTCTTCAAAAGCTTGCTGTCTCATCTACATAGTACACAAAACTTATATATGAAGTTTCAACGCCATACCTCTTTTCATTTTAGAGATATTCTGTTCACAGACACACAGACAGACACACAGACAGACCAATAAAAAATATGTTTTTTGGAATCAGGGTACTATAAAACGTAAAGATCTGTTGAAAACTCAATTTCGAATTTTTGGGGTGAATCCAATACTTCCTTTATCGTAAAAGGAAGTAAAATGGATAGACCAGATTTAAAAGAACACGAGTTGATGCGGGGACTAGCGAATATATTTTCTTTGCGTTAAAAAATTAAATTTTGGAAAGGAAAAACAATTCAGAGTAATGTATAATAATCTATTTTTTCTACTCATGACATTGAAATCAGTCATTTTGACATTGATTCCGGTGGTTGAAGTTGCATTTCAACCACTAGAGATTGAAATGCTCGGACTACCGATATTTCAAACTGTTTGACATTCAATTGGTGACAAGAGAAATGTCACTTTATGTTTACTTTTTTCTAAAGTGCATTAATTTGTTAAAATGAGTGAAAATTCGTAGAAAAAGTAGTATATGCAACTCGTGGCTGATAAAATTTCAACGTCTCGAGTTACTTTTTTCAACTCGCTTCGCTCGTTGAAAAAAAAACACTCTCCACGTTGAAATTTTATTTCAACCGCTTGTCCCATAATATACTATTATCCTATTATGTTATTATAATAATAACTCCTTAGCAACGAGGTGCTTTAAGATGAATTTAACAACACTAGTGTTGTTAAGAAAAATAACATAATGATACTTTATTAGCAGTACTGACGTGTATTGTTAGTGACAATGTCAGTCTATGCCAAATTCCATGTAAGTAGGTTAGGTTTTGTTTGTTATTTGACACAGACTGACGCAAAACTTACCTGCAAATTTCGAATTCAACATAACCTGACAGTGCTACCAACAATACAGTATTGAGTGATACCACCACAGCCATATCAGATATATGTCTCGCTGTTGTGTCATTAATAACAAGTTTTCCCATTTTTTTAAAAAAGATTAGTATTTTAGGATAAAATAAATCGTGTTACGATACACGTAACGTTATCTGCTTTCTACATTACTCGAGAATTTTAAAGAACTAGCTCCTAACGTCGCTCGTTTATTCGAACTATTCTCTCGTAATGTAAAAAGCTTGATAACGTTACTTGAATCGTAACTTACTATTACTACCTATCTACTTATTACTATTCTAGTGTTGAAGTGTTATACGGCAGATGTGAAAATCAACATGAAGTAAAATCAGCAAGCGATCCATTTGACAAGATATTTAAATTTTCACATATTAATTTATATAAGACCAATATTACTCAATTGCTCTACTAAATTTATTTGGGATCAGTTTGTGACGTCTTTATTTTTCTACACCAGCAAGCAAGCAAGCATGCAGCAAGCATATAAAATAAAGTGGCATATTCAATTTCATGTACACAATTCTTATCCAAATTGCAATAATAGTATATTATTATACTAGTTTAACAAGAGGGCCTATTGTAGCACGAGTGAATTTGGGCAACGACGAGTGCTACAATGCCTCTTATTAAACGAGTATAATATACTAGTTTATATGCTTTGCATTAAAAAAACCATCAAAAACTTTTAATTTTGACATTTCATAAGTGTTATTTGAAACAAGTAGGCTGAGTCAATGTTTTTCATACGAAAATAACAATGCAAAAACAGTGTTATAATTATTGACTCCATTGTAGCACCGTTTTCGGTGTTATAATAACCATATTGTGACATCAAAGTAGATAAACATTAATATCAAATGCTTTTCTTATGCATTAGTTCTCATTTTCGTTTCTCTCCTCAATTGTCAAATCATTTCAATTTTTTGTCCTTAAGTTAAAGAAAGATCCGGCAACAATGTACCTATTCAGAAAATATAACCTTAAACTGAAAACAACCTAACCTAACCTAACACAAAAAGTGTCAATTTGCATCAGGGAGTTTAGTTGCCACAGAGGTCCTGCCAACAAAATTACTAGATGGTCTTAGCCTCACCTGACCTAAAAAGATCGTGAACGGCTTATATTTTTAGGTGTTAGAAATTAAAAAACAAATATTTAATAGTAATTAACCTGGTCATTTTTGAACACACCAGCAATAACATTTACTACTTTTTGTCACTGGTGTCTATACTTTTATACAATGTATGCCACATTTTCTTATCTTCACACACTGCTTTGACATTTTCTAATGTTTCTTTATGATGTTACGCTGGATCCGGACGGTGGAAATTAGTATTCTAGGCAAGAGAACTCTTAAGCTCTGAATTATTCACGTATAGAAGAATATCCACAGAAACAAAAGCTCTGCATAAATTTGGATAAGAAACATGGCATTTTGCCATGAAAATGAGAAGAAACAGGAACCTGATCGAGGTTAACGTATTTGCTAAGTCAAAATGAAACCGCAGCAACCTCCTTGTTCTTGTACAAATGCTGACGTTTACAGTAATTGTAACTTTCTTCCAATTCTAATTACGATATTACCATAATGTATTTAGGTATTACTTAGATATAGATTTGGTATCGTCAAATATTTACTGTTTGGTTTTATTGACGTCTCTAAAAATAGAAGAAAAGGTTGGCGCCTAACCTTAAGTTGAAAATATAAAATATAAGAATGCCCATACTGCTAAATAATTGGTGATGCATACGCTACAATTAGAAAATAACAATTTAATGATTTTCTCTTCCGAGTAGAGCAACCTATCGAACATGACCCCATGCAATCCAAACATTTCTGCTTAAATCGTAATAGCCCATTAAACAGCTATTATGACATTGTAGTAATTTCACCCGTATGACGTCAAATGCCATGGGCCTTTTGCGTATATTTGCCACTTTCAAAGCAAATATATTCAGTCGTTCGTCCTGGCCAGTCGAAGAAGTAACTGTAAGTTTTTAAAGTTTTTTATCCTGATATAAGCTGAAACATCCATTCATTTTGTAGTAAACACGACAATATGAAAGCTGTGCTGGTGCTTATTTTCGCTGCATTTTGTTTTGCTGCCCATGGCGAAGATGTTAAGAAAGGTGAACCTGAACCAGCCCAATCTTGCAAGTGTGTTCCTTTTGACCGGTGTCAACTCATCAGCGCCCGAAAGGACCAATTCCGGTAAGTTGAGAACATACATTTAGATATATAAGAGAAATTTGCAAAATACATAGTAGCTTGTGGTTTCACCAAATGCTCTGAAACCATGTGCCTTTACTAGTAAATTTTAAAAAATGTGTACCTTAGATCAAATAGAGCTGGGTTAGTAGAAGAAATCAGTTTCACATATTGTAGGATAATCACCACATAATTGAATTGTTTGTTGAACGATTAAGAAATACTGACCAGATATTTATTTGTTTTCTTCCTCCTGACATAAATTTCGTTTAAAAGATTTAAACATAAAAGTTTTGCTATATTAATCAAGAAGCTAGGAAATAACAGAAATATAAGTAACGTTAGTGATGCTAGGCACATCAACTAGCTTTGACTGCCCCCCCCCCCCCCCCAATCACTCACCACTATCAATATCAATAAAACCCTACTGTACAGAGCACACCAAAACATGCTGTAAGTCGCTCAATTACTCGTAATTGCAACCATTAAGGATTTGTCATTTTTAAGAAGTGTCTGCAACGGTTTTCCTTTCTTAATAACAGTGAGGACAAACCAGGTTCGTTCCATTTTGTTTACAAAATCATTAAGTCTTAAAATATTCTTTTATTTATTCTCTCGTTACTTCTACTGTTTTTATTTTTGCAGCGATAATAGCACATGCGATTCATTATCTGTATGTTGTTCCAAGCAAAATATCATCGACGGCACACCATCATATACCTCTAAAAACCTTAAGAGATGCGGCGTTCGTAATCCAGAGGGATTAGGTTTCAGACTAATAGGTTCGACAGACGATGAAGCTGAGTTCGGAGAATTCCCATGGATGGCGGTAATTCTTCGCGAAAAAGAAGAAAATTCTACAAAAACACTAACGTACCATTGCGGGGGCGCTTTAATCCACCCCCAGGTCGTCACAACCGTAGCCCATTGCCTTGGCGATCAGAATGAAAAACTTAAAGTGCGTCTTGGCGAATGGGACACTCAGACTAAGAGAGAACCATATCCGCATCAAGATCGCGACGTCAAAACCGTCATAAGGCATCCAGCATTCAACAAGAAAACATTCGCCAACGACATTGCTCTTTTAGTTCTCGAAAAGCCAGTTGAAATAGCTGAGAATGTGGACGTCGTTTGCTTGCCAAAGCAAGACATGGTGCTTGATGAGTCAAAATGCTTCGCCGCGGGGTGGGGCAAAAACGGTAAAGATGGCAAGTATCAAGAAATAATGAAGAAAGTGGAATTGCCTCTCGTTCCAAGCAGTTCTTGCCAGGAGAGCCTTCGCAAGACTCGACTAGGGAACAGTTTCCAACTGAACGCTGGGTTTATCTGCGCCGGTGGTGCGTCAAATCAGGATACCTGCCAAGGGGATGGTGGAAGCCCTTTGGTGTGTCCTGTTCCAATGCTTCCCGGTCGATATTTGCAGGTGGGAATCGTTTCGTGGGGCATAGGATGTGGAGAGGACCAACTTCCGGGAGTGTACACCAACGTGGCGAAGTATACTGATTGGATCGACGAACAACTTACTCAGAAAAATTTTAGCGTTAGTCACTATAAGTATTAGATTTATAAAAGTATCTTTTAATGTAAAAACAATAAATATAAAAATGTATTACAACCATTGTTGCTATGATTTATATAGATGCGTAGTTTGAAGGGGAAACTTAGCCTGAGGTGTTCTGGGGAGAAAAGAAAATGAGATTTGATAGTAGTTTTTGCACACCATGAAGCTCAACTCAAATTTATCACTTTTCAGAAAAATCGACCTAACTTTACCCATCTGGAACTTTTATAATATTAAAGTTTTCCACATTCTAAAAAGCCATATAAATATTCAAGATGTAAAAAATACCTCTACAAAAATGAAATTCAATTATTGTTTCTAGTTCACATAGGTTGATAATATTCGATAAAAAAAGAGTTCGGACCTTTTTCTGCGGCTAAAGTATTCGGAGTGGGATAAATAGAACTAACAAAATATGTTAGATTATTGAATAATTAAACCACAGAAACAATCAAAAGTATATGTTTATCAATACGTTCAAATTGAAATAGAAACCTTTTAAATTATCAGAAATGAAAGGCTTCTGCTTCTGTATATTGTAGAATTCTCTAGCAGAAATGGACCGCAGTTTATCTATTGATGTAAGTAAATCATTCAGGGTTTGAGCGCGATTAGTTTCCGTTCTTTTTGTAGAAAAACCACAGTTGCCTCCTCCTCCTTCTCCCAACAGTGAATATCTATATTTTATTTTTTCAAATTCGTCCACTTTTATCTACGCGACATTTTGAAACTAAACTATTTTCACTTTTTTTAACCTAAGTCATTTATTGAATACTCAAGACATATTAATATAAAATACGTCAAATCTCTGCTCGTTATACTTATACCAGGACACGCTAACTTGAGCGTTAGAACAGAACTAAACTGCAAGAAGCATCTTAATGCGAGTGACTTGCTTTCCCATAAGTATTATCTAGTAACAGCTTGCAAGTCCAGCAGGAAGCAATTCTATCGTTAAGCTACAAAGCATTTCTAAATATGTAACTCGCGTAGCGGTGAATTTTTATTTGCGACCAACAATTCAATAGAAAGTTGCACTTTTCCGTTTAGATAATATTTATGAAAAATTATGGTATTATAAAAAGAATTATGACAGTAAATAGCTCTTTACAGACGGCTGTGCGTAAGAACAGCATTATTTAGTTTGTGAGTTCTATAGTAAAGATTATTTATAGTAGTGGTCGGCTTTTGCCATATCTGTGTGATAAGTTGATCATTATTAAGAAATTCGTGTTAGGGTAAGATAGATTGTTTCGAGGTGAGTTTGTAGTACAGAGTCCCACGAAAGTCAGCGATGCCATATTTCTACACAACATTGTTTTTGAGTAAATATTCACAAGTCATTAACTAATCCTGCATTTATTACAAACCACTTATCGTTGTAATGCTTTACCTGCGACGTAACTCTGCCTGGTGACTTGTGAGAGAAACAATACTTGTGATTGTTTGTCTCACAATCGAGCTTTCTTTTCTTCAGTTTCAGGTCACCTCTAGTTTATTAAAACATAGAAATGACATTTTGACAGGTCGTTGTCAATAATTCAATTTTAGGTTTATTTATTACTTTTCTTTGATTTTCGCGGGTATTGCAAAAAATAACGACTTAAAAAGTGTCACTTACAGTTCATGATACGTAATATACTATTATTTTAACCTCTGGAAAATCTGTTGCAGAAACTGCAGTAAATTTCTAAATAGATAACTCACTTTAAATTATCTATATCTCCGACACTAAAGCCATCCACGAGTCGATGTCTTCACTACGAAATCTGAACTGAGTTAACACCCTTTTTCACGAAAGAACTCGTTTTTTGCTAAATTTTGAGTTAGCCTCTTCTAAGTCACAGTTTCTCTAGGGCCTAAAGCACAAAAAATACTTTTCTCAAACTAATGGAATTATTAAGCATAACAAATTGCTAGCCGCTAAAAGCTTCGAATAATTAATAGCACCAATGATAATTATAATACTCTTCAAAGCAGATAGCGAATTCTGAACACCCAAAAAATGGTTTCATGCCCAATGCGTTCAACGGGTTCGCTAACTTCTCCGGAGGAGGTGGTTAATACTAAACTCATTACATTTAAATACAGGCACCACCAATTTAATTAATCACAACTCGCCAATCTAAATTGAAGAATTTTCCGACATTTCTAGTTTCGTAGCTTGCAATAAAGACGAAATGTCAAAAGTTGCCTCTGTAAAATGCAGACGAGCTATTGCTTGTTAAAGAAAGAAAAAGCCATAAGTGCGGCACAATTAAATTGAGATATTGTAGTGGTATGATGCTTACAGCAAGTCTGGTTGCATGACTAACTCACGAATGAGAATGAAAGGTTCAAATAGGCCCAGAGTTGGTATGGTACTTATTGCAATAATAAGAGTCACACGTATACAAATAGATGTAAGGCAGCTCAGGGACTCGCATATCACAAAGCGTGCGAGTTCGGGTCAGACCTACTAATATTAACTGAACCAAACAAAAAGATGATAAATGAAGACATATGGTTTGTTGATAATCGAAAAGACGTGGCTATAAGACAAATAAACAATACGCTAAACATAAGAAAGAACGGAAGTAAAAATGGAATAGCGTGGATCTCTACAGAATCATGGACTATAATAGGATGCTATTGTTCACCCAATATAGACATCGAAACTTTTAAAATTTATATGGACGAACTAGAAGACTGTGTAAATGCAATACATTCAGATAAAATTGTAATTGTAGGTGACCTCAATTCAAAATCGTGGCGCTGGGGTGCGAATAGAGAAGACAAAAGAGGCGAAATAGTGGTTGAATGGATAGATAGCTACACAATAAATATTGCTAACCAAGGGAATACACCTACCTTTGTGAGAGGTGAGTCAGAATCACATATATATATAACATTCTATCTAAAAGGATTAGATAGTAAAATAATAAATTGGCAAGTACATGACGAGGAATCCCTGAGCGACCATAGATACATTACATTTACGATAACCGAACGAGCTCAAACAACACAGCAGAGCAATATACAAAACGAATGCAAAGGGTGGGTAATAAAATCAAACCAAATTGATCGATTCAAGGATTACCTGAAACAAAAAATAAATGGGCAAACAGAAATTACTCCAGAGACGTGGACTAAGGTCATACACGAGGCATGCAACGAAATCTTCGTAAGGAAAACAGGAAGGAAACACAAAAAGAAAGCAGTCTATTGGTGGAACGACACCATCAGTGAAATGAGAAAAGAATGCATCAAGAAGAGAAGAGCAATGACAAGAATTAATAAAAAACAAAACTCTACACCAGAAGAAAAAGACAGGTACAGACAAGAATATAAGACGCAAAGGAATGCACTCAGCAAAGAAATTACTAATGCGAAAAAACGGTTATGGGTTAATCTATGTAATGAACTAGAGAATAACATATGGGGACGAGCGTATATGATTGTAAGCAGAAAATTACAAACACTCCCCAAGATTACACTAGATAAAGAAGAACGAAGAAGACAAGCAATTAAGCTGTTTCCCAGCGATAATGATAATAGATGGGAACTTCAAGAAACGATACAAGAAGGTGATATACCAAAATTCACGATAGAGGAAATGATGACTGCATGTTCCAAACTTAATAAGAAAAGCGCTCCTGGACCAGACGAAGTGAATACAGAACTCGTAGGTATAACAATTCAACAACACCCCGAATACTGCCTAAGTATATACAATAAACTGTTAACCAAAGGACAATTCCCTAAAGAATGGAAGAGGGCACGGTTGGTATTACTAGAAAAACCGAAGAAGACCCCTCAAGATGAAAAAACATATAGGCCGATATGCCTACTCAATAGCATGGGCAAAGTATTAGAAAAAATGCTCTGCAACCGCATAAAACAAGAACTAACAGAAAAACAAGAACTGAGCGAAAATCAATTCGGATTCAGAGAAGGGCGCTCTACTGTCCAAGCGATGCTAAAGGTGCAGAAAATAGTAGACGAAGCTAACACGGGATCGTTGAAAACAAAAAAATACTGTGTAATGGTGGCAGTTGATGTGAGAAACGCATTTAATACGATTAAGTGGAAAGAAATTATGAGGGAACTAGAAGCACGAAAGATATCTACATATCTATTAAAAATGGTACAAAGTTACTTACAAGATAGAGTCTTGCAAATAGCAGAAAATGAAGAAATGGAAATTACTAGAGGGGTTCCACAGGGCTCGGTAATCGGACCACTGTTGTGGAACATACATTACGACCGATTACTGGAGATACAGATGCCGGAAGGAGTGTCATCAATAGCATATGCGGATGACCTCGTCGTCATTGGTACAGCGAAAACTCAAAAAGAACTGGAAAACAACGTAAACATAGCGCTTAATAGAGTACATGACTGGATGTATCAAAGGGGTCTACAGATAGCGACAGACAAAACAGCAGCGGTCATCCTAGCAGGTCGCATAAAACTTAAGGAATTAGACATAGAAATAATGGGGAATAAAATAGCCATAATGAACAGCATAAAATATCTAGGCGTGGAATTTGACCGGAACATGACCATGACAAAGCACGTAATAAACACAGCAAAAAAAGCAGAAAAAACAGCATATGCATTATTAAGAATTATACCCAGAACTTCTGGTCCCAGCTTCATGAAAAGGAAAGTACTGTATGGAGTCATAAACTCCATTATACTATACGCAGCTCCGGTGTGGCACAGAGCATTGAGGAAAAAGAAGTATAAAAACATACTTACCAAAGTCCAGCGAAGGGCGCTACTAGGTGTGTGCTCAGCATACCGCACTGCGTCGGCCATCGCTCTACAAGTCATAAGCGGCATCCCTCCTATTGAGATGCTGGCAGAAGAAAGAATCGAAAAGTACCAAAACGGACAAGTAACCAAAATAGAAATAAGGGAAAGAACAATCTCGAAATGGCAAGATAAATGGGAGGCAACCGAGGGAAAGGCAGCATGGACAAAAGAACTAATCCCAGTTATAGGATCATGGGTCAACAGAAAGTTTGGAGATATTAACTATTACATCTCACAAATATTGACAGGACACGGCTGTTTTGGAGCATATTTATATAGAATAGGTAAGAAGGAAACTGACGAATGCGATTACTGCGGAGAAAGAGATACTGCTGCGCACACAGTTTTTGCATGCCCCAGATGGGATAATATAAAACGAGAAATAGACCTAATCTCAGGAGAGGAGATCACGCAGCACAACCTAATTCAAAAGATGCTCGAATCCAAGGAGATGTGGGATGAGATAGAAAAAAGATTAAGGAAAATAATTACAGATAAAGAAAACGAAAAAGGAATACGACAGGCACAAGGAAGATAGATAAAGGGAAAGAATAACGACAAGAGAACAGAGTACAAGCAAACCTGAAACACAAAGGTATACAAAGATTCCTCGAAGTAATGCAACTGCGATTCCGGGGAATTCCTCTACTATTACCAAGAAGGAGGTGGTTTTTAGTTGGTAGGCGGCCCTGCCTCTTTCGAACATACCTACTGACTTAACACTTTTTCCCTGCACCCACCAACTAAGCGGGGTCGAATCCAACACACCCCGACAGAATTCGGGGTGTCTTTGGAAGATTTTCCTCCTCCTTCTATAAAAAAAAAAAAAAAAAAAAGAGTCACACGTAAACATCGATAATTACATAAAGCATGATTAGCAATAATTGTAATTAATTAACAAAGGTTAGTAATTGTATAGGCCGATATGAGCAGGGTCGCGATCAGCCTGTATTCAAATTTGCGCTTAATATGGCAAATATAGGTAATTTTATGATTACTGACAGATTAATTGTGTAATATCAGAAGACGATAATGAAATCGCTTAAGTACAAAGGTGTTTCAAAGCGTTGCAGCGTCTTCAATCACATCGAAATGCCAACAATCGATGACGCAGCTATAGGAATTATAAATCGTTGCAAGAAGGCACAGATTAATGCAAAGAGCATATAAAAGGCATTCTGAGAATTAATGAAGGCTACAAGAAGGTGCTAGTGGTGTGAATCAGTGTTTGTTAACTAAAAGTGAAAAAGTGCGACCAATTGATAGGTTATAGTTTCCAGAATGACATTTACGAAAACAATTGTAAATTAAGATCAAAGAAGGTAAACTTACAGAGAAAAAATTGTAAAGCATGTTACTATGGTGACCCATAGTGTCGTTTGTTGCTGTTTGTTGGGGACGCCTAGCCAAAAGCTTGTGTGTTATTTGGCTTCCCGATTTTTGATAAATTTTGCCGATAAAAGCAAATAATTTGTGTCCAGTTGTTGAGTTTTATTTATTGTCTTTGTGCGAAGGCTAACTGTGGTTAAATTGATAGGGTATTCCGGAGTGTAGTTCCAGAGTAAATTGGACCTGGAGCTTCGCCTTTATGTGATCTTCTTCGAAGCTAAGATTCGCCAAGTTTTGGAGTTGATAGAAGCAGACA
Source organism: Agriotes lineatus (assembly GCA_940337035.1). Lineage (NCBI taxonomy): Eukaryota > Metazoa > Arthropoda > Insecta > Coleoptera > Elateridae > Agriotes > Agriotes lineatus. The sequence goes on from OW679200.1 coordinate 133,839,293, forward strand.
GTAAGGTGCAGGGCCTAGAAAAGGCTCCGTTCGTATTGCAGAAGCAAGCAGCAGCGGCTAAAACATCGCCAGGAAGCAGATACAAGCTTGACGTCCTTTCCAACCGTTGCTTGTGCGAGGTCGTCCTTCGAGCCAGTTTCAACAAGACTGGGAGTTACGAGAAGCTGAAAGCAAGATACAAGACCTGGGGAGGCTTGGTTCGTACACCAGAGACAGGCAGCAACAGATGAAGAAGCAGGAAAAAATGAGATTTTCTTTATCCAATTTACATGTTCATTTACACAACTGTAAAAGAACATTTACAGGCTTTTGTAACAGTAATTTATTAACCAGGCTAGATTAGAGTTTCTAGAAGCCATTTAAATAGATACTCATTAGAATTGAAAATATTTCTCTAAGAAGCGTCTTGCATAAAAAACGTAAGAATTATGCAAAAATATAAATTTTCGGTAAATAATAAAAAATCTAAAGAAGCAATTAACATTTTATATTATTTTTTCCAATTATAAATCTTTAAAGTTTTCATATAAAAAAATAGTTTTAATATATTAAGTCTTGTATGTGAAATTTTGGAAAATAAACTGCTCAACAATTGAAGTGGCCCAGCAACAAAAATTATGCTACCATGTTTATTTTAAAATAAAACAATATCTTATTTAGCTGTCAAGTGAAGTATTTGTTGATACAACCTTCTGTTAGAAAAAAATAAGATTGCTAGATTATTATTCTATAAAACTTAATATTTATTACTTTAATCGTTAACAGGCCTCGGTCTATGCTCAGCGGTAGGTTCTACAATGGCGTCACCGGGAGGAGGGGTGTAGGCGTTACCCTTATCGATGCTGCTAATTGATTGGAGTAAACTTTAAATACTTTTATTTTCTATTGGATATGGTACATACAAAAACTTAATATTATATATACAAAAAAGACACACAAATAGAACACGAAACAAAAATATGTACAAAGGCCCGCCTAGTCTTGGGCGCTGGGGGCGCGCGAGGGGAGGGGGCGGCCTTGCCTAGGCGCTAGAGGCAGGGAACGGGGCCTGGACGCGGTCCGTTCCTTCCGGGGAGCGGTCCGGGGCACAGCTCGTTGTGGGCGCTGAAGTCTGGAGGGGGCGTCAAGCGGGGCGGGGAGGCTCTCCGGGTAGGTCGGCGGTGCGAGTACACTTTTCGGGGACGTCGGCTGGAGCGGGGCGTTGTTGGGGCGCGGGGTTGGGCTTTCGCTAGGGGAGTCCGGCGACGGGTGGTCCGTCGCCAGCGGGGGCCGCGACGTGGGCTGCTGTCGGGGCAGGAGTGGCTGGATGGCCCTGATGACAAAGTCCGGAAGAGCGCTGGCTGGTTCTCGTCCTAAGTCCTGAAGTGGCTGGATGCTGCAGAAGACAAAGTCCAGAAGTGGCTCGATGCTGCAGAAGACAAAGTCCAGAAGTGGCTGGATGCTGCAGAAGACAAATTCCAGAAGTGGCTGGAGGTCCTGGAGAGGCTGATCCTTGGAAGGCTGATGGTTCCTGGTGGACTCTCTTGGGTTGAGTGATTTCTTCTCGCCTGGGCCTCCCTATTTAAAGCAGCCCTGGTCTTTGTGTTCAGTTTCCTGGGTTCTCATTGGTCCGAGGAGGAGGGACGACTGCTTATTTTCATCGTGATTCCTAATTCCGCTGTTATTTCCGCGGCGTGATCTATTAGCGCTTTGATTTGTTTCGTTGCATATTAATTGAAATCAGAATTTTTTTCCGTGCTCTGCGTATAAAAGCGCTTACGTATTATTATATCTATATTTTTCTATGTGCGTTTAAAAAGTTCTCTTTGTTTTCCTTGGGTGCGCGTTAATGTTGTCAGTATTTTGATACCACACATCACTGCCTGGGATTTTTCCTTCCGCTAATCTAATTTGTAATATTTAGCCGGATGTAAGCGGCTTTTTTGTCCTGATTTAACCGTTAGAAAATACTTCGCTGAGCCGCCGTTTACTTCTAAATTTCTGTAGCGTTTACTTGCAACAATCGCCCGCATTGCGAGCGGTGATATTTTTGCTGGCTGATGGAAAAATTATTTTTAATCGACCTGTAGGCCTATGCGTGCTAGAGACTTGGGCGTTGTTTTATCAGGTTGCGGCTAATTTTTCCCATCGACAGGTATCATCATGTGTGGTTGGGTTTGTGGCATTATTGATTAGGACCGTTTTGTTAATTGAACTTGGATTTCAATTCGAGCGGCGCGCCCGGGCTTCCTTCAGAAGCGCCGCTTGTCGGCTGGCCCGGGTGTTTTATTGGGGGGGTTATTGCTGCATTTTAGAACTGGTAGGCTGTTGGCAATTTATGGTTTTATTTGTGCGAAGGTTTGCATTTAAAAATTGGTGGACTTTGCCACTGGTATGCCGTAATTTATGTTTTTATTTCTGCAACGGTTTTCCTTTGAAATTTGTGTTGGATCGGGACGCTTGTCGGTGAACAGATGTTTTTGTAATTTGGTTGTCGCCGCCGGCTTAGCGACGGAACTTTCCTGTGTGGATTTTTATCTGTTCACTGATTCATATTATCGTAAAGGTGTTTTCTACCTATAATTTATTGACATTTTTTTTAATACGGTTTCTGTTCTTATAGTTTGCCCAGACGATGTCAAAAAGTATATCGAGTAAGAGGAGTTCCCACTCGAAACTAGTTGCAAAACTGCGTTTAAAAATATTTAAAAAATGTATTTCTGTTACTTCATTTGGTTTATAATTAATTGTGGTAAAGACTCCAAGCTCCTGTTAATTACAATAAAACTATATGAAAACATATTAACATATACTATTTTCGTTCTTCCATTTGAAATAATTTTGCTGATGTATGCTAATTTTTTGATGGGTCACTTCAATTGTTGAGCAGTTTATTTACAAAATTTAAAAATAAATTTTTAGCTAAAGTTAAAAAAATAGGTATTTTCTGGCCTTAAGATTGTTCAATCTCATTGAATGTTAGTTAATTTCCAAAAAATAACAGTTTTTGTAAAAACTCCATTTTCTAAATAAGTAAAAATCACTCGGTATATATGATCGTATTTAATTTGTTAGTTATTAGCTTTAAAATGGTGTTTAGCACGTTGATACCTCAATAGTTTGATGAATCTTGCTTTTCTCCTTTTTTAAACATTAATATTGTTATACTTAATCTCCATTCATCTGGTATTTTGTGTTCTATTAAAATCTTTTTTCTGAGTTTTCTAAGTTTCTCATTCAACCTGGGACCTCCGTACTTTAATAGCTCATTTTCCATTTAATCTGGTCCTGGGGATTTTCTGTTTATAAGCTGCTTTACTGCTTTTTCTACTTCCTCCGTAATGACAGCTACGGGCTCCTTAATTTATATGTTTTGTGCGAGGCCTACTTCCCTATTTACATCATTGCTTCTAAAGAGATCTTCAAGTATTTTGTTCATGCATCTTTTCTTATACGGTTTGTTTCGATTAATTCTGTTACATATTTTCTTTGGTTTCGCATTATTCATTTGATTCAGGTGTTTTTTGTGATACCTATTTCAAGTATGCTTTTTGCTTTTCTTTTATTTCTCTTTTGAACCATGGCCTTTTGTTTGGTGCTTTTGTTTTCCTTATTACACGTTTTCCTAATGCTTATGTTGCAGCTATTTCTATAATTCTGCGATGTTTTTCAAAGCTTCTTTCTTCAATCTTCTCTTTTAATCTGCTTTGATAGAGGTGTTTTGTTGATTCGTTCCACAGTGATTTTCTATTGTATGGTTTTGTGTTTGTTCTTGTGTTAGAGGCTTTGTCTTTCTTTGTCATTTTCATTATAATTCTAATTTTTTCCCCAATACTAATCGATGGTCATTTCCTATATTAGCTGAGTTTAAAGTTCTAATGTCTACTATTTGATGCGGTTGAATTTTCCTATTCGTTAATATATGATCTATCACTGATTTTTGTCTTCTACTATTTTCGAACCTATATTTATATTGGTGTTTATGATTGAAGTAAGTGTTGTTAATCGCGTCTTTGCCATTTTGGCGTTTTAAAATTCAATTTACGCTGTTTCTTGCAACAACAAATCATTTTGTTGTTGAGTTAAATTTAGAGGTTAGCTAAATGTCAGATGGGAATTGTGCATTTTCCCGAAATATTTGAGGTCATTTGTCATACAGCAAGTTATTTGTCATACCAAGTTTTTCCTTAATTTTATGAATCCACACCCCTGAACAAAGATTGTCTCATCTTCTCCGGAGCTAGCGGAATGTTTATTGCAAATAGATAAAATAAGAAAAGGGCAGTAAACCATTTATTTGTCGTAATTTTATATTACACTCTTTTAATTTGCCCTGAGTTTGACAGGTGAATGTCAATTAAAACTTGATAATTATAAAGTGTAAGTTCCCCTTGCCAGTAAATATTTTAAAACCCCTATTTATTATCAGGAAGAAGAGGGCTATTACAATATATTTACATTCTTCTATTTGATTTTGATATTTTTTGTTTTGACTCCTGCTATTGCTCTCTTTTCTTTCTCGACTCCGCTATAAATCAGTATGTAGCCTCTATAGTCTATCTGACGTTTCCCTTACCTTTTTGTTTCTTGAATAGTGCATATTTCTATATTTTTCTTTTTCAGTTTTTCTGTTAGTTCTTGATCTCTTGAATTAAGTAACTTGATGTTCCAAGTGCCCATTCCTAATGAGTTCTTTTTTTCCATGATGCTATTCTTAATTGTTATGTGGATTTTCCTTACTCATGTTCCGTTTACTTTCAGTGTTCATCCTCTTTGAATTCGTCCTGTTCCGAAGCTCTGTTCCGGTTCTGTGAGCAACTGTTGTCTTTTACGGAGGGTAGGTTGCTAACCCGTTTCCCCAACGTTGCTCTTTTATCCGGACTTGGGACCGGTTGCGGCACAATGGGCTACTCAATCCACCCACCGTGGCTACAGGCAAAGTAGTTAGCATCATATCCAACTTCCACAAAGGCTAACAAAATTTTCAATATCGTTTTTAAATTCGTCTAGTATTTGAGTTGCTCAGCCTAGTACGTGGGACTAACTTTATAGTTAAGAAAGCACCGATATATGTTTATATCGGAATGAGCATAACAAACTACTCGATTTTGCTAGTATTTGTAGAAAGTGTACCTATGTCTAGATTTAAACCACTAAAAAAATTTCGTGAAACTATTACCTGCTCCGCACATACTCGCCGTTTTAGTCGCTTAAAATGTTAATCAAAATATCTACATTGACAGCATAACTCATGTCAAATGGAAAAAAAATAAAGCAAACAGAAACAACTAAAAATTGCATTTTTGAATGTTGAAATAGAAATAGCTATTTGTATTATTAAGGAAGAAAGTGTATCATTTCCTCCCGCGGATGTAGTTTGATAAAAAATTATTCCGTTAACAAATACTGCCGTTACAGCGCTGCGGTCACGATTGTGCGTATGTGTGGTGAGTTCAAAACTCAAACCTAATTAAGATATTTGGCTCGGAACAGATTGATCATCCTCTGGCTAGCAGCAGTTGCCACAATAATGGTGGAAGCTACGTAGAAAACTAGTTTAAAGTAAATAGGTTCAATGGACTAAAGTATGTTGACAACAAATTTTCATATTTTTTAATAGCCAATCTGAACCTACCTTCTGCATACGTTTCTATCCAATATTTGTAACTTAGTTCCCTTACTTGGTATTTTGAAAATGCATTCGCCAGAACTCTAGTCTAATATAGATTTAGCTTAAAACAAACTATTTGCGTCATTTGAAATAACTATAATTTGAATATATTTTATAATATATTACCTACTTTTTGTAATTCTAATTCTGATTCCTGACAGTCTAAATTTATTATCTTTATTGCGTTACATTGATATTACCTAATATCAACTGGTTCCTGAAATATGACTACGAACGTTGGTTCCTAAAAACTCGTATATTGAAGATTTTGTTGTTAATTAAAAGGAACTTCAGTTGATTTCATCTCCCAGACGTCTGCAAATAATGGAAAATCTTTGGTGATGATAGGAAATTGATTAAAAAACTATATAAGCAAAATTGTATTTACAAGATACAAGGGTGTACATATTTTTGAATGTTTCGTTCATGAATGAAATCAGTAGAGTACTATAACCTTAATAGCCTGATTCTACTTGTTGAGAGTGTATATGGGAAAAACCTTGACATTTCTGCATACGCTGCAACTATCTGGACATTACGAGACTATGGTAATGCCATTCACATGACGTCAGAACCAGTAGCATTTGTTTACGGTTTCAACTTTAGCAAATCGAGACAGCAAACTCATTAGATCGCCCTTGAAAGTCGTCGGAAGGATCTGTTTTAAATTCTGCAGTCTGGTATAACCTGAAACATAATTCATTTGTTAGTGAATACCACAACATGAAGGCTGTGCTGGTGCTTCTGTTAGTAGCATTTTATTTTGCTGTGCAAGCTCAAGATTCAAAGGGTGGATCAGAAGCCGAATCTTGCGACCCCGACAGCGATGGTGATATCCGGTAAATTTAAACATATTTCACATTTATTTTAAATATTCAGGCTACACCAGAACGAAAAAACTCTATAGAGTGCTCGGAATATTCTATTGTGTAAATTTTGCCTTTTACCAGCAATACTTACCTTCTGAGGACCATTCGTTAGTGCCCGAAAATATTCCTTTAAACTGAAACCTTCCTATCTAAACCTAGATTCTCTACTAAATCATTAGCGTGATTATCTACAAAAGTCTTTTAGTGCATTTATTTAGCTCAGCTGTATCTATCGTGTATTTAAAAAAAAGCTCATTCGCAGCATGGCATTATCAAATTGAAGTTTGCCATACTTGATACATACCCACTGAAGCAAATGAACTAATATATGTCAGTTAGAACTAAATTACACCTTGATCTTCAATTATTTGCCTAAAAATATTCAAAACATTTAATAAAAACAATTTTTATTGGCTGTTATGATTAATACACTCGTTCTTATTGTGTAAATGTAAATGCCTTTTAGCTTGATAGAAGTTAACTTAATGCAGTATAAAATTTTGCCTGTCACAGTGGCAAATGTTTTCATAAATCAAATGCAAACTGAGATTCACCTACAGACTTCAGTTAAGACATGACTAGATTATTTGTCTTTCTTCCCAAGGTCTACCCGAAATGAGTTTTTTTTTTTTGGAAGACACGATGGTATTACATATAAATCACATAAAAATTCAGAAGCGCTAATAATTAACATAAATTAAAACTTCAACCCGGAAAATTTTCATAAGTTTGCATTTAACGTTAGTATTATAGCGCTTATTTCAAAATTAACAGTTATAGTTGGATCAGCTTTACGCACTTGTATGGTAAATTACTATTAGAACTTCAGTCACCACAACTTCTTAAATTGAGCGTTACATTTAGTATCGATATAGTATACATTTATGAATTAAAATTTCCAAATCTTTCATTTCAAACATTCGGTTCGGAACATAGTAATCGTTATCGTTATCTTAATATAGGCAACTTCAAAAATCAACCTACGTAACACTTCCAAAATTGTATTAAACGCTAATATTGTGCGCAACTTGTTTGTTAAATATTATCAACTAATTCAGTTGATATATTCAATTCGACAAGTTATAAGACTATGTTTTTTATAAACCAAAGTGAAATATAACTACGAGTATTTCAGTAAATGACACATACAATGTTAAATGCTGTATCTTATCATAATTTCAAACTCCAATCACCATAACTTCTAAAGGGTCACAATTAACTTGAAACCGCGCAGTTTGTACACTTAGTAAAGGGTTTCAATACAAGGATTATTCAACTAAAACACATTTCAGGTAGTATGTAAGGATTTTATTAACAAAAGCAGATCTCAATTGGCATTCAGGCAGGATTTTCACTACACCAAATTTAAAATTCTGTCGTGAAAACGGTTTCTACGTTATCGGCAATGACATTATGTGACAGCCTGATGCATCCCAGTGTCGGATTTAAAACGAGTTCTTTCCTAACAAAGAGGCAAAAGTCAGCAGATGCTAAATCCCAACAACGTGGGGCTGTGCGTTATCTTGTAAAAAGGTTTGTCGGTTTCTCTAGCTGCTTGCTTCTTTATTAATGCAATTTTTCGGTCGCTTTAATATTTTTCAGTAACACTCACTGTTATGTTAACGTTCGGTTCCTGGAAATGCTGTAAAATTGCTCATTATACATGAAGTTTTTAAAGTGTAAACCCTGCCGTTGCTAAAAATTGAATCAAGTTTTGCTACGCCGCTAGGGACGTGGGATTTAAAACAAATGTAATTTTTAAAATGATTGCAAATTGGTAAAACTTCGTTGTTTCCTTGGATACGAAGTCACTTCTATGCCGCTTAAGAAAGTCACTATTGTCAAACGAAATTTTGATATTTTCTTTACATTACTTGAATTTTCTATTATAAAGGTTCTTGTGCTCCTTATCGTTACCTGGTAAAATTATTCATGTCTATTAATAGTACAGGAAAAATAAGCCAAAAATTACGCGAGCCTTGGAACATTAATACAAGCAAGTAATTTGGTAGAGATTACCTTCTTATTGAATATACTAAAAGTCCCCTAAAATCGAATCTGTGCTACGGCCGCCATATTGAAAAATGGTGGCTCGTTTTCGTTTTTTTCTTCTATATAATTTTGTAACCGAGGCAGATATAAAAAAAGTTTAAACCTGTAGACTATAATACAATAAACAATCTTTGTTATTACCGTTCTTCCTCTAAACCGAACTGTTTTTGAAGTATGAGCTGTAGAAGAACATCAGCAGATATAAATATCAGTAAGAATACTGTAGCCACAACAAAGCAAGTGGATTGTTATTATCATAACAAATCTTCGTTGACTATTCTCTCAAGCAAATACACAAACTTGTGACTACTGGGATACAATTGCCGGCAGTAAAAAACTAGCACCATTGGAGACGGTGTGTACAGCTCTTTAATTATACTCGAAAAAAAGCGCCAACGGATTCTTATCAAATAACGACAAGTGTATCCAGGCATTCAAAAAGAATTCGTAAACAAGTAGTACCAAATAATCTGAAAAAAGGCTCAACTCAAGTACAACTAGCAGTAACAAATAAATTATGCTATAATGCAAATATCACAATGTATAATTAGCATCAATCCATATATTGACCAATTGCGAGGTATCTCACAATAACGCATAAGATCTAATACATACTCACATACATACTGCGATACAAGATTTACCGCACACATTAAAATCGGGCACGGTTTGCAAGACGATACGTTAGTGTGCCCCCAGGTACCAATGCTCACGGAGCGAACTGTAGACTCTCAAGGTCACGTCGGTAATCCAGACTTCAAAAGGCTTGAACGGAGCTCGAAGCGACAAAGTATTTGTCGACAGTAGGTGTATAAAACAAAGGAAAGCCTTTGACCTGCAGGTAAGCTCCTGCATCGGGTCCCTTTTTACGCCCTAAGAAATGCACGCTGCAGGGGAGAAGCGGTCCACGACGTGAGATGTGGAAACGAACACCTTTGCAAAGCTGTCCTAACGGCTCCTCGGTGACTGCTCACGATGTTCTGGGCACGTGCGAAATCGGCAAGCGTAAAATCCACCGAAAATGGCGTGGAAACTAAAGTACCTCAATTATGGTTCAGGAATTAAAATCCGCCCAAAAGGCAAGGGCAAACATCAATCAAAAATCAAACTGCAGCCCATCAATTCACTGAAACTTTTACTGACGTTTACACCGGCTTCATGCCGTTCAACAAGGCAGTGCGGAAAAAGGAACGCTGAGCTGACAATTGCGACGTTTTAATCTCTGCGCAGCAACCCAAAAGTAGGTACGCCACAGGCACGCGAAATATGAACTGAGTACCACGGACATCAGAATCGAATAGATGAGTAACAATAGAGAATAAGTACTACAGCTTTCGAAAGCAAATGGGTGCGCAATTATATCGTAACGGAATTTTTTTGTAATCAATTGAAATAAAAAACTTTTTACAAAATATTTTACGGCCCAGTTAAGTCCACGTGGAAGAAGCCTAAGCTGGTGCTGACGTATCTATCGTAGCAGCATCTACTGAGAAAGCAAGGGATGGTTTTCGTGTAGGTAGTTGTTGCTGGCCAGGACAAGGATCTTAGCACTCTTAGCACTCTTTGGAAAGAGCAAGATTAAAGACATGCCTTACACAAAAAATCCGAAGCTGCGGCAGACTGTTGCATTATTTATGAAGAAACTGTATTGCACGATGGCATTGCAGCTGCAGGGCAGAAATTGTTACTTGCCTTATAATATGGGGCAACTGAAAACTAAATTCTAGAGGTTCGCTAAGTATAAATATTTTTCCTATAATCGTTTGATCAGTGAGAGCGGATGGCCGAACAAGCAATATGGCTGGGCCGGGTTCGATCTATGGCGACTCCACAGAGATTTTAAAAATGGTACTTTCTCCGGCTACCACGCTAACACATGTGGTAGTCGTTAAACCCTAAAGGCGTGTATCCATTTGTTGCGTATCCACGTAACGTATCACCGTCGCGTATCAAGATACGATACGTGCAACGTGCAACGTACTGAATTTTTTTTTGTATCATCGTTGCGTTTATGTTAAAAACGGAGGATACGATATTACGATACGGAGTAGTGGTCAGTACTGTTCATGCAGCGACCCAATGACGTCTTTGCAAATAACAGCTGCCTCGTATATTTGTATTCATTCTTTATAAAAAGAAAGAAAAAATAAATATTCCATCTTCTTCTTGCATATGTTAACGGACTGATCCATTTCTTTTGAAATATCCGCCCACGCATCCTCCTTTCGTTTTTTTTTTATAACGATCTGGGTGTTTTGGGTTCCAAATGAGGTCCTTTTTACGATAAATATCTATAAACGGTAAGGTTTCCTCGTTACTCCAGTCCATTTGTGCAAAAATATGGCCGTAATAAACGAACAACTAGCTGTCACTACAAATTTCATTACCAGCTTGATGCAAGTCTGCGACAGCAATGAACATGCAACGGGATGATAACAACATGCCGTCTACACTGATTTCACTCCGTGGCGTTGCATTTCTTTGATGTCACGGCGAAAAACCGCCAAATGGCCGATCGGGTCCGGTGACTTTCTTTGTATCACATTTTGATACGCAACGATGCAACGTTTTCCCGTCTCCACTGATACGCAACGATGATACGATACGTGGATACACAACAAATGGATACGCACCTTTTAAGGGAACTCTTTCTCACTTTCGAAGGGCAAGGCTTGCCACCTACCCGGCTTACGAGTCAAACAGGCTCATAGAACCACACTGTGGTTAAAAACATGCCTCTGGCTTATAATAAATGGTAGAAGAAGTTTGATCACTAAACAGCAATTACATTGTAAATTTCAATTGGTACTTTTACCTCCTCTAAGTGCACAGGCTACCAATCACTCATAGCACAAATACATCTAAGTCCAGTAGTGGAAGGGTAATAATTTACAGCCAACTGCCTGGGGTTAGCAGTTAATCCTTCTACCTTCATCTTTAGCCGAATTTTATTTAGTTACTATTTAGTACTTTGACCGAAGACATAGTAGACGATATTTTATGGTGCATTTCGTTCAAAATTGGGATTTTTGAAAAATCCATAACATTGTACAGATCATACTTTAGCGGTTTTAAGAGAAATTGTTTATTTTATTCTGGTCTACATTTTTTATTTACAACTGTTTTTTAAATATCCAACGTTTAAGGAATTATGTGAAACAACCAAAAATAAGCTACCATTTCTCAGTATAGCGGCCGTAACGCAACTTCGATCTTAGGTACCTTTAGTAAATTAAATAAAAACCCAAATGCAACTTTTCTATCAAATTCCTTGCTTGTATTAATTTATTGTTTCAAGGTCAAACCTTATTTTTGTTGCACTACTATTATATCCGTATAATTAGCTTTAAGTGTGTAATGTTTTCCATCATAATACTGTTGCAGGACACTATCAATAAAAATAATAGTTTTATGAGGCTTAAAAGTGGCAGTTTATTTGACGACCAATTATTTTTGCATTTGCAAGGCGAAGCGCAGCGTAGCCGAGCAAATGCTGAAATTGCAAGTCAAACAGAGTCACTTTTAATTCGAATGTTTTAGTTTATTATTAAAGCTTTTTCTATTTTACAGTACCAATAGCTCCTGCGACCACCTGTCACCTCCCCCAAAAAAGCTTACGCCATGCGGCGTTCATAATCCAGAGGGCGCAGGTTTGAGAGTTCTAGATTCGACAGACAACGAAGCTTTATTCGGCGAATTCCCGTGGATGGCGGTACTCCTTCGCGAAAAAGAAGAAAATTTTACAAACAAACTTGTGTATCGTTGCGGTGGAGCTTTAATTCACCCCCAGGTCATAATAACCGCAGCCCATTGCCTCGGCGATCAGAAGGAGAAACTTAAAGTGCGTCTTGGCGAATGGGACACTCGGGGTGAGATGGAAATATTACGACATCAAGAGCGCGACGTCAAAACCGTTATAATACATCCAGAATTCGTTAGGAAAACACTCGTCAACGACATCGCTCTTTTAGTTCTGGACAAACCAGTTGAAATACTTGTGCATGTGGACGTCGTTTGCTTGCCAAAGCAAGACATGGTGCTCGATGAGTCAAAATGCTTCGCCACAGGGTGGGGTAGAAGCAGTGAAGGTGGGAACTATGAAGAAAAATTGAAGAAAGTGGAATTACCACTCGTTTCCAACAATTCTTGCCAGAAGAACCTCCGCAAGACTTACCTAGGAAACGGTTTCCAACTGAACCCTAGTTTTATCTGCGCTGGTGGTGCGACAAATCAGGATGCCTGCGAAGGGGATGGTGGAAGCCCCTTGGTGTGTCCTATTCCTGGGCTCTCCGGCCGATATTTGCAGGCAGGAATCGTTTCTTGGGGCGTAGGATGTGGACATGACCAAGTTCCAGGAGTGTACACCAACGTGGCGAAATATTCTGATTGGATCGATGAACAACTTACCAAGAAGAATTTTCGAGTGTCTTACTATAAATATTAGATTTATAAAAGTAACTTTCGGTCTACAAGCAATAAATATAATAGTGTATTACAATCATTATAGCTACGATTTTTTACATACTATAGTCGGGAATAGAAACTTAGTCTGAAGCGTTCTGACGAAAAAAATAAAGAATTAGGTTTGACAGTAGTTCTTACACCATAAAGCTATTAGGGCAAGAAGGTTCCAATAGGAATCTTTTAGTTTAAAAAAATGCGCTTAACATTATCTAGATGGAAGTACTACACCGTTAAAGTTTTCCAAATTCTGAAAGCCATATAATCATTCTTCTTCTTCTTTCACTTATACCATTACAGCATTAGAATAGAAAAATAGCCCCGAAAAATCAAAGTTATTTAGGTATTGTTTATAAGACACCATAAGTTGAAAATATTCGAAAAAATTGAGTTCGGACCTTTTTCTAGGACTAAAAGATTGGAATAAGAAGAAAATTTACGAACAAGAGTTATATTATACCATTTATTAATTTAACCACAGATACATATAATAGTATCTCTTCATCGGTACTCGTTTATTCACCATCGGCTTTTTCAAAATGACATAAAGCCTCTAAAATTTTCAGGAATAAAAGACATCTGTCTCTGCATATTGTCAATATTTTTAGCAGCAGTGGCCTGTTTTATCTATTGGTGTAAGTAAGTTGTTCAGAGTCTGAGGGCGATTCATATTCCGTCCACTCCTCGTTTTTTCAATTTCGTCCACTCTTATCCACCTGAAGTTTGAAAACAAAATCTGTTCTCTATTTTCACCTTTTTTCTGTTTATTCAATCTAATTTTCGTGGAAATCCCTTCAAGTATACATATTGATCTTCCATTTTAATAAGTATGAGTGGCTTCTCCTTTCTCGAATCCAACATTATTGTTGAATAGTTATCAACAGTTTAAATGTTAGGTGTTTTCGTGTCACGTTTTACCACGGCAACGAAATCACGATCAGAGTTCATAAAAGCCTGTTCCACCTCCAGGAATTTGTGGTCTATGCAATTCCGTATTTTATTATACATATATATACAATAAAATTAGTTATGCACCAAGGACGTAAAAAAGCGTTTTTGGCCCACGGCGTGAAAATTAGAGCTCAAGACGTAGCCGCGTAGCCATTTTAGTATACAGATCGAAATATTCAAAATTAAAGCGAGATTCATAATTTTTACAAATTTTGGTAACCTATGACGTCACTGCTTGCCAAACTGACAAGCAGGACGTAAAGCTTTTTGAGCACTAATTTTAGGAAACAAAACTGTCAATTTTGAACCAGCGAGAGCTAATTTTTATTAATTCCTGACAAGAGGTAATATCTTTTACTTCTCGCATTTGTGTTTATGTCATGGATACCACACCAAAGCTTTACAACGTTATGTTGATTTGAAAATAAGACAAATTGTCACAATAGAAATCTAGTCACTATAATGATTTCGTAAAGTAAAATTTTTGAAATTCCGCATCAGCGAACATGCGGCCGAAGAAAATATACATCACTGGTGCAAAGGTTTATTTCCCCTTGTGTGTTTAATGCTTTCCGCTACGCGTCGATCGTTGAATTCACAGGCGGGAGAAAATGAATACCTTTGCTCTCTGGCTATATAAATAGCTATTACGGCCAGCTTAGTGTAGCTTAGCGGCTTGTAATAGTTATTTATGTACCAAGGACATAAGAAGGCGTTTGTGATTTGCGCCGTGAAAATTACCACCCAACCGCGTTCTATAACACGACAAAAGCCATAAACGCTAGTTATGTACAAGATGTATACAACATTTTATGTAAAGATCTAAATATTCACAATTAAAACCAGATTTATAACTTTTATACATTTTTGCAACCTATGATGTCACTAATTTTCACTGTTTGTCAAACTGACAAAGAAGACTTTAAGAGGGCCGTATAGTGACCCATTACGCACTCAAAAATAGAGTACAAAGTGATCAATTTCGACCGGCCGCAGAGAACTCGTGGCTAGCCTACGTGTGGTCCTGCCAGCGTAAAGAAACGGTTAACAATAAAAATGCTTGCTTAAGCTGGTGGCCAGCCGACGTTCGGCCTTGCCAGCGTTAACAATACAAATGCGGTCTCGCCATTCGTGCGCGCGCGCCACTTGCTAGTATGCATGCCGTTCATGCTGCGTGTGCGCGCGCCTGCTTACGGTCGCGGACGGCCGGCGGCCGGTTACCGCCGGCATCAGCTCTTATAATATAAGATATATTACACCGCTTAAATATTAAGATTTAAACTTCTCTCACGTTCTTGCGACGAGTTCGCCTTGGGGAGGTGGAACGTCGTTGGCTACAGCCCCGGTTTTTATACATTTTCGTTATGTACTCTTGTATGAACTTTTGTGTCTGCGCTCGCATTAGGGTATAATAAACCATTTTCAAACATAATAGTATATTATGTTATTAGGAGCAAAAGTTATATTTTATGTGGCGTGGCTGGACGGTTAAGGACGGATAAGTACAGCCGAGCCACATAAAGATACTTTTGCTCCGAATAACGTATAGCATTTTTTCTTCAAATGTTTATAAGAAAATCCGAAGAAAATGACTCTATCTCGTCAGCGGCAGATAATATTATCTGCCGCATGGCAATAAAGTGACAGTTTAGCATCATCAATCCAGGAGTATAATGCCACATTTTACCGCCGTTTGAAGAAAAACTTATTTTCTCGAAACAAAAGAACGGTGCGTGTTGGTGTTAAACATACTCCTTCATCGTATCCAACAACCCCTCAAAGATAAGAGTATAAAGTGACTATTTCCGCGCGGTCAGACATAATGTTATAGTACCTATGTAAGAAGATCTATAAGAAGAATATTATTGCTTTATAGCTCGAATTGGGTACTATACTTTTTCTACGACCACACTCCTTCCGAAAAATATAAATGAGATGTTTTATTAATTAGTGTCAAATCAGTACTGTCATAGCACCGTAAAAACAAGCCGGCGCTGCAGTCACATCTGTTCCTTACTGCACCGCTTCATACAAACGACAAGTGCAACTATTACAAAACATAAATTAAGTAAAATCCGTAATTGTGCGACCGACCATTTTACACACGTCTGTGCGTAAGAGTACGTTTACAAAATTTGTGTGTGGTTCCATTTTGGCCATTTACAGTAATGGTCGTATAAAATATTACCTATATTACAACACTAGAACTGTAAGAAGCATATTTACGACTAACAGTTCATTTGGAAGCTGCACTCTTCGGCCTAGGTAAGTTTGATGAAATTAATGAAGTTTCAAAACAAATATGACACACGTATATTGCTCATAGCAGAGATGATGTTGCAGTTGCGCTTTGGCCACGCCTTTCGATAATAATAGCAGTTTGTATACCAAGGTACTGAAGTTTAGCTTTTTATCACGAATGTGAATTTAGTTGCCGAGGCCCGTATGGCCAAGGCAAATAAACCACAGGGATAAAAAGGAAAGACATTACAACATTTTAACCAACTTTTCTAGGTTATGTTGACGTCGGTTGACGTTTACCTATGGCCATGCCGCCTACAAAAAGTCGTAAAACAATGGATTACTTTACTGCCGATTTCTAGTATTTTAATGACGATTCGACGTTCTTTACTACCGATTTAAAAAAATTGCTTTTATCGCATTTCATTTAGTAATGTACTATACATTTATGCATTCAAAATCGTTTAGAAATGTGGTACTTTTCTGTACAGCAACGACTATTCGTTTTACGTTTGGCAATGCTGTAGTGTATTGTTGGTGGCACTGTAAGTCTATGTCAAATTCGAGGTTAGCAGGTTAGGTTTTGCGTCAGTCTGTGTCAAACCTGATGCAAAACCTAACCTGCCAACGTCGAATTTGACATAGGCTGATAGTGCCACCACATTACACTTTAGTACTGCCAAACGAATAACTTCAACTGGAGCTGCTTATTGAGCTTTAGTACATACAAATGATTGCTGCTCAGCTTGTACATTTAGTATTACTTTTATACATACATTTAATATTTCACATTTCTAATGAAATGCGATAAAATAGCATACGCAATGCATTATAAAAATGGTTTTTTCTATTTTGCATTTAGAATAACTCCATTCTAGCACCCAATTTGAGTGTTAGAATAAGTCGCTATGAAATGACGCCATTTGGTTGCTAGAATGGAGTTATTAGAAAAAATAGTATAAAACACTCGTTGCAGAAGGTCCTTCAAACACTCATTTGTTCCGTAACTCGTCGCTATGCGGCTCGTTTCAAAATTTCAAATTCGTGCTTGAATAGATGCCTTCTGCAACTTGTATTTTAATATACTATACTAAACCCGCATGGTCGTTTAAGTACTTGCTGACGCTCGTACTCAAACCAGCTATACTTGTTCAGTAAAACATCACTTTCCTAAACTACTTGCGTAATATACTATTTACGCCCGGTTGGGCGTAAGAACTTAGTTTGTGGATTGTATTGTAATGACTATTCAACACTATAACATATAAGCCAATCATATTGCAGACATTTGCTTTTTTCAACCAATAACGGCAGTATATCACTGAATATTGGGCACCATGCAAAATATTCACAAAACAATGTACGTACTCAAAAACTAAATAGCCTTGTTGCGAAATATCGCTTAGCAACGATGTTCTGTCCGTAGCGATATCGCTAGGTTACGTAAAACTAAACACCAACAAACTGTGTGAACAAAGTTTGGCTTGCGTTACAAATATTAAAATGTTGTGTTTTGGAAGTATTCTGCTAAATTTAATTGAAGATGAATATTAATTGTTGGATTATTTTTCAATAAAGTTAATCGTTATGTATTAATATTGTTAAATAGTCGTCCCAAATACCACTCGAAGTGGATATATATTTTTAAATAATTTGCCATTTCCATACAAATTATTGGAAATTTCACTCAACAAAATCACACTTAAATGTCAGTCGCTTTCGGCTTTTGCTTCGTGAAATTTAAACGCAATAATTTACATGGAAACGACAAAATATTTGTCAAAAATATATCCACCACTTG
>OW679200.1:133857417-133927945 GCA_940337035.1 Agriotes lineatus
AGGCGCAGCGTATGTAAGTATAGCTAATTCGACCTACCTGTGCTGATGTAACGCCGGAGGGCTGAGGCTTTCCTTCAGATTATATTAGAAACATAAGACATCTTCTAGCATTCAGATTGCCTGCCATCATAAGACGGTAAGCGATTTCCTTGGCTTGATAAGTCGTCTTTCTCGTCCAATGTGGGTGGTAATCCACCAGAAACGATTAGTTTGCTTATTGGTAACCATATTATTAGCAAATTTTGCATTATTGGTCCACAAAATTCGGTCGAAAATGAATGGATCATCTTGCAGCTGTTCAGCTAGCCGTAAAATAAAGATCAATCTGTGATCAGGATTTTGTGGCCATAAGTTCTGCACTAAATTCACTTTATACGGATGCATATTGCATGTATTTAGAATCCTGATCGCACCAATACAGGAAAATGAGCTATATGACTAGTGAATACACTTAGATTTATAGTTTTAAATAAGCAGGTTTGTTGTATTTCATTAAAAAAAACTCATAGTAAAATTATTGTTGAAGTAAATAGTGTGTATAGATGATATTAAATTCAATATAACATAAAAATGATCAGAACAACATGGGTGGCTGGGTTGCAGACTACTTAAATTTATCTGTTTGACGAAATATAATCGTTTAGCAGAAAATTCTCAATTACAGCTTCCAATTACGTCTTCTTCTTCTTCTTCTTCTTCTTTGTCAACACTTACTGCCTCTTGGTGTAGTGCATTCGGTCAGTCTCTTAAAGATATTATGATTTCTGCCACCTTTTTCAGTTTTACCATTGTGGTACACTTTCTTAGTGTTAATCATTGTATTCTCCCAAACCATGTCCTATGTGGTCCTTCTCGAGATCTTCTTCCACTCCCATCTATATAGCTTTTTCAGAATTATTTCTTCCCCCATCTTTGTTAGTTGTCCATACCACAGTAAATGGTTTTTATCGATTTTCATTCTTACTGGAGTTTCTTCCAGCTCTTCTTTTATATTATTATATCTTATTACATCCTTTTAATTTTTTATGATTCTATACATTTCATACCCCTAGGGGAGACTTATGTGTGTCTAGTATAGGGCAACACTTTCTACTGTATGATGTTAAAATTGTTCCTTTTTACTTCCCTCCTCTACAAGACGAAGGAAATATTGTAATCGCGAAAAGTCACCTTCCGAGATTTCTTCAGATCTTCACCTTTCAGGGTCTCTGTTTGACGAAAAACAGATTTTCTCAATTCCGTCTGTCTGCATGTTTGTCTGCCTGTCTGTTGGCGGTATAACTTAAAAGGAAGGAAGACGATATTTTGCACACACACTATATATCTACCTGGCATAAAACCTAGACAATTTCAGACAAAAATATTGCAGTGGTAGCTTCTTGAGACTGCTAATTATCTATGAAAGTATTTATAAGTAGGAATTATTTTGAAAGAATAAATTAGTTAGTAATTAAAAAGTACAAGGGTGGATTTATGCATTAAAAGTACAACATAAATATTTGAGATTTGTTTAACGAATGAGAGCTTAGATACGGTTACGGTTAAGTTGTGAATATTTTATTAGAAAGGTTCGAGTTGATTTGGTTAGGATAGTTGTTTGGTAATATCAGAGCTTAGATCTTAATTTGTATTAAATGACAATCGGAATAAGTAAAGTGAAAGCCAGACTCAAATGATTATTTGAAAAAGTCAATTGTGACATGTCAGAATAAATATATCATATATCCAGAAGTGTTAGCTTGTAAAAAAATTGGTATAATAATTATTGCTAGAGAAATATTAATATATTTAAAATAACAACAACTTTTTCCAGAATCTAAAACGTATTTGTAATAAAAGTAAATTTTAAATAATAAAAACCTTTAACAACAGATGTAGATTATCAGCTTGGAGTAGCAAAGGTGTCTTTAAGTAAAATTAGTGAAACGAAGATAAAAACAAATTTTAAAAACCAACTGTATAATATAGTACAGTACAAATGGCACAAAGAAGAATGAGAATAACTAAGAATAATTAAATAGCCTTCATGAATAATATGTCTGCAGATGATTTGGATAAACTACATATAAGTCAATATTAGGTATCCTTTTGATTCGGAACTTCATATGAGTTGCTGTCAGGTGAATACATCTACAATTAAGCCGGAATTGGATGCACACTGCATGTGAATAAACGTTTGGACGAGCTTGTAACCAGATGGATTACTGCGTCTGGTTTAAATTTCGACTTGGGTAGCATCGGTGTTTTTGTGGGACGTCTGAATTGTCCTGTAATAATTGGATTGGATAAAGAGGGAGAGCAGTTTAGATAGCTGGTGGCTTGGTGGCTGTTACAAGGAGGGCAATTCCGGTAGACTGAGATTGTTTGCAGTAGTGGTGTGTGAATTGGAACTATACATGAAATGATCAGCATATGCAGCTGAGGTTGATTTGGATCAGGCCTGCAGAGGAGTGATTGCAAGGTGTTAAGGAGGAGAGCTGGTCTTCAGTGTGCAGGTCATCTCAGCAGTTGGGTTGATGATTGGAGCTTTCACCGCAGCAGTAAGTCAAGTCGTTTCTGCTACACATTCAGTCGCAGTGTTGGGAACATTTATGCAACTACAAATGGAGTCAATTAGATACAGCTACAGTTATGGATGTTGAAATGAGCTTATTTACTTAGCTGTTTTGGAGGTGCAGTGTAGGTAGCTTGCTTATACAAGAACTGGACCAAAACATCGAGCTGACGTATTAAGTGGAGTTTGTGACAGGTATATGTAAATAAACATTAATAAGTCCTTGATAGTAAATGAATGACATATTTGAAAGAACTACTTACTTTAATAGATATGTGAAATAATAATAATAATAATAATATGTGTAACAGATATCATTTGTTGACTTTTCACTTTTACTTTGACAGTTGTAGAAATGTCATAACATATATATAATTTTTCAGTGTGCTGATTAACTATCACAAATAACTTGAGTTAAGAGTAGTCATTCTCATAGAGCTAGCAAAAGAGAAATAAACTAAATATAAAATGTATAAAAGGGCATATATTTAACATTAACTTATTAAAATAAAAAGTTATTTCAATACAAGAATACGATCATATAAGCTTAAATGTTTTTAAAACTACCCGATTTAATAAAATTGAGTAAACTAAACATCACCGTAAGGAGGTGTATAGCAATATACAGGGTGAGCAACTTAAAAACGTCAAATTTGTTTATTTTGCTTTAACTGAGAAATATAAATAAATAATATTTGTATATAGCGCAAGCTTTAGCTCTGCAAAAAATGGGACCTAACAGATACAGGATAAATGTTGTGCGAGACAAAATAGAGCAACGAATAAGTGCGTTACGTCAAATGCAGCTGCATCGCAGGAATTCGAAGCGTCACGGTGGCTCACGCATCCAAGGCCTGCTTCCCGTGGGCTACCAGCGAACAATGAAATGAATGCGCAGGCTCGTTCGTAGACACTGAAATTTGAATAACATCACGGGTAATACTTTTTTATTTAAAAATTGATGTACTTTTCTATTGCTTCAGTATTATTAAAACGTGAAAATATTTTTACCCTTAGTTACTTTCGGTTTTTAAAATTATTTAGTGTCACAAGCCTCCACTTGCAAGGGAAGTTCTTAGTAATGCCCTTTAAAGATGTTTCCCTTTATTTCGTGTTTCCCAATTATCGCGTTGTTTATTAGATAATATAGTTAACTTGTGTTACTTATCCTGTTTGTTAGTTCTTTTTCTCTGTTGCCATCTTTTGTTAATATCGTCCTTAAATATTTCTAGCCGTGCACTTTTTTGACTACCTTACCGCCTATTCTTTTTTCTTTCATATGGTCATTCTCTTAATTTGACATTTTTGTTGCCCTGCTCTTACTGAAATTTATCTTTTTTCTATAGCACATGTTATAGTGTGCTTTTATCAACTCAAAACAAAAGGTCAAGTTTTACTTTAACAGCAAGGGTAGCTAAAGTAGTACTTTAACATCAAGGATAGCTAAAGTAATTTAAGTTTCTAACTTTTGTTTAAATTAAATATGACAGCTTCGTATTATCGTAGCAACCCAATCTAGCTATTGACATTTTGAAATGTGATTGACTGTCCTTATTTTCTTTTGAAATTGTTAAAGTTCTTGCTATAGAAAGAAAATTTTATTATACACGACGATAAAGTTATTTCTATCCACTCTTGAATCATTCACGTCTCGACTTCGTCTCGACGTTAAACGATTCTCTCGTGGATAAAATTTAACTTTATCGTCTTGTATAATAAATTACTATTAATCTCCTTTTCCGTAATTTTCCTCTAATAAAGTTGTTGAAAGTTGTCTTTGTTGTTTTTGCTAATTACTACATCTTCTGTTCGGCATAACTATACCAGATTTTATAAATATGCTGGAGGGAGTTTCGCTTTCTAGTCACTATTTTACAATCAGGGATAACATCCTTTATAACTAGCAAACTGCAATAAACTCAGGCTTTTCTCCATTCATACAAACTTGTTTATCATGGTCTAACTTTATATTTTATTTGCTTCTTTTATCGCCAAAAACTGAAATACATTTTTGAAAATTGGCTTATCGTATGTAAACGGCACTTTTTGACATATAAGTAACTTTTGATTTTCAAATGGAACTCCCGCTATATAATTGCATCTTTGTATTCTTCTGAATCCAATCATAGAGCATACGTGACATTTCAAAGTAAGCTTTTTAAAGTTAATTTTTGCTTTTTAATAAAAGTGCGCCATGACTGTTTGCATTTATACCAGTCAACCCATGTAATGCTAGAATATTTAATCATGCCAAACATTAAATTATGTGATTATAAGTAAAGAAAGTTATTCATAAATAACAAATCTACCACTATGTTTCCAATCAAAATTAAAATCAGTAATAGGTTTTACTTTTTATAAATATCAAAGAAAAAAGAATTTAACCTTTTAAAGTGCACACCCTGTGCATATTGGGTCCAAAATATGCCAGTTTTCGTCAAGGGTAAAACCTGAGCTATATACAAAATATTAATTTTATTTTAGGTAGTAGTTATTGAATTAAAGCAAAAATAGTCAAGGGTTTGTCTTTTTAAGATGCTCACCTTGTATATATTTAACCGGAAGTATATTCGGCGTTGTGCCAGGTGTATATCTAATCCGCATGCAAAATATTGTCCTTCTACAGCAAGTACTTTTTGGGTTATACCGCTAACCGGCAGACAGACAGGCAGACATACAGACGAAGGATAGACAGACAGACAGCAAATCGAGAAAACATGTTTTTCATCATCTAGGGACCCTGAAGCGTGAATATCTGAAGAATCACGGAAGATGATTTTTTCCGATTGCAGTGTTTCCTTCGTATTTCAGAAGAGGGAACTAATACTTAAGGGAAAATTTAAAAATTCTTTTATTTCAATTCGGAATCATTGTTGTGCTGTTTTAGTATGTTATGGCCATGGGGCTAAGTATAACTTTCCACCATTTTTCTAGAGCTTTATCCCTACCTGCGTTAGGGGTTCATGCATCTAGACAGACCCGGACATTGTGAATACACAGCTCACTGAGGATATCGGTGAAGGGCGTACTACTATCCCATAGTTAGAAATAAATCAAATTGTAAAAATAGTACACGCCTATTCACATAACATATTAGTCCTTGGAAACGGATATCCTACAAGTTTGGAAATTGCACTTGATTCGGAACTTGCAATGGATTTGGAAATTGGACTAGACTAGATTCAGAAACGCTCCAGAGCAAAATATAAGAGAAACAAAAGGTCACTCGTTCGTTGAGTGGATCTTCACTGTGATTTGGGAAATAACGGATCAAGCAGGCTTTCGATAGAAATTTAGGGTTCTCAAGTATGTACTAAGCCTTCCTTTATTGTATCCTTTCTAAGAGTTCTTCAATTTATGTACATTGTAAATCGCCATGAAAACGTTAAAAGCAATAATTAGGACAGGTAGGGCTCCTAAATACAAATTAGTATCTTTTACTGGTTTGTTGCTTCTATTTCTTTCTAACCGAATTAGAGGGGCGGGTTTAAAAATGACAGAATATTTCAGCAAATGCAATCTAGTATCGATAATATTTTGGAAGAATAAAGAGCGAGATGGGAGTACTGTAGTTGCAAGATATGGTAGTGTATGCAAACAAATTTTATTATCCCCAACGATTTAGAAAACTGAAACATAGTACAGGCACGGGGTCTTATAATTTGTGTAGTGAGTTATTATATTCTGGATCCGAAGCAGTTGGATAACTACCAATTTATGGGATAAATTACGCTTTAGAAAATTGGAAATTAATTATTAAAAATAGGGATAAACCAAATTGCATTCAAAATTAAATATAAAACGGAAATACCCATACAAAATTGCTACTATTCTTTCTCCACGACTATCACTTCCTCTGTAATAGATTGAATAAATGAAAATACATTATTATTTTATATGATGCTACAGCAATAAACATACCCAAGAATAATCCCTGGAACTTGAATTATACCCAAGAATATAATATTAGCTGACAATAAATTTTACAAATCAAATAAAGTCAAGTTATTATTAGAGGTTAACATATTTTGGTAATTAATTTGTCCGAATCAAATTAAATTTGGCAAAGACAAACTTGTTTTGCTACATATGCAACTAAGATGGGTTCTTGCAGGGCTTGTAACGTGAGCACCTATTCAAAACTCAATATATGCGTAAAGAATATGCTTAGAATTTGTACGCAGCTAATAGTCTACAATCGGCGCTTGAATTTCCTGGGCGTGCGAATTCAAGATAAGCAAAAGAAGCCACTTATGTGCACCGCCGCATACGGCGAAGTCTCCCGATAAAAGGGCCTAAAAACGTATAAAACCAGGATACTTGACCTGCAAAAGACACTTGCATCCAGAAACTCATCCAGCTGGCACTAATTGGAAGAGCCATCAGTTTCTAGGCCCTTAAGGCCTAGCCAAGCCCGCCTTTGATCTATCAAGGAGCAACCCTGAACCCGCCCTTAATGTGTTTCTTTGGTTGCCGGCTCCGATATCAGAGTAGGGCACCCAAGCCAACTCCTAATCCAACCTTTGTAAGCTTCTAAAGAGGTCACGCCAATTCACCTCCAAAATTAATTAAGGCAAGACCTACTTGTACAAAGGCACTTTCCTGTCCACCGGCCAAGTCCTATAGTATCGCTAGAAGAAATCGAAGCTTTAGTCCGCAAGTCCCTGCAATGCGACCTGCTGCACTCGGACATTTACACGTTAACATTTAAGCATATTACGAACCCTGAGGGCTGGCAAATCGAAGCCCAGAGCAGGCTTGACACGAATTACGCGTAGGGAGATTCCGAAACAAGGTTGTTTGTAGACATTTTGCAATATAAGTTTGACTGCCAACATAACCACCGCCATTAAGTCCTATCACATAATCGTTACAAGAATGTTCGCAGAAGGAAGTGTGCAGTCCTACGCGAACGTTGCAAATACCAGGTATACCTAACATATTACATGTATGGTGGGCTGCAGATCTTCCATGGGCAGCTTGGCATCAATCCGACCCGAATACATTTTGGTTTATCGTTTTAACATGTACGCACATTTTAGTTTAAGACTTGGAATGTAATACAAAGACCAATATAAAATGTAGACAGGTCGAGCCGGGAGAAAGGTACTAAGATTTGAAAGTGTATACTACACATAAATCTGACTAGAAAGACCAGATCTTTTGTTTTCGAATTACAGCGTCTTTAAATGTTTAAGTTAAAAAAGTAGGCTAGCTAGCTGAAAATTCATCGTTTAAGAAAATGACTGCGTTTTATTTGAAAATTATCCACAATCTACGTAGTTTAAAATTCTACATTACATTTCCATGGATATCTAGACATTTTCTGACTCATATGCGTACAGCACCCGTTGCTCTCCTGTGGGAGCAAAAATTTTTAGAAAAACAAACTCTCAATCACAAAGAACAGGTTACTGTTTGACAATTTCCAGGTGCCAGCTTCCTTGATTAAACTTAAACTTTTAAGACGCTGTAATTCGAAAACAAATAAAAAGTGAATAATGTTTGGGTTCTTTAGTCATAGATTCATATTTCGTATACACACGCGGAGATCGTTACTGTCCTCTCAACTCAACATGTATTTAATGTGTTCTTCTTCTATATCCTTCAGTATGAATCAAACCCTTGCGTTCTAAACTATGTGCAAATTAATTAGGCAAAAATTATCCAGTGTAGAGTGTTTTACTTTTTTGGTTGATTACAGACCAATTAACATTTATAATACAATAAAAAAAATGCATAAAATCTTATAAAGATATAGATTTTCACTTAACTAAATTAAAGCGCTTTGGCATATAGAGAAAATTGACAGCGATCAGCGGTTTAAAAAAAACGAGCAATATTTTGACAATAATTTTAAGAAAACAATTAGAAATTCTGAGAGATGATTTGTTGTTTCGATACCATTTAAAAATTACACTCTCTTGGTACGTCTTTCATTACGAATGGCTACATCAATATATCACAGCTTAGAAAGGAAATTGAAAAACAAAATCGGAACAAAGTATTTATGAGAGAGTATCAGGTTATAGTACACATGTCGAAAATGTAGGAACCAAATTTAACTTTAGATAACTGTTATTATTTACTTCAGAACTGCGTTATTAAGAGAAATAATTGAATAACGAAACTATTGGTCTCATTCTGTGGATCATGTAAAACCAAGAACAGTATTTGATTAAATGATATTCAGCACGTAGGTTCGTTGATTTAAAAGGAATTATTTAACATTTCGTTACGTTTTAGAATACATATGTGCGTTTTATGCTGCAGTCATAGAAGAAATGTACAAACAAGTTTTAATAACTTATAATGAAAGAAAGTTTTACTGAATTTTGTGGCGTGAAATTAAATGAGCTCCATTAGAGCATTACGTTTGAAATACAGTAACTTATACGGGAGTGAATCATATCGGCTCATATATTTGGCAGTTAAAAACCATCTAAAAAGATTACCAAACTGAAATACCACGATTTGTATATTTTAACAGTTATTCGCATATAGAATTACACATATTTTCGGATGCTTCTGTGGTAGCTTATGGGGCATTTGTTGATAATATGGTTGCTAACGGATATACAACACTAAAGTTAATGTGTTTGTAATAATTTTTTACTGCAAGATTCTATTAATTCGTTGTAATGAAACTTTAAATGCCTAGGTATGTAACTGTTTTGAAAATAATTCGAGAGCTGTGATTGACAGCCGCTAGGTGGTTGATCAAAGTGAGACACGTGTGTAGAGCTTGCTGCTCGATTTTTTAAGTTCTTCGTGTTAAGTGCGCACTATTTTGCCTTACTTTTGTGAATGAGAGCTCCACTTTTATTGAGATGAGAATCCGCTAAAAGTAGTTGCTAAAAACACAAACTTGGAAAGTTTTCAAAGTCGTTTCGTGTACTTCTAACCTAAAAGCACCCGGCAGATACTACGCTGATCTTTTTTAGAAGTGAATGAAAGGCACCTTTGGTAAGAGCACTTATTTTGCATAGGCTAATTTTGGTATGCTTTAATTAGCCTTTCTTGTGCGGTGCTTGGAATCGAAGTTTGCTGGTGGTGTAAAAGCTTTACGGACGCTGTTGGGCAGGGGTCTATTGTAAAGCCGTGCTGCATCTCGAGTGAAAACATTTTGACCGGAGAGGAATTTTGGGGATCCAGCCTTTGGACGAGCGAATGCAGCTCCCGTTCCATCCACTGTGTTCCGCTTGTCGTTGTGGTTATCGTACGCCTCCAGTGTTTGGGGGTTTGAGTTGCACCAACTTAGTTGCACTAGATTTTGGTTTCAATTTAAAAATAGCTTAATTGATATTTTACTTCACCGTTCATATATTATTGTAATTGATGTTTAACGCTGCAAATAATTTTCTCTCGCTAGCTGTTGCTGACGGACGTTTTGAGGAATAAGTTAATACCTTATTTAAGTGATTTTGAAAGTTAAGTGGGTATTGCAATAATTTGTACAAGCGTTCCCAAGTTTAGTTCACTAGTTTATAAACTTGGAGGCCGGGTTACCTGAATGCTACGCAACACTTGGTATATTAAGAAATTATTTGGAAATTTGTATTGCAATTATATTCATCCACAAAGCGGGCTTGTTTTCCAAATTAAGCGAGTTTTAATATGGTTTTAGCACTGCTAAAATATAGTACATTTCAAGCATAACTCAGCAGCGAAGTGTCTGAGGACTTGTTGGAGGCAAGCTTCGCACCCGCAATTACCGATTTATCAGAAACACGTATGACCTGTGATATATTTTTCTTATGCTAAGGTATATTTGCTGTTGAAGGATTGTGTGAGCCAGTAATTACATTACCTCTGCTGATTCACTATTCTTGAAAGGTTTATCATTATCTTACTTACAGTTGGGTTCTACTGTTATATTCTCTTTTGTTTACCATTTGAATCACTTACTGGTTCCTTAGAGCAAGACGTTTTTGGGAACCGTGCCAATTGAAACCACTTGGAGCCCTTTAATGTAGTTCTACTTCTTTTCGAAAGTAAATCGACACCAACCGTCTCCCCAGTTAATCGGCGGCATGTTTCCGTTCCATTAACGGCAAAAATTAATGTAACATGTTATGTGTAATATTAATAGTTATGCCTTAAAGCGTTTAACGATAGCACGGCTAGAGCTATGTGGAGCATTATTAGCTGCTCGATTGTTAAAGAGGGTGCATGAGGGTTTAAATATTAAATTCAACTCAGTTTGCTATTGGTGTGATTCTACAATAATAGGTCAAAGCTGGATGAAAATGTCAAATTTATTAAAGTTAATCGTATCGAAATACGACAAATACGAAAGATTGACATTATATAAGAGTTTTGGGTAATCCAGTAGTACTTCCTTAAATGTTTGTTAATTCGATTTGTTGGAAAGCACGGTCTTTGAGGTTTATCAATTACTGTCGAAAGAATGGGTCAAAAGTGGAATTTGTGAATACGTTCCTTATTACCTCTGCCCACCAAGCAGCAGGCGCACTGGCCTTTCTGATATCTGGTAAATTTAAACATGTGCTTTAAAAATGTAGGCTGGAAGTATCTGGACATTACGACACTATGGTAATTCCACTCATATGACGTCAGAACCAATAGCATTTGTTTATGTTTTCGACTTTTGCAAATTGAGAGAGCAAACTCATTAGATCGCCTTTGAAGGTCAGTCGAAGAAGCTGTTTTAAATTCTGGATTATTGTATAATCTGAAACATAATTCATTTTGTAGTGAACACCACAACATGAAGACTATGCTGGTGCTCCGGTTAGTAGCATTTTATTTTGCTGTGCAAGCTGAAGATATTAAGAAAGTGTTGCCAGATTCAAAGAGTGGATCAGAAGCCGAACCTTGCGACTGCGTTCCTTATTTACGCTGCAATAACATCGTAACGGTCTCCGACGCCGAAGCAGATATACGGTAAAGTTAAACATATTTCACATTTACTTTAGATATTCAGGCTACAGCATAACGAATAAATTTCTAAAAATCTTCTATTGTTTAAATTTTACCATTTATCACCATTACTTTCTGAAGACTATTCGTTAGTGCCAGAAAATATGCCTTTAAACTGAAACCTTCCTATCTAAATCGAAATTCTCTACTAAATCATGAACGTGATTATCTACAAAAGCGTTTTAGCGCATTTATTTAGCTCAGATGTAGTATTACAAATAAATCATAGTAAAATGCGGAAGGGCTAATAATTAACATAGATTAAAATAACAATCTCAAGAACTTTCAAAAATTTGCATTTAACGAAGTATTACTGCTTTTATTTCAAAATTAAAGAGTTAAATGTGGTATCATTACCTAATTTTAAACTTCAATCACAACTACTTAAAATGAGAGTTAGATTTAGCATCGATATGGTATTAATTTTTAATCAAAATTTGTGAATCTTTCATTTCAAACATTCAGTTCGGCACATAGCATTGCTGATTTCTTAGTGTGAGAACATCGTTATCTTAATATAGGTAACTTCAAAATTCAAACAAACCTTCTAAGGTTGTATTAAACGCTAATATTGCAATCAACTTACCTGTTAACTAGTATCTACTAATTCAGTTGATATATTTAGTTCGATACGTTATAAACCGAAGTGAAATATAAATACGATTATTTCAGTAAGTGACGCATACAATGTTAAATGCTGTATATTATCATAATTTTAAACTGCAACCACCGGAACTTCTAAACCTAAAGGGTCGCAATTAACATGACACCTCGCAGTTTGTACACTTAGTAAAGGGTTTCAATACAAGGGTTATTCAACTAAAACACATTTCAGTTAGTATGTCAGGATTTTATTAACAAATCAGATCTCTATTGACATTCATGCAGGACATTCATTACTACACCAAATTCCACCAAAATTCCATCGTGAAAACGGTTTCCAAGTTATTGGCAATTCCATTATATGACAGCCTGCTGCAACCCAGTGTCGTATTTAAAACGAGTTTTTTCCTAACAAAGAATAGAAGTCAGCAGATACTAAATCCCATCAACGTGGGGCTGTGCGTTATCTTGCAAAAATATTTGTCAGTTCCTCTGGCAGCGTGCTTCTAATGGAATTTTTCGGTCGATTTAATATTTCACAGTAACATTTACTGTTACGTTAACGTTCAGTTTTTTGAAATGCTGTAAGATTACTCATTTCACATGAAATTTTCAAAGTGTAAACCCTGCCGTTATTAAAAATTTAATCAAATCTCGTTACTGTTGGTGGGACGTGGAATTTAAGATAAATCTATCTTTAAAAATGATTTTAATGTGATGCACAACAATATACAGGGTACTGAAAAAATGGCGGATTAAGTCAGTGTTGCGTTATTAAGAGGCACTCACTGAGTAGGAAACTATAATAAAAAACTCCTTTGTGTTATACTTTTGAGGATATAGCAAAGTTTTATTAACCTCAAAACTAGCTGAACTGCCAACAGTCTTTAATGGGAAATTGGTAAAACTCCGTTCTTGCCATGAATATGTAATAAATTATATGTCACTTATAAAAGTCACTGTTGTCAAACCAAATGTTGATGTTTTCTGCAGATTTTTTGTATCTAGTATTTCAGCGGTTTTTGAGTTCCTTTTCGTTACCTGGCAAAATTATTCATAATTATTTATATTATTATAATTAGCTTGCAATGTGTACTGTTTTCCATAATAATACTGAATATTAGAGAAATTCAAAATCAAACTTTAGACTCCCACATTTAAAAGAAATATAGGTATCAAATAATGTTTTTACTATTTTGCTTCTACTTTCTTTAATACCATGACATAAAACTTTTACAACACCCTATATATATAAATAAAAATCAGCTTCGTAGTATCGAAAGAATATTGCAGGACACTAACGATAGCAATAAAATTAAATAATACGTTCAGCCTATCCAGTACTGCATTTACGAAACTGACGCCTACCGTTACTAACCATGTTAGTTTATTTTTAACGCTTTTTCTATTTTACAGTACCAATAGTTCCTGTGACTACTTGTCTGTATGTTGTTCCAAGCAAGATATCATTGAAGTTGAACCACCATCTAGCCCTAAAAAGCTTCAGGGATGCGGCGTTCATAATCCAGGAGGATTAAATTTCAGAGTTCTAGATTCGAAAGACAACGAAGCTGAATTCGGCGAATTCCCGTGGATGGCGGCAGTGCTTCGAGAAAAAGAAGAAAATTCTACAAAAAGACTTGTGTATCGTTGCGGTGGTGCTTTAATTCACCCCCAGGTCATAACAACCGCAGCCCATTGCCTCTTCGATCAGGAGACACTTAAAGTGCGTCTTGGCGAATGGGACACTCAAGCTGAGACGGAATTATACCCACATCAAGATCGCGATGTCAAAACCATTATAATACATCCAGAATTCAACAAGAAAACGCTTGTCAACGACATCGCTCTTTTAGTTCTGGACAAACCTGTTGAAATAGCTATGCATGTGGACGTCGTTTGCTTGCCAATAGAAGATATGGTGTTCGATGAGTCAAAATGCTTCGCCACGGGGTGGGGTAAGAGCAGTGAAGGTGGGAAGTATCAGGAAATATTAAAGAAAGTTGAATTACCACTCGTTCCCAACAATTCTTGTCAGGAAAACCTCCGCAAGACACGGCTAGGGAACCGTTTCCAACTGAATGCTAGTTTTATCTGCGCCGCTGGAGCGTTAAATCGGGATACCTGCAAAGGGGATGGTGGAAGCCCCTTGGTGTGTCCTATTCCAGGGCTTCCCGGTCGATATTTGCAGGCAGGAATCGTTTCTTGGGGCATAGGATGTGGACATGACCAAGTTCCGGGAGTGTATACCAACGTGGCGAAATACTCTGATTGGATCGATGAGCAACTTAGCAAGAAAAATTATAGACTCTCCTACTATAAGTATTAGATTTATAAAAGTAACTTTCAGTCTAAAAGCAATAAATATAATAATGTATTATAATCATTCTAGCTATAGTTTTTTTACATACTATAGTCGGGAAGAGAAACAGTTTGAAGCGTTTTGAGGAAAAAAAAGGAATAAGGTGTGACAGTACTTTTTACACACCAAAGAGCTATTAATGCAAGAAGGTTCCAATACGAATTTTTTAGTTTTAAGGAAAATGCACTTAGCTTTACCTAGTTGGAACTTCTACACCGTTAAAGTTTTCCAAATTCCATATAAGCATTCTTGTTCTTCTTTCACTGAACCCTTGAACCATTACGGCGTCAAAATAGAAAAATAGCCTTGGGGAATCAAAGTTAATTAGGTATTGTTTATAAGACACCATAAGTTGAAAATATTCGAAAAAAATGAGTTCGGACCTTTTTCTAGGACTGAAAGATTGGGATAAGAAAGAAAGTATACGAACAAAAAGTATTATATTATATCATTTATTAATTGAACCATAGAAACATACCATATTGTCTGTTCATACTTATTTATTCACCATCGACTTTCTTCAAATTTACATGAAAACCTCTTAAATTTTCAGGAATAAAAGACATCTGTCCCTGCATATTGTCGAACTTTTTGAGCAGCAATGGTCTATGATTTATCTATTGGTGTCAGTAAATTGTGCAGAGTCTGAGGGCGATTCACATTTAGTCCACTTTGTAGAGAAATCACAGTGCACTCCTCGTCTTTTCAAGTTCGTCCACTCTTATTCACCTGACGTTTAGAAGCAAAAGCTATTCTCTATTTTCACCTTTTTTCTGTTTATTCAATCTAATTTTCGTGCCAGTCCTTTCAAGTATACACATCTATCATCCATTTTAATAAGTACGAATTGCTTCTTCTTTCTCGACTCAAACATTATCGTTAAATAGTTATACAGTTTAAATGTTATGCGTTTTCTTATAAAGCTTTTCCACCGCAACAAAATCACGTTCTAAGTCCATAATAGCTATTTAAGTAACAAGGAATGTAAGGCCCTATTAACATTTGAGGTAGGCAAGTACAAGCCAAGAGGAAGTCGCGGCCTGTTGCCTGCCGAAAATGTTAATAGGCGATACATTCCGAGTTATCTTATTATATTTTTCCCGCTGCTAATCGAAATTTTCTTAGATTTTTGAAAAAATCGTTTGGTTTGTCACCTGTCACCAGGATTAGTTTTCGTGAGTAGTGTTACCTGTGAGTGTCACATGTCACATAAACACTTGCAATTTATAAACAAAACGTCTAAATCTGCATCTTGCTTTGTAGTTTTATTATCAAGGGTAATACCACAAAAGGTGAAAATTTTTTGAGAATATTTTTCGTTCACATGCAAATTATTGCGTTTAAATTTCTCGAAACCAAACTGCGTTAAAAATTCCGCGAGACCGCAGCTCGAGTGGAATTTGAGCAGTTTTTGTTGAGAGAAATTGGCAATAATTTACATGTTGACGAAATAAATTCTCTTAAAAAATTTTTCCTTGAGTGGTATTTGGAAAGATTATTCAACAATATGGGAGATGACTTTTACCGTGTTCGACAGCATACATGTTTAACGTTTTCCACTATTAATTTAATACTGGAGCTTCCAACACGATTATTATGAGTTTCTAGAACGACGCTGATTTGCAAACTTTGACTTTGACGTTTTGGCGAAATGTCAGTCAAAGGCTACTCACTAAATTGAAATCATTGAAACCAATCGGGGTCGCGTGAAAACACTGTGACATTAGGTGTTTTCAATGAGAGTGAATTTTGATTGGCCGTTTCTGACAAATTGAACAATTTTATTGGTTCGTTCACTATAGTGTTGAATAATCCTAGGAACTTAATAATAATATTAAGTTCCGTTGTCAAGAAAAAGCAGCAATCAAATATGATCACCGACTTACACGTTTTGTTACTAGGGCTGTATCACTGACTTACATGATCAGCAGCGGGAAAAAGTATGTTTCACCTCCTGGAATTTGTGGTCGATAACTTCTGCGATTCCGTATTTTATTAGATAATGCTATCGACATACAATAATAGCTATTTAAGTAACAAGGAATGTAAGGACCTATTAACATTTGAGGTAGGCAAGTACAAGCCAAGACGAAGTCGCGGCTTGTTGCCTGCCGAAAATGTTAATAGGCGATACATGCCAAGTTATCTTATTATATTTTTCCCGCTTCTTATCGAAATTGTCCTAGATTTTGAAAAAATCGTTTGGTTTGTCACCTGTCACCAGGATTAGTTTTCGTGAGTCGTGTTACCTGTGAGTGTCACATGTCACATAAACACTTGCAATTTATAAACAAAACGTCTAAATCTGCATCTTGCTTTGCTAATTTTATTATCCTAGGAACTTAATAATAACGGGTAGCGGGTAGGAACTTCTTCACGGACAGTCCTACTCAGGGAAATGAATCGACCCTGCCCACCGCAGATTTCAGGGGCTTTCTGACCCGGAAGGCTAAAACCTGCTAAGGGTCCCTTGCCCAGGGTTACGGGTCCACAACGGTAGTCACGGCGGAGAAATGGAATTTCGGTACGGCGGAACTGGCGGAAGTGGCAACCCAGCTTCTAGGGACGTATGAAGCAAAACATAAATATGGCCAACGGCTCTGTGATAAGAGGCGTGAGCCACTAAAAAGGGAAAGGTGGATCTCCGTAGTTTTGGATAACAATCTACCTAGGGGATGGAAACCCCAAAATCAAAGCACCTGGTCCTCCAGGTTGGGGGTTGGGCGACGCTGGACTAGCACTCCTGTCGCCGTAAAAATATATATAAAGCTAAAATTTCCAAACGAGAAAAGCCGGATGGTCAAAACAGAAGACGAAAACGCAGTCGCAAACGGATTACGAATATAGGTACATGGAATGTGCAAGGTATTAGGAATAAGTACGACGAAATCCTCAAAGATCTTAATAAATATCATGTGGATATAGCAATCCTGACCGAAACCAAGAAAAAGGGCAAAGGTGTAGAAGAATCTCAAAATTATATCCATATATACAGTGGTGTTCCTAAAGAAGACAGGGCCAAAGCGGGAGTATCAATTATGATTAACAAAAAATTAAAACATTACATAAAAAGTTGGCACCAAGAAACGAACGTCTCATTCAGATACACATGAAATTAAAGGGATACGACATAGTAATAATAGAAGTTTACGCACCAAATGATGACGCTAACGTAATCACTAAAGATGAATTTTATGAAAATTTATCAAAAATGGTTGTCGAAGTTGGAGTTCGAAAAGAAGTACTGGTGCTGGGAGATTTCAATGGTAGGTGTGGAAGTCGCCATAACGATCCAGTGGTAGGTCAATTTAGAGAACAACATGTAAATGATAATGGCCAAAGGATAATTGAATTCTGTCACCAGTAGAACCTGAAAATCACCAACGATGGTTTAAAACACAAAAATATTCACTTATAATACCATGAGTAGTCAAAGTTATGTCGACTATTTTTGCGGTGGTGTCACGAATGTCCATTGCGCTTTGGTACGATTAGGACGAGTGCGCTAGCACGAGTCCTAATCCCAAGCGCAATGGACATGAGTAGTGATACCACCGCAAAAATAATCTACTTAACTTTGACTAAGAATGGTATTCGAGGGACTATTTAATGAACCAAACTACTTTTTCAATTAGTTTTCAGTAAATCTAGCAACAAACTACGCAATTTCTATAGTAACAGAACACCAATATTAAGTTTTTCTAAAAAAAAACACATTTGTTTAAAATAGTCACTTGAATACCTTCTAGGAAGATATATCCGCTGATATTTTTTTGATTAGTCAAGAAACGTCAGAATTCTGGATTTTCATTGGTCACTTTTTGACAGATGACAGGTGAATTGAATAGTCACTTATAATACCATGAGTAGTCAAAGTTATGTCGACTATTTTTGCGGTGGTGTCACGAATGTCCATTGCGCTTTGGTACGATTAGGACGAGTGCGCTAGCACGAGTCCTAATCCCAAGCGCAATGGACATGAGTAGTGATACACCGCAAAAATAATCTACTTAACTTTGACTAAGAATGGTATTCGAGGGACTATTTAATGAACCAAACTACTTTTTCAAATTAGTTTCAGTAAATCTAGCAACAAACTACGCAATTTCTATAGTAACAAAACACTAATATTGACTTTTTCTAATAAAAATCGCATTTGTTAAAAATAGTCACTTGAATACTTTCTAGGAAGATATATCCACTGATATTTTTTTGATTGGTCAAGAAACGTCAGAATTCTGGATTTTCATTGGTCACTTTTTGACAGATGACAGGTGAATTGAATAGTCATCGATACACTTGGGTGCAACCGACACGTGGCCTAAGTCCATAATAGACTACATGCTTATGAAGCAGGTGAGCTCAATAAGAACTCTAGATATTAGAGTAAAAAGAGGTGCAGAGTGCGGTACGGATCACTACCTTCTTCTATCTAAAATATAACTTCCATTTAGAAATGGTAAGAAAGACGAGGAGTATCAACCACTAGAGGGTACAAATGCATCAATAATGTGCACTTCAACATTCAGGGACTTGTTGATGAATCAACTAAATTTCTTTATCACTTAAGGCTGGCAAATAAATTAAGCCGCATAGATCGGAATGGGTCCACTGAGTGGTTATATGATAATAATAAAGCTATGTTTACATCAAGCTGCACTAGAGGCTCTAGGAGAAGAACAAATCATTAGAGGTAAGCGACCGATTTGGTGGAATAGACAGATTGAGGAGATGATCCGAGAAAAGAAGCAGCTATACATGAAATGGTTGGCTACACATGACATTGAGGACAGAAAAGCGTATGCTCGTAAAAGTAGAGAAGTAAAAAATGCAGTAATTAAAGTTAAGAATAACACATGAGACCAAAAGTGTGCCCAGATAAACGAGTGCAGAGGTAATACACTGGCGAATCAGGCCTGGAAATTACTGAAATCAATAAGAACGGATTATAAAGATAATGGCAAAGTTAGTCTGATTCAAATAGATACATGGAAGACATATTACAAAAAATTACTCCAGGAAGATCGAGAAGAATATAAAACCGACGAGTATACAAATCAAGACATAGCAGGTCAAGTAGCCAGCATTACTACAGAGGAGGTACGCAATGCGCTTAGGTCTATGAAAAATGGGAAGGCTCCAGGACCCGGTGATATACCTGTTGAACTACTAAAAGCTGCACCTCAGGAATTGTTTGATTTATTGACCATTCTCTTTAATAAATGTATGAATGGAGAGGCAGTGCCCCAAGAATGGAAGAAAGCTTATATATCGACTATTTACAAAAAGGGATGTCGAACTAATTGCAGCAACTACAGGGGTATTAGTGTCATTAGTTCCATAGGACGATTATATGGAAAAATTATAAAAGCTAGAATAGAAGATGAAATTGTAGAACCCGAAGAACAATGCGGATTTAGGGCAGGAAGGTCTTGTATAGATAATGTCTTCGTGCTAAGACAACTGATAGAAAAGAAAAACACATGTGGCAGAGCAGTACATCTAATATTTGTCGATCTTCTTAAGGCATATGATAGTATTCCACTAAGTAAGTTGTGGACCAGTATGAGTAAAGCTAATATAACTAAAACATATATCAATACAGTGAGAGATCTATATATAGGGGCAACAGGAGTGATAAAAATAGGGAAAAAAGTTTCACAAGAATTTATTATCAATAAGGGACTAAAGCAAGGATGCTGTATTGCTCCGACGCTGTATAAAATTTACGCAAACGAAGCTCTGAAAGAGTGGAAAAAGAAATGCGGTAGTATGGGTGTACCTATCGGCGATAATATTTTATCCACTCTACTCTTCGCGGATGATCAAGTGCTGATAGCATCCGATGAAGACGATGCCTCTTACATGCTACGTAAATTGCACGATGAATACAGCAAATGGGGTCTAACAATAAACCTGAATAAAACAGAATATCCAGTGGTAGGAGAAATTGGAAATGACCTCATGCTAGGCAAATCAAGTGTAAGAACCTGCTCGAAATTTAAATACCTGGGGGTTACTTTTACAAGCAGCGCAACAAGTAACGAAGATATAATAAATAAAGTAGGACAGGGGAAAAGGGCAATCAAACAGTTGAACTCAGTCCTTTGGAATAAAAATATCAAAAAAGAAACAAAAACGACTATATACAAGACAATCGTTGAAAGCATTGCAACATATGGGTCCGAAGTCTGGGAAATGAACAAAAGGAACAACCAACGACTTAATGCCCTGGAAATGGATTTCTGGCGTCGAAGTTGCAGCGTATCCAGACTCCAGCATGTACGTAATGACGAAATAAGGAGAAGGATGAACGTTCAAGGAAGTATTATAGATACCATACAAACTAAGAAATTACTTTGGTATGGACACATGCGAAGGATGGCGGAGGACAGATGGCCGAAAAGGTTGTGGACATGGGTACCACCAGAAAGGAAAAAACGAGGAAGGCCACCTAGATGTTGGAAGCATGCAATTAATGAAGCCATGGAAGTACGTGGACTTCAAGAAAATGATTGGCAAGACCGGAAGAAGTGGAGTTTGGGAAGCAGGAGACGGCCGTAATAGCTGTATAACACCTGCAATATATATATATATACTTAATAATAATATTAAGTTCCGTTGTCAAGAAAAAGCAGCATACAAAAATAATCACCGACTTACACGTTTTGTTACTGACTTACATGATCAGCAGCGGGAAAAATTAGTTATGCACCAAGGGCTTAAAAAGGCGTTTTTGGTCCACTGCGTGAAAATTAGAGCTCAAGACGTAACCGCGTAGCCATTCTAATGTACAGAACGGAATATTCATAATTAAAGGGAGATTCATAATTTTTACAAATTTTGGCAACCTACAACATCACTGCTTGTCAAACTGACACACAAAACACTAAGCGGGACGTAAGAGCTTTTACGCCCTGTCAATTTCCAACCAGGGGGAGGTAATTTTAATTAAGAAGAGCTGCAAGAAGAATATTACGCACGAGTTGAAAAGTTAAGCACGAACAGCGTACCTAACGTAATTGCTTTTTAGTAGATCGATTTGCCTACTATACCTTTTCTACGGCAACACTCCTTCCGCAAAATGAAAATTAGATATTATATTAATTATTGTCAAAGCAGTACTGTGACAACACCATAAACAAAGCAGCGCTGCAGTCACATCTGTTCCAGAGCCAGTGTACATAGGAGAGTACCGCCACGTCCGCCATAATAATTTCTCTGACATATGCGTCACTTTGAGGTTTGTAGCACAATTCCGTCAACGTGACGTTTGTTGGCAATCCATAACTTTACTTAAAATTGGTAAGACTGTAAGTCTATGTCAAATTCGAGGTTAGCAGGTTAGGTTTCGCCTCAGTTTTGACACAAACTGACGCAAAACATAACCTGCTAACCTTGAATTTGACATAGACTTACAGTCTTGCCAATTTCAAGTAAAATTTTAGACATAACTCAATCAGTTATTGCTGATAGGAACAAAAATGGCGACGATGGCGGCATTTTCACGGATCAAAGAATGGCGGTACTCTCCTATATACACTGGCTCTGATCTGTTCCTCTCTGCAGCTCTTCGTACAAACGATAACTGTAACTATTACTAAGTAACCAAAACAAATTAAATAAAAACCGTAATTGTGGGATCGAAGATTTTACACACAGCTGTGCGTAAGAGTACGTTTACATCGTTTAGGCGTTGTTCCATTTTTTTCGTTTACACTAGTGGTCGTATGAAATAGTATATTACAACACTAGAATTGTAAGAAGCTTATCTACGCCTAACAATTCATTATTTGGAAGTTGCACCTTCCGGCCTAAGTAAATCTGATGAAATTCATGACGCTTCAACAAATATATGACACATGTATATTGCTCATAGCATAGATGATGTAGTTGCGAACTGCGGTTACCCACAACCCTCTTTGGCGACGTACTTCGATTATAAATAGCTTTTATGGCATTTCATTTGGTAATTTACTAAATTTCTACATTAAAAATCGTTTAGAAATGTGGTACTTTTCTGCATAGCAACTGCCATTCGTTTTACGTTTGCCAATGCTGGAGTGTATTGTTGGAGGCACTGTATGTCTATGTCAACTTCGAGGCTAGCAGGTTAGACTTTGCGTCAGTCTGTGTCAAAACTGACGAAAAACCTAACCTGCTAACCTTAAATTTTAAATACACTTACAGTGCCACTACAATACACTTCAGTACTGTCAAACGTATAACTTCAACTGGAGCTGCTTGTTGTGCTTTAGTATATAGAAATAATTTCTGCTCAGCTTTGTTATGTTTTCACATTTAGTGTAACTTTTACATACAACTTTAATATTTTATATTTCTTGTGAAATGCGATAAAATAGCATACGCAACGCGTCAGAAAATTGGTTTTACTGAAATCGTATGGCCGTTTAAGTACTCGCTAACTCTCGTACTTAAACCAGTCATACTTGTTCCGTAAAACATCACGTTTTAAATTGGTTGCGTAATATACTATTTACCCATGGTTGAGCATAAGAACATGTTGACTTAGTTTATAGGTTGTATAGTAATGATTATTATTTTAACAAATCGAAACAATGTATTTGTTAATGTGCAGATTCCACAAATTTTTGAACATAATGCGATCTATGTCACGTTACGAAAGGTTGCGCGGTATAACAGCAATTTTGAAAGAGTTAATATCACAACGTTTGCTAATTACTCCTCACAAAAACTGCTTGATAAACTAACTAAATATAGCGGGGTCACATTATTAGATAGTAAAGATATAAACAATCTTGCCACACATATGGTCAGCAGAATACAAAATTCCGTAAATGACCTCATTGACAACAAAACAATTACACTTAAAACTGACACCCCATGGTCTAGCTGTTATTTACGTAAACTCCAGGCGGAACGCAATCAAATGTATAAGACAGCTAAATTTACAAAAAGCACACAGGACTGGCAAAACTATAAACGTATTCGGAATTTTTACAGCAATAAGATTAAAGACAGGAAAAAACAATATTATGAAAATAGAATAGAAAATTGTCGTGGAAATCCGAAGAGGATGTGGAAAACTGTCAAATCTTTAATGAAAGGACAACCAAATACTTCTTCAAACATTTTATTTGACGGAGAAGAAATTAGCAATGCCCAGGATATTACTAATAAAGTTAATTAGTACTTTGTAAATAGCATATTAGAGCTAAACAACTCCATTATTATAAACGGCTGCTTTGAAGAAGCTACGTTTCCGGATAATATCGGTACTTTTAAATTTAAAACTATTACATTAAATGATATTACAAAATCAATAGCTAAAATTAAACGAAAGGGTTCTTTCGACCATATTACGGTTGCTGTAATTGCAGATGCCTAACCAGTTGTAGGTGAGATATTTGTTAAATTTATAAATCAGTCTCTCGGAACATGGTGCTTTCCAGAATCA
The DNA here is from genome assembly GCA_940337035.1 of Agriotes lineatus. Classification (NCBI taxonomy): domain Eukaryota; kingdom Metazoa; phylum Arthropoda; class Insecta; order Coleoptera; family Elateridae; genus Agriotes; species Agriotes lineatus. The sequence continues at coordinate 133,881,319 of OW679200.1, forward strand.
TGGAAAATATCTAGAGTTGCTCCAGTACCTAAAGTTAAATTAACTAACAAGTGCAAAGAATTTCGACCAGTAAATGTGTTACCGGTATACGAGCAAATTATCGAACTTATTGTGAAAGACCAACTCCAAATCTTTTTTGATGAACATGACATTATAAGTAAAAACTAATCAGGATTCAGAACAAAACATTCGTGTGGAATGGCGTTAAACTTGGTTCTCATGAATTGTAAAAGTGACTTAGGGTTAAATAAAAGTGTAGTTACTGTTTTTGTAGATTATAAACGTGCATTTGAGACTATCGACAGGCAGCGGTTAGTGAATAAACTACATAAATATGGAATACGTGGTAATGAAAATATGTGATTTCAAAGTTATCTCACTGATCGACTACAACCTACACACTTCGATCAGTGCCAGTCAAGCTACATGGAAAACAACTTGGGTGTACCCCAAGGCTCTGTTTTAGATCCATTATTGTTTATTTTGTATATAAACGATTTGGAATTGAATCTTAAACATTGCACCATAAATCTGTTTGCAGATGATACATTAGTGACAGTTACTGACGAAGATGTTAGAAATACTATTAATAAAATCAATATAGATTTAGAAATTATTTCTAAGTGGTTAAAATGTAATAAACTGAAACTGATTATCGCAAAAGCAATAATTTTATCAGGTATGATGCAGAATCGATTAATAAAATTAAAATTGAAAGCTTAGAAAAGGTATCTCAAGTTAAATATCTAGGAATAATTCTAGATGATAAATTAAACTTAAAAACACACTTAGATTATGTAATTAAAAAGGTAGTTAAGAAAATTGGCTTATTCAGTAGAGTTTCTAATAAGCTTAGTATACAGTCTAAAATTATGACTTACAAAACAATCATTGCACCGTATTTCGATTATTGCTCTAGTATATTATTTTTATGTCAAGAACAAGAATTGGTTCGAATTCAAAAACAGCAGGACAGAGTAATGCGTATTATATTACGCTGTTCAAAATATACAAGAATTTCTGCGATGCTAGATTGTTCAATTCTTTGTTGTTAGTTTTTAAAGCAGTAACGTAAAGCAATAACCTGTTACATGAATATATGACCCAAAACTTAGTTTATGGTTGTGATATTCATAATTATAGTACTAGAAATAGGCAGAATGTTGGATTACCCTAACTTACAAAAAGCAGTTCCCAAAATTGTTTCTTTTATAAAGGCTTCAAAATTTATAATAACCTTCAAATTTAAGTTAAAGGAACTAAAAATATCCATAGTTAAAAAAAACTAAGCGATTATGTTAAGAAAAATTATTAGTTAAGTAAATATGTAAACAATTGTAAATATTAAATAGTTTATAACTAAATAAGGATTATTATTATTATTTACTTTGACGTCCTGTAGAACCACTTAATGCCGTATAAGTCTTGAATTGGTACTTTAGTTTTCAACAGCATCGTTTTTCTTTTTTTAGCAATATTATGTAATAAGCTGAATATTTGTTATTATCGTCTTTTAATCGATTAAATAATGGATTTCCATATTACAAAGCCAAACTTTAAAGTACCTAAATAGTTTAAACCCAACACAGACTATCTACCATCCTATACTGTTATGACAAGAACTGAGTATGGCATACTTGAATATTTTTCCTTTTGTTGCCACAGCTATAATGTCTAAATACCAAAGAAAGTGTGGCAAACCGACTTTTTTTAATAGACTGCCAATTATTTAGGTAGGTTGAAATGTTTGTTTTGAAATGCTAATTATTTTAATACCCATAAAGACGCGTCCAGTGTCAACTGCCGCCTAATATTTAGCATTTTTTTGCATCGTCCTATGTCTTTAATGTGTTCAAGATAATAGAGTATCCCGTTAGCTATAAAATGCGTGAGTTATCCGTTTCTTGAATGCTAGGAATGTGAAACCGGCAGACACTAACCGTCAACCATCAAACTTGTGAAGTGTATGCTTTATGACGCAATCTGCTGTCAAATTTTCTAACTTGATCAAGACATTTAGTTGGATGCAACTTAGTGCTAACTGATTTTCAAGAGTTTGTTACGTGTCAAAAGCATTTGATATTAATACTAGTGTTGAATGAGGAATCTAGTGAGAGTGACGCGATAAAAATTAATATCAGATTGGCTTTGTTCGTTGCTAGAGGAGATATAAAAACAACGTTTGTTTGTTTGAGAGAAAATTTGTGTATCAGCTTTTAAAAAAGGCAAGAGTTTTCGTGGGGTGTAAATGACAATCTCGCCATTTAATATGGTTTGGTGATAGTAAAGAATTGGGTTACTGGCCAGCCGTTCCTGTAAGGGAGATCATTAAGCGGATGTCATTTTTCCAATGAATATTTATATTCAAGCTGTGAAGCGATTTGGGAAACACGAATTCAACGATTGCGAGGTTTATTGCCTGTGAACAGGCAACAACTATTAGGCGGAAAATCTTGGAAAGATAATCTACCGCAGTTTTGGGGGTCGATGTGTAGCGAATGACAGCCGAGGTTGGGACCTGTCAAGCTGACATGTGATAGGAGTAACGGGACGTATTAAATGTCTGCGAGTATATCGGCACAAAGATAAGTGTTTTAGCTAGAATCTGATGATATTTTTGCATATAAAAACTGTGTAACCATTAAACTTAAGAGCGGTTTAAGTTAAGCTATTTGGGTACCCTGCGTTAGGTTGTAATATTAAAGATGCTAATTGTCTGATCGATGGTAATAGTGTTCTAGTAGTAATAAAACTAGCTACAAGTATTGCTTTCTTTCATTTTGATAGGGAGTTCAATAATCGTATTGTTATTAGTTGATAGAAAGTGAAGTTACAAGTTTCTTGGCTTATATCAGTATATTTGAGTTTAACTTATTGGCGCCAATTATCAACATCATAAACTAGAATCCGCGATGTCTTCACTGATGCTAGAGACGGGCCTCAAATATACTCTTATAGTGATCGATTGTTAACTAAGAGATATAGCGATGACCTAAAAGTAGATAAAGGAAAATATAGATAAATATAGCTAACAAGTTTCTGCATTTATAAAAGTTTCTTGGTGGCTGGCGTTTCCCCGAAGAAACCGTGAACACACGGTGGACCACAGACGCTATTCTTGGATGTGAAGATGTAAGGATACAGAAATTGGTGCCATGTTATCAGAAGTGTCTTGATAGTAGTGAAAACTAGGGTATCTTGATGTCAATTTGACGTACTTGTCCTTTAACAGGGTGTTGATACAAATAGCTTCCTCCTTTTCTCAATCGCGTTGTAAATCCATGATTATCACAGTGGCATTACTTTTTAACTGACATAACCATAACCGATTCAGAAAAAAAAATTAGAAGGTATTTTATTGTATTGTATTATATTATAGAAATCGATTTGTTATGTGCTACATTTTAAAATCTACACAATGGAGAAGTGTTGGGTATTAGCGTGTACACTGTACAGTATAAATAAACTAGCCGAAATTGTCATCATATTTATTTAAAATATTATATGATGAAGTTGAATTACCTATGTTACGCCAATGTACGCACATAATGATGAAACATAAACCTATAATTTTGCAGTGTCAAGTATTTAGTTATTGTTACTAAAATTGAACAGAGAGAATGGTATATGTTATTCAAAAACACTAGAAAGTGAGAGGAGACAAGGATCTGTCGGTACCCCGTTAAGGGACAGATACGTCAAACTGACATCAAGAAACCCTAGTGGATATATTGTTTTCCTAGGTTTAAAAGTGGCACTTTTTTGACAAGCAATAATTATGTTTGTATTTGCAAGAAGAAGGGTAGCGTATCCAAACCAAAGCAAAAATTACAAGTCAAACAGAGCCACCCTTAATCGGAATAATTCATACTATTTTTTCTGCAACCTAGAAAAGTATAAAATATTCAACATTTTAGATGACTAATTACTTTTGAAGTTTATTATTTAATAGCTATTTATGCAACAAGTGCTAAAAGTTTACGTTTATGCACGAGACATGAAAATTATGAAACGAAGCCGAAGGCTGAGTTTTATAACATGTCTCGTGCATAAACAACTTAGCACACGTTGCATACAATATTTTATCTACGACCTTAATTTTACTGTTATTAATTCATAAATATCGCTTTAACAAAGGTTTGCATCTACGACAATTCTAATTTATGTCATAATAAAAAGTAGACCATGCCGCGCGGGCGAATGTTTGCGAAAGACAGTAGTCAAGGTCAGTTACGAAATGTAATGATTAATACCCCACATCTGGCTGTATTCATTACATAACGCTTTAATTATTTCAAAAACACTTTACCTGTAACACAAAAAGCAACTAGAATAACTTTACAACTTCACTTCCAGTTCGAAATTGTAGTTTTATAACCTCACTTCACTTTGAGCACATGGGCTAAAAGTAAACAGCTGATTTCTTTAACCACGGTAAACTATAAAACGTCACTTTTAGTGAAACAAGCTAGCGCTAAAAGGCCTACTTTTAGTGGTGGTCGTAGATAAAAGTCATTATGACATTCTTATAAAATTTTCTGTCCTTCAATGTTTCTCAGTAGCATTCACTGTTATGTTAACGTTCGGTTTTTTGAAATGCTATAAGATTACTCATTACACACAGAAGTGTGAATCCTGCGCTGTTAAAAAAAACTGAATTAGCGCTCGCTAATACTGTTTTGACAGACAATTTAATTTTAACGTGATGCAATAGTTTTTCCGGCGTAACACGATCATGATGGACCATAAGACATTAATAATTATTATCCAACAGTTCCTCGTTATAAGGTTATTACTAGATTCATTTTACAGCTCTAAAAGCGTCCCTTTATCCACTAGCGAGATAAAAACCACAAGCCACTAGTGAGATAAAAACCATGTCACTCGCTACTGCATTGTTAGTAGCACTGTCAAGTATGTAAAATTCGAGATTGGCAGGTTAAGTTTTACGTCAGTTTGTGTCAAATAACAAATAAAACCTAACCTACTAACCTCGAATTTGACATAGACTGACAATACACATCAATACTGCCAAATGTATAACACGAATCACAGGCGACTCTAATTATAATTTTATTTGATCTCTGGATACTTTCCAAATTGCCACTATGACTTTTCACGGCTGTCAATATAAAATTTATCTTTATCTAGCTTTATCTCCTCAAGGAAATAAAATACTCGAACTTCGATCTCGCATTTAAACATTCTTTCGTGGATAAAACGTCTTCCAAAACACTTATACAATAAATGACTATCATATATCTAGTTTTAATTCTGATTACTAAAAACGTAGAAATCGGGTATGGACCACAACACATCAATCTTTATGTAATGATGAGAGAGAGAGAAGTCGGATGGCGCTGTTGGAAAACGATATGCTTGGATTAAGCAAGTCCTGACGATTGAAATCGGGCTAGGTGAGACCATTCACAGTTGGACACCAAATAAACTTTGCTGTACTCAAAAGCACAGACCTAAGAGATAGAGTAACAAGGTCAACACATCGCCAAGACACACACCTCACACAAGTGTTGTTGCGCAAGCACAAAAGGCTCGCTTCAACTTTGTAACCTGAATCCCGGGCGAGTTGAGCATTGTACCGCCAAACGCAAGCGTATAAAACAGCAGCCATTGAAAAGCAAGGTAAAATGAGGGTATCGACAATACATGCATACAAAAAATGTAAAAGTATTTAAGTTTTTTGCTTAACTTTGATATTGCCAAACAAAGACATAACTGAACAAAAAGCGACAATCGATAGAGTGGGGGCAGGACATTTTCGAGTGCGCAGGTTTACTGGGATTATGGCTGTTATGGGTAATTATAATGAGTTCAGAGATATGGATTTGTTAACAGCAAATGCACTGTCTTATGTTTGCAGAAATTTATTTAAAAAGTGTCCATAAAAACTGATGTATGTGCTTAACAAAAAGTAAAAAAAAAAACCAAAGAATTCATCTACTAATATTTTTTGTAGTTTTAAAGCATACAAAACCACCTGTAAGATACAATTTGGTAATTTATGCATGCCTGGAGGAAGATTTTATAATATTTGTTAGAATTATGGAAAATGGTGAGCGGATGGCCCCGTGACCAAATGCTCTCCTCTCAGGCGGCCGGCCCGGGTTCCAATCCCGGTGGACTCCAGAAGGATTTTAAAATCGTACGCTTCCCGGATACCACGCTACCACCTATGGTAGTCGCTAACCCCTAAACAAGGGAACTCTTCCTCACTTTCGACGAGCAAGATTAGCTACATACCCGACCTAAAGTGCAATAAGGCTCAAAGAACCACTTTGTAGTTAAAACAGGCCCGCTAGCCGGTAATAAGAGGAAGAAGATGAAGAAGAGTTATGGAAAATATTTTTGTTAACCATTTTGAAAATTTTACCGAATTTCGTAAAAAATATGTCATCTTTCTGTGCCACAATTGACTACGTTCCACCCTGTGAACGTTTTCCTAGAGAATATGTCATTCGACTATTTTGTAGGATGATAAGCTACCATACATTAAAAAATGCAAATTTGAAATTTAAAAATGTATCTAGAAAGCCAAGGAAAATTGTTCATCTTTTAAATCTAGAAATAATTGATGTATTGTTGTGGTTTTAATGATTTTATTTTATTTTTATGTACTATCGTTCTCAGGGTTTTATCTAAATTGGTTCTAAATCTTACCTTTCTGTCCACAGCTTGAGCATGCACTTGTAATAACTTTTTCCACCACTAGCGTTAAACGATGTCATTATTTACTTTATATATAATATTTCATTGTTAACTACTGGTTAATAATGAAAACACATTATTAACTACTGGATAGTAATGATTTTATTTTTTATTAATATAAAAGCAATTAATTATAAAAGCAATAAAGGTGCTAGTAGTGGAAACAATAATATATAAACCACGATAGAGAAGACTAATCAGTCTCGCAACTTATTTCACTCTAGGGAAATAATTCTGCTCGACTGAAAAAAATTTCATCTCTACCTTGGTCTATCACACACTATAATTGTTCGAATTTTAATCTCCGGGTTACTGTTGAATTTAATTAAGACATACACAGTAAAATTTATAATACTGAGGCAATTGTATTTATTACAAATATATTTGCATTTGTCATATTTAATAACCTTTGTTTATATACCTGTAATCTAATTATTTGCATTCAATACAATTTTATACTAACTATACGGTATGTTTACATGAGTTAATTATTTAACTCTTAATGTTTCTTTGATTGAATTATTGTTTATTTTATTCAATTTATTATATGTTAATATTTCTGTTGTTTAATTGAATTCAATTTCATATTCTTAAGTAGCAGATAAATGCTTGTGATTACTACTGTCCTTTTCAGAGCTATTTTTATTCTAATTAAAGGTTTTATACACTTACTTGCTAATGTCTTCTTTCTTGGAGCTCTATTTATCTGCTATGTATTGCAATCCAATTGATATCTGCATCAGCTGTCCTCGTTGTGGTCAGCAATCATTTTTTACCATAGGTTTTATGAACTCACTTAGTGTCTTTACACTTATTTCTTCTATATGGCACTCCTTATTAGTATGACATTATATAATTGTACATACCAGTAGTTTATCATGTAAAGTTCAGTTTGAAATTGAACTTGTGTGAATCGAATTAATAAATTTGGTCTTGTTATTTTTAAACTACCCTCCAAAAACCTTGGTTATACCAATTGATAATATATATTTCTATTTTCAACCATTATTACTTTTGTATTTGTCATGAATCTCACTTTTTAGGTTAACAGTTCTCAGTTGTGTCTGTCTCCAATTATATGATGATATTAATCCTTCTGTATACCAAATATCTAAGAATTAAACTTTTTGTTTTATCTTTTATGATAATATTTACTTCTTTCAGATAAAGCTTGACTAACAGAATAAGCTCCAGTTAACTGCTAATATCATTGTAGAAAACAGAAATTCTAATGATAAAAAGAAGTTACTCCAATCAATGCCCTTTCATGAGCATTATCATTAAGCTGCTTTATTATTATTTCATTTTAAAATGCTTTGTCATTTTAAGACCATATCAAAATATATTGTAATGGTTTTATTATGAGGGTTGAGCATCAGTTAATTAAAATGGTTACTGGTGTAAGAATCCATAGAACATCTTATTGAAGTGACTTCTTGTAAATTGGATATTGTCAAGTCTGCTGTTGCTGAATTAATTATTGTTTGTTGGATGTTGGGAAGAGACATTACAGTTGCAGCTAGTAAGTCTTGTTGAGTATCCAGGTGGAAGTAGCAGGAATCCTGTCGTGTTTTGATTGGAAGCAGTTGGTGTTGGCTGATTGCGCATATTCTGGGTTTGGTGTATAAGTTGAAAAACTGTTGTAAGCGGCTGGAATGCTGTTAGAACTGGAAGGAAATGGATTGTATACCTTGTAGAATTGACAATTAAAGGTATTTATACAGAACTGAAAGAAAAGCATTAAAATAGTGAAGTTAATTACTTAAGAAGGAATTACTTACCATTTTTATGTGGTTTATTGAATGACATACAGTAATAAGTGTTTATTATGATTAATTCTAACGCTCAAAAAACATAAATGACGTTGATAGTGGAAATTGATATTTGATTTTGAAGTAACGTTTCATAAAAACAAATAGAAATCAAATTTCAGAAATAGCGATAGTCATTGTAATGTTATGAGACCTCAACCTGTTATTAAGAGTACTTAAGTTCTACTGGAGCTAATGGTATTTAGTAATACTGATGATTAATAATTTAACAAAAAATGCATATGAATTAAATAAATCAATTTCAATAAAATTAAAGTCAAATGCAATTGCTAGTAGCATAAGAAAATAAAACCATTTACATACGTACCATTGCAACATACATAATTATAACATAAAAAGTACCGGAACGTGGAATCTTAACAATATAATAGTTGTCAACTTGTTTACTTCTTTCTCTCTAAATAAATACTTATATAATTAACATGTTTGATTTGATATGTGTTAATTGATAATTGCTACAATCTGTAAAAATAAATTATGCTTTAATAAACAATATTGGAATTCACTTTCATAATAATATTTCAGTACCCAACACAACTTTTAATTTTGAATTGCTGCTCTTTTGCACCTCAGCAAAATTGCGCTGTGTAATGGTCAACCAATTGCCTATCCTGCCCTGTTAAAGATCAATGGCGCCGCCAAGAGTGTCGCTTCTTGTTCAGTTATGTGTATATTTTTTTTGCCAAATTTGAACTCTTCTGCTTTTTGAAATATCTATCGAGAATGTTGTTGCCAATTAAATTAAAAGAAAACTCGGTTGCTTACATATCACAAGGAGCTGTAGTTTAAAAAATGGATAACACTAATTTTATTTTTGAGATACAAGAACATACATATTACTTAATGTTTAGTCTATGAATTAAATTAATGTAAAATTAAAACCTTAACCATAACACTGTGCTTTTATTATTGTATTTATGGGAATAAAAAGTTTATCAAATTTGACCTTGTTTTCTGCTAAACTGCAATTATCTGGACATTACGATATAATGGTAATTCCACTATGACGTCAAGATCAATAGATTTTGTTTACATTTTCCACTTTTGGAGATCAAGAGGGCATCGGTTTGCCAATGCAGGCCAACCGAAAAAACGTTGCATCCTGGAATAATCTAAAACATTCATTTATTTTGTAGTGAACACCATAACATGAAGGTTGTGCTCGTAGCCCTGTTCGCAGCATTTTATTCTGCCGTGCAAGGTGAAGATATTAAAACAGTGTTGCCGGATTCAAAGAATGGGTCAGAAGTCGAATCTTGCGAATGCGTTCCTTATTACCTCTGCCCACCAAGCAGCAGGAGCACCGACCTTACTGATATCTGGTAAATTTAAACATCTTTCACATGTGCTTTAAAAATGTAAGCTTTACGACAACGAACGTAAACTCTACAGGCATTATATAAAAAATACTCCTTAAAGTTTTCCATTTCATTTATTGGGTTCGGATGCCATCTGATGCTACCAAATCAAAGTTAAATATAAAAACCTATCTTAACATCAATTCAAACTTAAACGACCACATTGTTTTAAAGAATTGCATTTAACGTCAGTGCGTCACATAACGCTTTTAGCAACACTCAGCTATTTCAGTCAATGTATTTAATTGAACACAGCAAACAGCGCGCTACGCGCTGCCAGTCTTGAATCGGCGCGCACGTGAAATAGGATACGCGAAAGGTCAAGCTCCGAGCCGAGCGCTAAGATAAGAAAAACAAAACCTAAACAAATATAAACATCTGTGAAGCCGGAACGTGAGATTTTATTTTGAGCCACAGACACACATTAAGGAAAATTATATTATAGATACCAATATTAAATGTAGTATCTTAATGTTATTTCAAACTTCAACCAGAATAACTCCTAAAGTGTAGCAACCGACATTTAGCCTTGCAGGTTTATACACTTAGTTTGCCATATTATAATACTAGCTTTGTAAACAAATACAAGTTGCATAGTACTCCTAAAGAGCTTGAAATGCAAGACATACGAGGCAGGTTCAATTGAAGCACGGTTCAGGTGTGTAATATTTTTAATAACAAAAATGATTTGTATTAGCATTAACGTAAGACTCTTGTTGCTACACCAAATTAAAAATGCTTTCCGCCCTTTTCACTGTACACAGACGTATAAGCTGTTAGCTCTGGACTAAGTAACGTGGGGATGTACGTTATCTTATTCTACGTTCCTTTCCACGTAAGCACATATTGCTCATTATTTTCCTAACGCTAGGCGTAGTATTTACCTCACCTCAGCTTCCCCAGCTACTTAATTGCTAGGTTTTGTTTAATGGATATCGTTTGTCCACTACCTTTAAAATCGAATTTAAACGCCTTTAACTGCTTGATTTGGGTTCTCACATTCTCCCTCATCGAGTAATGTGTTGTTTACTAGTTTCGTTAGGCCCGTTTGAAAGCGTTATTTTGATTAATTCGCTCTAGCAATTTACATATTCACCAGTTTCAAATTAAGTGTGTGTTTTGGAGATTTTGAAAGTAAGGTATATGCTCATATGCCATTAGGGATTTTCAGTCAATTTATTGAAACGCGATTACTGTAGTAGTCAGTGTCTCTTGTCCACATGTGGGACATTACTTGCAAGATCGTTCCCGTTATTGCATTATCGGGATTATCTGATCGAATCTACGCGTGATATCTCGTACTGCCTTAGCTTTTCAGTCGTTTTGTATTAGATTTTAGGTATCGCCCACTCTATTTAGGGAAGCTATTCGTTTTGTTAACGTGAGTTCTAGCGCGCTTGCTTAATAACCTCCTTTTTCGGTCAAGTTTTCTAGGGTTAATTCGTCCCACTATGGTGGCGAAACCGCTTATCGACCCCCACTTTTAACTTAACGGTTTTCTTTTGTTTTAATTGAACGGCTTCCGACCTGAGCTCGCAAACAAACTAAGATCTATGCTACCGGAAATCTTGCGTCTCGTCCTTAATGAGAGATTTGAAATGTAGTGATAGCGATACCTCTGTTATTTTCTCTATTCTTGTTGTTGATTAGTTACATGGAATATGGGACGAACACCATACGGTGAATTTATGCAGGAGGAGCGTTGTTCTGTGAGTTTAGTCGTGAAAAGAATGGCAATTTATCATTACGGATGGTGCCCTTATTTAGTTTTGATCGTTTCAATGTTACTATGCCCTTCTTCTGGAGTAGGTTAGCTGGCCCGTCAAACGCTGTTGGTTACGAGCTATTTTGGGCACTCACAGCTCGCTATCCTGCTTAGATTGAAATGTTGCAAAATTATATTTAGTTTTTCTGTGTGCTACCGCCTATTAGAGGGTCCAGCGGCCATACTAAAAAAAAATATATTCTTTAGCTGCTTATTTATGATGGCAGTTGTCGCTCCTTTTTGGTCTTTGTGAGTAGTTTCTTATTTTTCTTCTAGTTCTCTTATATCAAAATTCGAATATATACCTTCATTCCCCTCTCCAGCTTACAGTATTTTTTTGGTTTCTTGCATTTTATCCTCCGATTGGTCGTCAGCTGCCCCCTTACTTCCTCTAGTAATTTCTTATACCGGCGGTTCGTCAACCCAGCGACACTTGCAAATCTCTTTTCTGCTATACGCAAGGCTACGTCTTCAACTTTTGTTTTATTTCGTATCCAGTTGTTTGTTTTTCTGGTTCATAAGAATACCTCCAACCTCCTTTATTCCATAGCTCTGTGGAATATTTGGTTTGGTTTATATTCTTACTATCGTAGGACATGTAGAAACATGTTTTCGTTGAACCTGTTTCGTGGTAGCGAAAATCGATTGCAGACATTTAGTATATCCTGCGCTGAGATTACCAAATTAAAGGAAACGTTTACAGAACATTTCAGTTTAATTTTAAAAATCTTTCTGTTTTTACAGCCCTAATACTTCTTGCAACTACTACTTGGATATACCATGTGCCACAAAACATATCGCTTCCGCATACTCATCACCGCCTCCACCATCTTCCCCAGCACAACTTAATAGATGCGGTGTACGTCAGCCGGAAGGATTAGATTTCGTGTTAAGTGGTGACGAAAGTGGTGTAAAAGCTCAATTCGGCGAATTTCCATGGATGGCACTAGTTTTTCACGAAGAGGAAAAAAACTTGACGAGACCATTTGTGTACCAATGTGGCGGATCATTAATACACCCTCAGGTCGTAATCACCAGAGCCCAGTGCATTAGCAAGGAAGGGCAGTTTAAAGTCCGCTTGGGCGACTGGGACATCAAAACTCACCAAGAAGTGTTGCCACATCAAGATCGTGACGTCAAAAGAATTATAAAACATCCAGAATTCAACGAGAAAACATTTTTCAACGACATAGCTCTTTTAGTTCTGGAGGAACCCGTTGAAATAACTGAGAATGTGAACGTCGTTTGCTTGCCAAGGCAAGACATGGTAGTCAGTGAGTCAGATTGCTTCGCTACTGGGTGGGGCAAAGAGAGCAAAGATGGCAAATATTCGGAAATATTGAAGAAGCTGGAGCTACCCATCGTTTCAAGCGATTCCTGCCAGGAGAGTTTTCGCAAAACTCAGTTAGGGAACGATTTCAAACTGCATGATAGTTTTATTTGCGCCGGTGGTGTATCCAGCAGGGATATCTGCAAAGGAGATGATGGTAGCCCTTTAGTGTGCCCAATTCCAGGACTGTCGGGTCGGTATTTTCAAGCGGGAATAGTATCTTGGGGAATAGGGTGTGATGACCAGACTCCTGGAGTATACACCAACGTTGCGAAGTATGTCGATTGGATTGATAAGCAACTTAATCAGCAAAAGGTTGATCTTTCTCGCTCGTATTATAAGTATTAGTTTTGTAGATGCGGTTTTATATGTATATGCTCCACAGTAAAATAGTGAACTCGGCCTTTAACATTATTGTCATAATTTTGTAGAGTTCCAGAGCTGTTATTTAAATAAACTATCTAATGCAAACTTTGAAGTTGTATGATATGGTCCGCAAAAAATGATTATTCTTTGGAAGTTTATTTGTCGAAATATTTGACAGAAAATACGTGCGTCATTGGCAGATAAACCAACCATCATATCCAAACAGGTACTATCTCATCCAACTTCCTAAACGTCCAATCTAATTTTAATGGAACATCGGTGCATATACTTATTATCGCCACAATCACTACCACTATTATCGAAAAGAAATTACTGCAAGGATTTGCAACGGCCCAAATTTACATACGCTGTAACTCGTGTTTATGCCTTCGGAAGCCTTTTGGTGGATTTTTATTTCAAAATTAAAAATTTATTTCTTGGTTATAGCCTTCTTCAAGCGCCTGTGCGTGGAGCATGTTTCCTATTTTTTACATATCTTACTTTTTAGCAAATTTTTCAAATTTTAATTTGGTGCTTCGTAGATTGTGGCTTTAATTTGATGACAGAAGATTCTTACAGTTTTTTCGAGAATTTTGGGATTTGCCTTCCTGTAATCTTGGAAAACGGTTTTTCGCTAGCAAAGGCTTAAGAAGGATTTAACCCTTAGGCCATCCCCATCCATTCCTTGAGAGCAAATATTATGACTTGTATATAGGTTAACCGAAGAGACCATAAATACTAATTTTCGTACATATCTCGAGTGCAGCGCAACCTACCGGGCCCATTTTTTGTAAAAATATTTCTTTTGACTTAACTAGCATCCAGGGTGTCCCAGGATTGATGATGCAAGAGGTGAGATGAAATACAAATTTTAATCTAAGGAGGTAATTCTTCCTGAAATTTTGTATAGGGCCATAATTGATCACTCTGAACTATTCTTGGTAACATTTTGCCATATCATGAACAAAAAGGGTAGTCTACCTGAAAATAAAATAGTTTTGGCTTCACTGTCGAAGCCGACTTTTTTTTTCAAAAACTGAAAATATTCTTAAAATTCTTTTCAGACCAAGCAGGACCTAATTCCACAATCTTAAAATAAAGTTTAAAAATTTTTAGTTTATCTCACGTCTTGTAACATGAACCCTGGGACGCACTGTATATTCTGAATATGAGCCGAAACGAACCATAAATACAATTTATCGAAATATATCGAACCCAGCGCCATCTAGTGTAAAATGATTATTTAAAAACCTTCGCGGACGTACGCACAACAACTCACTCACTCATCGCAATCGGATGAATGGTATAGGAAACATACGGAACAAACAAAGAAAGATACATTTTTATATATATAATAAACACACTTGGATGAAGACTGTAATTATAATTAGCATCCTAATGGAATGCACCAAGATCTAAATCAGCGTGCAGTATTCGTCTGGATCAAGCAGTGCTTACTCGAATGGTTTCCAGTCTTGCTTCCCGTTGCTCGTCCGTTTCTGAAGCTCGTGATGCTTTTTTCTTTCGTGCTTGAGGTGTAGATCGACCAATCGCTTGTAGTTTGGGTGGCATTATTGATTTGACAGCTAAAGTAATGTTTTGTAACGACTATTAGAAATTCACTTGGAAGAACAAAGAAAATGCGTGTGATATCTATTATCTAATGTCGACCGGCAATTGGAATTTCACAATCAGCACCAATTCTTCTGCCACACACAAACTGAAATGTCGCTGTTTGTATTTGATTCAATTTAATTCCGCACTCATACATCGAAAACAATGACTGTACTAATTCATAAACCTTTGCGGGCGTGCGCACAACAACTGACCAAAGTTTCATTGCAATCAGATGAATGGTATACGAACGCATACGGGACAAACAAAATCAACATTTATTTATATATATATATAGATTAGCTACCCTATGGCGTGCCGTCCCAACCCCTTTATTCCAACTGTTATCTAGCCGTGCAGTCTTTGTTACATAATACCGTGTAGCTTTTCAAGTAATCGAACCATGCGATTTGACACCCCTTGAGAGGATTTTAGCTTTCCCATTTCAGTTAAACGACGCCCTAGTTTTCCTGGGGCGGCTCGAGCTCGTTTTGGTCGTATGTCTAGTTTTATTATGTAACAGACTTTTGCTCTCGGCTAATAGTATTACATATTCATTAATTTTGAGCTTTACTGACTCCTTTAGAGTGTCGCTCTCACTAATTTTGGATCTCCTTTTGGCAATTGTTTGTATTGTTATTGTGTACGGGAACAATTTTCTGTTCACGTCTATAGCGTTGGGCGCATACATTTTTTTTAAGCGCTCATTTTATGTAACTGCGTTTCTTTGTCCAAAGGCCTTTGTGAGTGTCTCGTCCGAGAATTAGGTTTAAGGACATAGTTTTTAGAAGTGTCTGAGTAGACTCATTTAATTACGGTTATCTTCGATTTTCATATTCAGGAGGATAATTCAATAATTTTATTTGCTTATATAACCCCGCATACCATTGTATGTCATGATATCGTTGTATTAACTGAAATAATGAATGTGTAATTTGTATATTTATTAATAGGATCCTTCTGGTTTCATTTTGAATGTGTGGACCCCGCATGCATTTTTATGTATTGGTAACGTTAAATTTCGGGGTGTTCCAATGCAATGAGCATCTTATAATTTTTATAAATTAATACTTTAACTTCTGGGTGATATCTGTGGTTATTTTAATAGTTTTAAGTATATGCTTTTTGTTAAAACCGTTGTTATCTGACTTTTATTATTGCATCTGCGCAAAGCGATGTACGCGCTTAACTGTTGTGTTTATTAAAATGTTGGTATTTGTATTTTACGTACCCCTGCTGTTTTATTTTAGGTATATGATTTAGCCATAAATTTTGGGCTTTTTAATAGGTTGGTGTAAAATAAAGGCCTTCAACGGTAAGTAAAGTTTGTTTAATTTGAAGTTATAGTTGTCGCTATACGGCAACTGGCGCCCATGTTCTTTTTTATTTATCAGCTGTAAGTGCCATTTTATCAATCCCTATAGTAGTGTACGGGAAAAATTTAATCTTCACATCCATAGCGTTAAGCTTTGTACTTACGCTTCGTTACCCAAAGGCCGTTGTGATAAGCGTCGCGTCCACGAATTAGGTTAAAAAACATAGTTTTTAAGAGTGCCTGAGAAGACTTCTTTAATTAGGGTTATCTTCGCTTTTCATATTCAGGAAAATAATAATTTGAATCGTTTTATTTACTTATATAACCCCGCATACTATATCATGTTATAAGTCAATACGTTAAGTTCTGGGAGGTAGCCGTGGTTGATTTTAATGTTTTAATATGTGTTTTATGTCATAACCGTTGTTATCATCTGATTTTTATTATAGCATTTGCGCAAATCTTTATACGCGCATAGCTGTTGTGTTTATTAAAGCTTTAGGATTTGTATTCTACCTCTGGTATTTTATTTTATACGATTTACCAATACACTTTAATTTTTTTGAAATAGGTTGGTATGACATAAAGGCTTTCAACGGTAAGTGAAGTTTGCTTAGTCTGAAATTATACAGTAACCCAAGTTGTGTTTTTATTTGTTAGCTATAAGAACCATTTTTCCAGTTTTTATTTACGACCATAAATCGTCGAGAATTTGAGTTAACCTGGCTGGTGGCCTAGCTAGAGTTGTGCAGGCCGGGACAATTTTATACAGAAAATGTAGTTCTAATTCCAGCGTTGAAGAACGTATCCATCATTATGCTATGCTGGATTTGTACAGTAAACAATCCTAATTTATAGTTTTGTCTGAGTGACAACAATTCGATCGCATTGTTGAATCGCTCAGGCAAAACTATAAATTAGAATTGTTTACTGTACAATTGCAGCATAGCGTAACAGATCACTATCGACTATCTTCTATTAATAACAAAACTAGAAAATTTATACATTTGCTATCCTCGCCGGTTTTTGTAAGTCATCTTCGTGGTCATTGTGTAGGCCACCAGCAGATTTGAATTGTGAAAGGCCTGCGCGAACACAATAAAATCCAGCACGTTTTTATTGTAAAATTTTGTCTATAATTAGTCATCACGGTGTAAACATGAACAGGTTGCTAGCTGCAAAGAATACTACATTATGTTTTGAAACACACGAAGCAATTATAAAAAGAACCAATTTCGTTACTTATTGCCGAATGTATTATTAGGGCGAGACAGAGCTGGGCAAATTACTTTTAAAAAGTAATTAATTACTAATTACCAATTACCGCCCAATGTAGTAATTTAATTATCATAGATTCAACTACTCACCGGAAATAGTAATTCAATTACCAATTACTTAGTAATTGTAATTGTACAACATCAATTACTTTTTCAATTACTTTCAATAAAAATTATTGTCATATAGTTGTATATAGTAAAATTTTCTTGCAAGTTGCAACTATCATTAGTATCGTGTCGATTCGTAATCGTTATCTAAAAATGCTTAATTTTTATGTTTTGTTAACTATAGTAACCTAATACTTTATCACTCTTGAGGTTTTTTGATAATTAAATCTTCTAGCTACATGCGCCGTTCACCAAAACCAAAAGTTTTTAGTTTGTTTTGATGTAAGATGTAAGTAAATAAATAAATTCAAGGATAACAATTATACAGGGTGTCCAAAAAAAATGGGACACCGATTTGGCATAGATTTCTTAGATTATAATAAACTGATTAAACCTAATATACTTTAGTACACAGTCCCTTCAGCAAGAAGGTATAGGGACTTTGAAGTTCAAATCTATATATTTTTTTATATTAGCTTCCACATAAGTTATCACTAAAGTTGAGCTTTTTATCACGATTGTTTATTTAGTTGCCGAGGTCCGAAGGGCTAAAGCAAATAAACCACACAAGGATTGAAATGAAACTTCCAGTGCCCAGGCGTACATTGTTTTTTTAAATCGAGAAATCGCGAAGTTACAACATTTTAACCAACTTTTTATAGGTTACGTTGACGTCGGTTGGCGTTTTACCTATCGTCCAGCCGCCTACAAAAAGTTGTAAAACAATGGATTACTTCACTGCCGATTTCTCGTATTTTATTTGACGATTTCGACGTTCTTCACTGCCAATTAAAAAAATTCTAATATGAAGAAATGTCAAATTTAATTTTGGCTAGATTTTGTAATGATATTAGAAAAAATAGCACGCTCAATATGTTATAAAAGTGATTTTCCATGTTCGTGATAAATTAATCCACTCCCTTTGCATCACTCGCTCGTAAATTAAACGTTGAAAAACTTTCACTTTTCTTAACTTGTAGAACAATCTATTATTAAATTCGCTTAACATGAGGCTGAATGACGAAAATATGTAACTTACCTAAGTATACAGGGTGGAGCATTGGATTTCTTAAGTGTTTGACAGCAAATTTCTATTTAGATTTTGTAGAAGAACGATCCAATTGGCGCAACTTGAGCATTTTTTGTTGGCTCTGTTTGAAAATACTTTTTTTACCCCTTTATACGAGAGTGACATTTTCTGTCGCCTGTTAGGGGTATAAGGAAAAATACGTTTGGGTCCCTGGTTGGTTTCCAATGGCAGTGGGTGGGAATATAATACATTGACTGCCGTTGCCATTAGAGACGGGAGACAATGTGATTATTATTAATAATAAATCAACTAGCCTCTTGGTTTTCATATTTAAATATTTTTGAATGCAGCTGATCACAAGAGATAGTCTCATCATAAAATGTAAAAGTGTTGTATGTATAACTCTGGACTAAAACGTCATTTCATCCCTTGCATGATTACAATAAATTGATTAGGTACTGTTCTCGCAAACTCTGAAGAACTAAACTACATCTGCGGAAGGGAATGATACATTTTCCTCCCTAGTAATACAAATAGTTATTAAAAATGTATTAGGTAGCTTCTGAAATTTTAAAACAAAATATCAATTTGGTGTTGATCAGGGACCGTTGCAAGTTGACAGATGACTAATAAACCTAGTTGAAAACGGCTGATTGAAATAAGAATTCGTATTTTACATACAAAAACAAAAGACATTTGCTCAAGCACGTAACAATGAAGTCATTTTTACATTCAAGTGACCTTTATACATACTATGTGTTCAAAAAGAAATTACATAGGGGTTGAATATGGCGATTTCTGGAATTTTCAATCGCGATATCAGCGTATAATATAAACTTATGACAGCAACAACAGTGATTATGTTAATAAATTCTAAAGCTTGCTGTTGCCAATACTTTTAGATTCCATGGCCAACCCTTAAGTAATTTCTTTTCGAACAAAATGTTCAATGCAAGAATGTGGTAAGCTTATGTGGTGGCGTTTTTAAATTATTATCATACGTCATAATGCATTTTTGAATCAACCAGACATTGGATTTTGCAATTAGGTACATTTTATATATGTGTTTCCGCTGTTTAAATCTTGTTATCGGATTTTGTCCGTTTAATTCAATTCCTCACTCAAAAACGTAATTTTCTGGACTTCACGTCTGTATCGTTTAAAACAAGCAAATTGAAATGAGTAAATAATCATTATGAACCAATATCGTCTAATGAAGCTATTCAAAATTATGATTTTACCGTAGGTATTGTAATCTGTAATGTACAGTCGTGTGCAAATAAATCTGGGACAGTGTTTTTTTCACATGCAGATTCAGTTAAGAATTGAAGAATATCTCCATGGATTTCCTGCTATCAGAAAGAGTTACATTAAACTTTGACAGGTACTGAAACCCGTAGCTCTCTCTGATAAGAGGAAATCCATGGAAATATTCTTCAAATTCTTAACTGAATCTGTATGTGAAAAAAACACTGTCCCAGATTTATTTGCACACGACTGTACTTACCGCAAATATTCTTATAGCGTCTTACACTTAGCGTCTCTCACAATAATTATTACAAGCTACAGATACACGCACTAATGCTCGTGGACGCGTCATACAAAATGCAGAAGTTGCTGTTATTCGACTCGTCAGAGGAAATAATAAATTAGGCTTTAATTGCGCGGGGAATACCCTGCGATTTGCTTAATATGTAACTTAATTACACCTTATCTTATTTATGCGTTCTGGAGATTTAGCACCCTACCGAGGTTAGTAATTCAGTAATTGAAATACCACAAAGTAATTCAATTACCTCGAGTAATTTCAATTACCGCAAGTAATTAAATTATCTATAAAGTAATTTAAATACTTTACAGTAATTTAATTACACGAAAGTAATTGAGTAATTGAATGCAGTAATTAATTACTTTTAAAAAGTAATTTTCAAGTACTTTCTAACAAAGATGGCAATTCCCAATTACAATTACCGCATTTTGAAAAGTAATTCAATTCCAAGGCAAATAAACAAAAAGGAATTTAATTAGTAATTAGCCCCAGCTCTGGGGCGAGATTAATAAATTTAACCCGAAACTACAGGCCACTGGTCTGGGAGACCAAGTGCAGTTATAGAATATTATAATTATTACTTCGAAAATCGTACGACACTCATTAATGACCAATAGAAAAATTAGTTCACGAGCCGTAACTAAGACAACAACAAAATTTCTTGGAAATTTTTTGTAGATAGACATTACTTCTTTTTAGGGTTTGTATCGTTACGATTTTCTTACCGAATCTGCATTCGAGCATTAATTCATATCCGGAAATCATTCTTCGTGCAATCCAACAACGTCCTAATTTGCCCTCGCGTCCCGCTCTGGCAAATTAATACGACGTTGTTGGAACGCACTCAAAAAATTTCCGGAAAGAATTAATGCTCTTATGAGATTATATGTGACAATTTTTCTGCGATACGTTCTTTTGCGTACCTTTCAAAAAGTTGATCTACATCTAGCTTGCAAGGATGCAGCTGCTATTACTGTTTTATTGCACGTGTCCTAGACGTTTGAATATTCAGGATGGTCTGATAGACCAGTAATCTGTTATTGCTTTTTTAATTCTCCACAAAATAGATATAATAATAAAGACGTTATATAAACATTAACAACTTTAGACCAACACAAATTTTAAAGTAGTTACCAGAAAGATAAATTAGAAAGTACTAGTCTGGCAGACCAGTAACTGTGTATATAAAACAGAATATAGATGTCTTTAGTTACGGGTTAATTTGTTGATGGTAGTAACAGAATTATTCAGTTTTCATTGAGTGCCCTCTGTGCGAAATGATAGAAAAAATCAATTTTGTGTATTCCTGTTTTCAACCTTCATCACTGGAGCTCTGTGAGAAACCTCAAGAAGACGAATTTGATATTAAACCAGTCAGATACGTTTTTATTAAGGGGAGATAATGCCACTCTCAACCAATTTTAATTTTTACATCTACATTTATTGCTCTCTTCCAAGACACTGTCAGGCTCAATAAACAGTTACATGATTGTTCGTAAGATTGAAAGCTTCTACTGTCAATTTCGTGCTCTTAAATCTGAATTGTGGGCAATCAAACTACCATTACTTAGATGGGGGCGTTGTCTGAGCACCTACTTTAATCCCGTAAGTAAACATGCAGAGCTTGAACTAATTAAGCCATACCAAAGAGCTGATACATAGACGGTTTGTTGCATACAAAGTTGGAATTTGTTTACGTTTACTTAAGCAATTGCAAACTCATACTGACACTTCTGCTTAGGCAATGTGTACATTACTATACAAAACAATCATGTTTAGATATTGCAAACTCGATACAAACTTACTAGGCTGTTATCTATAGCTATTGATTAACGAGAAAGTTTACATCCCAAAGAATCCGAGTGGATATCAATAACTCTTACTTTGTAATACTTATAATGCTCGGCATTGAAAACACAAAAATTGTATCTGCGCCCCGGAACACTGCTTTGGTGCTTTATGCACACTTTGATTAACACTAACATGGCTATATGAGTTGTTAAATAAATTTTATACATAATGTTGTACTGCTAAGTCTAGCAATTGCAATCCTCATTTAATTTTATTTAACTGCAAATGTATTAAAATGTGTATTTAAATTTAAGTTTATACAAAGTAACCAAAATTTATTGATATAAAAAGACACGAAAAGTTTATACTGAAATAATGACATTTCCAACGTATTTCAAAAATCGGCGGGTACGTTTTCGAGCAATAATTTGCTAAGTTTTTCACAAATAATTACTCAGGCCAGTAAGTAAAATAAATTGTGACAATTACGCAACCTTCAAGGATGAATTTGTTCAAATCCGAGTTCGCAAGAAAATAAACGCCGCAAGTGTCTTTTGATTAAGTGCACATTTGAAAAATGTATTTATCATTCAGTCTCTTGGTGTCTTCGACAACTTATATACGTTTGCCTTATAACCTCAATTTCAGATTAGCAAAAAAATGTTATATCTTCAATGCAGATACGATCAAGGACTTGTGTTGCAAACCAAGGGGCGCATTTCGAAAATTTTTTGTAATACTGAACATTAATGTGCGCAGATAAGTGATTTAATAAGATGAATACTTCTGCCGGACTGGTGAGTAATTTTACAAGTAATTTAATAAGGCGTGCATAGGCGTCGTTACAAGTCTGACTTTTGTGGATTCTAAACAAACATTCATGAATTTAAAAAAGCCATAATTATGGGTTATAAAGAGCGTTCTTTTAAATTTGACGTCAAAGTTGAAGAGTTCATTGTGAACATACCACAGCAGCTGTTTTAACGAAATGTTACTTTGCGTTTGTTGTCATTTAGTAAATTGTGTATTCCATTAGTGAAATATCGTAAGTACAGTACAGTTTATTTTAATATTTTTTCCCGCTGTCGATCATGTAAGTCTGTGATACAGCCTTAGTAACAAAGAGTATAAGTCGCTTATAATATTTATTTGCTGCTTTCCCTTGACAACGGAACTTAATATTATTATGTAAGTTGCTAGGATAATATAATTAACAACGCAAGATGCAGACTTAAACGTTATGTTTATAGTTGTGAGTGTTTATGTGACATGTGACACTCACAGGTAACACAACCCAAGAAAGGGATTGAAATCAACATTAATCCTGGTGACAGGTGACAAACCAAACGACAATCTCTGTCAGACACAGAAATGGCGATTACTTTGCGACGTACCCTGAGGGAAAGCTAACCCCAAAACAAGTCAAACAGACGCAACAGTCAGTAAAGAAATTTTCAAATGTGATTCTGAAACTGGTCCTCAGTTTACCAACAGTTATGAGCATGCTCGAGTGCTGTTAGTGTCCTGTGCGAACGACGTTATCCTAAAAAGAAGGGGTCCGTTGGCTATTCTCTCAAAATCAAAACCTAACGTGGATACAATTGCTAGCCGACCAACTGCAGTTTCGGAGACGGTGTGTACAGCTCTTCAAAATACTCAAAACGGTCGCCAATGGATTTTTTATCAAATAACGGCAAGTGTATCTAGGCATTCAAACGAGAATACGTAAACTCAAGTAGCACAATAAATCTGAAAGAGAAGCTCAACTCAAGTACAGGTCGCAGTAACAAATAAAGCCATATTGCAAATATCCTACTATAATGTCAGCATAAATTCATAGTACAAATATGTATCACAATATCGTTTCAAAATAAGAATCGTAGATTACTACGATTAGCAATATACAAATAAGGTACCTTTGACAAAAATTGTAATACCTACAAATTCATACACATAACAGCAATAACATAAGTGCACACATTGTACACATTACATGCCTCATGATCGGCACTCCGGCACTAGTTGCTGTAAAGGGAGAAAATAGGTCCACGATAACATACAAGAAGTATAAGGAATTTTGAAGCGAACTAAAATACTCACCCTGGAAAGATTTCCAGGCAATGTGTGACGCCACGTGGTCGCATACGGATTTCTCCGAAGGCGTTGGAATAAAACCTTCATCATAATGAACTCGGGGACATCAAAACCACTCGAAAGTGTAGGCTTACATTTCACAATCAAAAACCAACAGCAGCCTCACAAATTCCACCGAAGTTCTTCAAACACTAAACCACCATGATGTCGACTTGCCGGGCGAGAGCGGAAAAAAACGCTCCAAACAAAACGCGAGTCCAAGATAGTTTCCAAACAAGGTCACCGAAATAGGAGTGCCGCAAGCGCGCGAAATACAAAACGGCGTGATCACAGACAATCGTGCGAACAGATGCGCAACAGAGCGGACTGAATACTACAGAATGCGAAATTGAAAGGCGGCGCAAATGAAACGTAACAACGAGCACTCTCAAAAACGGCTGAAAGATGAAACCCCTCAACTTCAACTGTGGGAAGAAGGAAATCTTCAAGTAAGATTAGCAAAGGATATGGTGAAAACCTCCAGAGTGGTAGTATGGACACCCACTTATCTACTGGAGTTAAGGAGCCCGTCAAGATCTTGTGACTCCTAAAATTTCAGAACAAAAATCTGGAGATTGATGAACGGAGAATTATCTCCAGTAGGATCGAATCGAAAAGTACCACTTTAGTCCTTGCGATAAACAAAAAGTCTCTGATAGAGCTCAGCAAAGTGGGATAAAAAACCTATCTGGGATTAACTCAGATAACCTTCAGGACCTCAAAGAAGCCTGAAAAACCTGTACATGCTGAGGGTACTTCAAGTGAACCTCCAGAACAGTAAGGCGGCAACTGGCAGTTTAAAAAAACGACTTTCGTGATCACTATGCAAAAAATAACATTCATATCCTGCAAATGTCACACATGAGCGTAAGGCTAAGATCATAAGTGTGCGTAGTACTTTGAATAATGTTTAATAGCAAAAAATTCTTAAAAGCCGCAATTTTAAACTTTTTTTGGGTCTGCGATTCTAATAATGTAATGACGTTTATTAAGTCGTTTGTGTAATAGTACGATACACAAAATTACGGGCCAACTTGATGGCTTTGGACAGCTCTATAAGTTGTAATTTTAGTCGAATTTTAATTTATAACACGTGTAATTGTAGGTATTGTAAAGCTCTACAAGTCTTATAGAAACTCCTTTTTCGCTAAGTAGAACGAGAAACGAAATAAAAGCAAAGAAGCGCGATCAAAAATCTCGACCTTTTCACACTTTCTTTCGAGTTCGATATCTTGACTAATATCACTCGTTCGTGGAAAAGTAATTGAACATAAATTGTAGAGCACAAAAAGGTCGTGCTTATTTTCAGAGAACCGAGATATCTCAAAAAAAGCACGCGCACCTTTTTTTTAAGATGGCCGAAATGGCACATAGAAAATCTTGGTCGACAACTTGAAGTTAAACTTTGCCGGACACCCCCAACACTCCAAAAAAAAAAATCAAATTTTAGTTCACTTTCAAGCTAAAATGACAGTGACCGGACTATGGAGCTATTTCGAGTCCTTCGAAATTTTTATGAAAAGGTAGAACAATATTGTTTGCTGTGAACTAGATCATAAGTCATCTGAAAGATAAGATTAATAAGAAACAAATCAAATCTTATAATTAAGAATAAATAATTACCTAAGAGAAGATAATAATTTACTATTCAAAGGAGCTGAGAGGTTAACTAAACTGTCAACTCGCATTACTTATTATAAAAATCTACCTTATCGGCAATTTTAGAACATTTAAGTGCATTTCCCAACCTGGACAAGAGTTCTGACGTTCGAAAAGTAATTTACTGAAAAATGCAGAAAAATAATTAATGAAACATAATTTACACCGAGCAATTTAAGAAAACAGAAAGTATATAACCATCAATATTTGTATTCAGAAGTTAAGTCAATCTGATGTTTACGTAGTAAATGTTTGTGTAAGAATATCTGGAAGGTAGTTTTGACAAAAAAAGTATTTTTACAGAATCATAAATCTCACACATCATCCCGAAATATCTAAACACATTTTTAGTATTTTGTCATTTTGATAAATTCATTCACCGCTTTATTTCAATTTTGGTTTAAACAAACGTATGTAATTGTCAAACGGGTGATCTGACTCGCCATTTTCTTTATCTTTTAGAGAAAAAGGAATAACAACAACAAAAAAATGATATGTCTGCAAATCTCGTTCATGGCAACTGTGGCACAGTTATCTATGAATAAATACAAATAAATATTTCAGTTTTCTCATTTTGTCTTGGTTAATTCCTGTATGGCCTATAACAAAGGAATCAGCTAAAAAGGCTTTAGGTTTTTGGAATAACTACAGAACTAAGACGACCATGTTTTATTTATTTTTGGATTGTCGCTCATTTTGTTCGTATTCTTTACAGTTATTTAAAATCTCAACTGTGAGTCTCGAAATTTAACAGCTCTGTATATTTAAAGGGTTTAATGGTGTTATCTATTGTTATAGTATTGACCCTACTTTGTAAGCCAATATTATAATAATAGCTACTAGACTGCTAAACTACTCCTATCCATTCACTTCAAAATATTTTAAATAAAATATTTGCCCTAATTCCAATTTATTTAATCAAATCATTTATTTCTTTGACTAGCTCAGGTTTTAACAAACATCTTATCTCAGGTAGGTACTTGCATTAGAAAAATTTATCAAAATAATTATACAAAATATTTGGTTATTCACAAGTTCTTTCAGAATGATTTTAGATATTTCAACTGTCATTGTCAAATTACTAATATGAAACTAAAGCTGAATTTATATTTAATCAACTTCAACCAGGAACACCACTTTACGGTGTAACAATGAATTAAACACTGTTAAAGTGTCATGCTACAATCCCAATAGCCACCCAGCTCTTCTAGACGATAGATCCTTTATTACATACAACTGCAAATCCAAGATGTAATCTTCTTTACAGCTACCAGCATGGAATCCAATCCTTCAATTCCATTCCACAAACACTGACCCAAATGATGAGTTTCTGACAGCAAGTTCAATTAAAATCCAATTCCCAGATGTCCTCGACTAAACTGCGACTTGTATGAACTCACACCAGCAACCCCAAGTTCAGATTATAATTACTCCATTAATAACTTTATGCCAGCATACCCATTCAAATTAGTTACAGATATCTGCATATTGACAGAAAAATTCTATTACAGCTCCTACAATCATCACTGCTAGAACTGACTCCTTTCATCAGTTGCAATATTTGTTATTCTCTCTTAATCACAAAAATGGTCCCCTTCTTCACATCAAACTTTGTTTCAGTTTTAAAATTCGCTTTTATTTCATTTACTTCAATTAATTGTGTCCTTTGCACCCTCATATATCCATCCAATAATAATGCAGGGTTTATTTTGTTAATTTAAATCGATACACAATAATTATGTTCAAATTTTAGAAATCAAAATAAGTTGTTATGCTTAATAATAGAATTCACTACAGCAATCCTCAATTTTAATACAATGTTTTAAAACTAACATCTTGGATTACTTTCAACTACCTACATACAGTATATTTTCTCAATTAATCTGACAAATTCCAAGTAATTTATTCAAATATTAATTCAGCTTATAACTTTCATATTATTTCAGACTAACTTATAGTTTGTTCTAATTATTTACCTTTTTATTATAAATTGCCATCTGTTAACTTGAATAACCATTCATATTAATCCAAAAATACTAATTTTAATTTAGTTTTTAGAACATTACTTTTGTATAGCTATTCTGTTTTATTTTCTGTTTGACTTCACTCTTGTACTTTTAATAATTAGATAGTGTGTCCATCCAAAATACCTTAGTATCTAGTAATTAATTAATTTTTTTTAACAATAAATCACACTATGTCATCTTATTACAGATTCGTTTTATAATTACAATTTGAAAGAACATCAGGAATAGTAAAGCTTCGAATGTCTTTTGTCTTGAGCCAAGCAAAGAGGCGTTTCTCATATTTTAAACATCCAAAAAGCAACCAATACCAAGCAATCGAAGAATTGCGCTATCGAAATTCCGATCTCCTACCGCCAGTCGAAACCTTGCACCCCATAAATCTCCTGCCAATGACGTCCTAGTCGTAATCGTTCTAATCGCGGATTTGATCAGGACCACACCACATACCGGTTGTATGAAGCTGCAGGTAAGTCACCTTCTGGAGAAGCGAGAGTAACGCGTGGGGTCAATGGGCCATTACCTCGAAATGATTGAAATCAACAAGGAGAGCCTTAAATCGGTTATTTGTCCTGCCAACACCTAGGGGCACGAAAGGACAAGCGCTAGATTGCGATCGCAGGTAGATTAGGATAAGTGTTTTTGGGATTGTTTTTCGCGGCTTTTTTAGAAAAACGAGCCGGATATGTGATATCTTATGGATCCATTCGATGTTATTAATGGGTTGTAGCCATTAGCATTCATTCGTTAATAAAAATGCAACTTTTTTGTTATAATGATTTTTTTAATTAGTTTTGTTCTTTGCAATACGAAGAAATCTTAAATTGGTTGTAAGATACATATTTAATTTAGATAACCGTGCTGTAGAGAGATATGGCTCATAAAAATATCCAGTTAAAAATTTCAACTTAACAACAAATTTTACAATTGGTATACATAAAATATTCATATGAACGTACACTTTATTGAGAAGTTGACCAATTGTATACAAAGGATGTGAAACGAGCAAATTAGTTTTGGGTGTTTTTAATCGATTCAATTCGACCCGATTAGACAGTAGAAATAAAATCGATGAATCGAATCGAACCAAATTCAATAAAATCAGATGAAACAAACCAAATTATATTATAAAATCGAACCGAATCATATACATCGAATAGAATTTCATAAAATTGAATCGAATGAATTTTCAGAAAATCGAAGTGAATCCAAGTTAACAGAATCAAATTAAATAAAATGGAATTTAATGTAGCAAGAAAATCACGATTTATTTACTGAACCCCAATTTCATTTTGTAGAAATTAAATTCAATATGCATACACATAAACATAATAAAAAGGAATAGGCTTCCATTTTCAGGCCGGAAATCGATGTAAGATGGGAGTTTTTATTGGGCAATTAGTAAAAGCAAGAAATAAACTTTCAACGAGCTTTAATATAGGTGATGCCTAAAATTGTATGCATTTTCGACTTTTAAATGATTAGGTTTATGTATTTTATCTTAGTATTGCACGAAACAGTTTATTCGGAAATGGTTCCAGTGCTTATATTTATTTGAACTAGCCCCATTCATAAGACGTAATTAAAGTTATCGTTTCAAATTAAAGGTGCATGGAAAAAACATAAAAAAATACGGATAGAAATTGCTTTCTGTGGAATGCTAGAAGTAGATGTATATTCTGATTTAGTCAAAAAGATGTTTAATCTAGATTAAAAATAAATGCCAAAAATTAGGTGTGGCCATCACACGACTTTTTTTACTGCGTAACTTGCATACACACATTTCAGTTGACACTGACAATAACTAAAATATTTAAAGCCAAAACAATAGTTATTTATGTATCTAATGCACGAAACCACACTTTGATGCTTGACAATGCACCAAAGTGTTTCGCAAACGAGGTGCATACAACATCTTTTTCTACAGCAATAGATTGGGGGATGCCAGTAATTTTTTGGCAAAAATCGATCAACCGGAAGTGATACTTTACTCTTATTTTTTTTTTGCTTTAAGAAAAATTTTTATAATAAAATTCTTTAAAATGAAATCATATATTATGCAATTATCTACAACTTTTGTTTAAAAAGTATATACAGTTTTGTGAAAAACTCTCAATTTTATTTTTACAAGCAAGCTGCGTAGTAAAAGAAAGTCGTGTGGTGGCCACACCTCATTATTACCATATCAAAAAATTCAAATTTCGCGAATGGCATATTTTATATGGTTTTAAAAATTTTTCATTCTTTCCATCGGCAGGTATGAAACTATATATTGCTACAAACAAAGTTAATTTTCCGTCGACCTCCCTATAAAATGTGATTTTACGGACGCATTGACGTACCAAAAATTAAACTTTTTTGGACACAATTAATTTTTCGTCCGCAAACACTTTTCGTCCGCAAACACTTTTCGTCCGCAAATACTTTTCGTCCGCGAATGCTTTTCGTCCGCAAACACTTTACGGCCGCACTTTACAGACGCAAACGCTTTTCGTCCGTAAACACTTTTCGTCCGCAAACGCTTTTTGTCCGCAAACGTTTTTCCTCCTCAACAACCCTTATAATTTGGACTCTACTTTAATTTTTTTTTTCAAATTATGACAGTCGACGGAAAAATTTAATATGCACCTCGGACGATAACTGCTTTTTATGGCCTTGCCTGATTGCAGGCATCGTCCATAAATAGCCAATTTTTCGTCCTAGATGCATAAATAACTATTAAAACCTAGATGCACTTTTTGTTCTTTTAAAAGTTCATGACCCTAAAACCTACCTTGTTGTAGATATTTTTCTCGCATATAATTCTTCACTCGACTAGCTCAATACTACTCTCAATCTGCAGGGTAACTGTTATATGATATCTGACAAGTCACTGCAGTCTATTACAATGTACTTAAAAAAATTAAATAAGTTATAATTCAGCAGATAATATCCAGATTTTATTAATATAAACAAATTAAACCTTCAAAATGACAATTATCATATTTGTTCTTTAATCCAATTTTATTCCATAAAATACGAGTATTAAAGTAATTGTTAATGTTTATTTTTAAAGTAGCTGGTACTTCTGACAATTCAAACAAAATTTGATGATAACACTTCCAATAATCAAATAAATGTATAAACTTTACGTTTACACAACCATTCTTAATTTTTAAATGTAAATTTAACGAATTTAGACATTTCTATAGGCAATTTTAATCTTTTGAATTATTATTGTTCGTAGCTCAGTACTGAGAATTAAGTTTAAATGGACCCACTTTGCGTTTGTCACTTTTTTGCGAAGTGTCTGCAATCCTCTCTGCTAGAATTTGCCTCTGGTTTCTCTTGGCTCTGCAACTTCTATGTTGATATCTTCAAAGTATGATGACAGTTCTTTTATGTAGATAACGTACACTAATAGTCACTTTTAACAATGTTTAACCTGGATTCTACCCAAAATTCATTAGCTTTACTTTGAATTCTGGAAGAACATTTTTAATAACCGTCAAATTAAATTGTCAAACCGCCAGCTTCTATCTTTTTAAAAACAAAAACAATTGGTTATTCTTTGTCCTGGCACTCTTTTACAGAAAAAACATTTATTAATTATCAGCTGAAATCAATTGATTCTGGCAGAAGTAATTTTTTTATTTTAGCAATCTGTATCCAGGCCCGGCATCAGTTGTGTTGCTTGCGAGCTCGAGCAACACACAAAGCAATATGAGCACCACACCGGACTTCGGGCGAAAATAGACAAAATGCAGGCCTAGATCTTGTCCATAACAGACAAGCAAACAAAATAATTGGCAACGCTATGCTGTTGCTGTACTCTTCTACAGTCAGTCACAATACTTGCAGTGTACCGGCCAAGCATTATTAGTTCACTAATTCGTACATTCGTATGGTGGTTTGTGTACCTGATTTTATACACTTACCTGTGCTGGAATGTGCGTATCACATCTTGTTTTTTTATAAGCCTAGTTGTGACCAGTATTAATCATAAGACTGCCTCTTCCGTTTCCATTTCCCTCTATCTTATGCATTTCTCGTGTATCTCAGTTCTGCCACTCTTCTTATTTCGCCTTACCACCTTGTGTTTGACTTCCCTCTTCTCTTCTTCTTCTACGTTCCATGGTCTCCATTGCAAGATCTTGTCATTCCTTTGGGTCATCTTCTATACGCGCTATATGCCCAGTAAAGTCCCATTTTAAGTTGGCTATTCTTTGTATGATGTCAGTTATCCTTGGTTTTTTGTCTGATCCAATCATTTTGCTTTCTGTCTCTTAATAATATTCCTATCATAG
Source organism: Agriotes lineatus (assembly GCA_940337035.1). Classification (NCBI taxonomy): domain Eukaryota; kingdom Metazoa; phylum Arthropoda; class Insecta; order Coleoptera; family Elateridae; genus Agriotes; species Agriotes lineatus. The sequence goes on from OW679200.1 coordinate 133,913,482, forward strand.
ATCTCTCCATCGTTCTTTGGGTTATTCGCAACTTATTCACTATTATTGAGTGAGGGTCAATGTCTGTGCTCCATACGTCAGCAAAGGCAGCACGCATTGGTCAAAAACGTTTGTTCTGACGTATTGAGGAATATTTTCTATTTTTGAGGATATGTGCCAGGTATCCAAACGCAAGTCATCCTAATCTTGTATTTTGCTCTATTTCTATGTCTTTGTTTGCCTTTCCTGTTTCTATTTTTTGTCTAAGATATACATATTATTTGCTATTTTCTATTTCCATTCCATTGGTTGTTATTTGTATTGGGGCTCATTATTTTCATCTTGTTTATATTAAGTTTTAGTTCTAATATATTTTATTAGTTTTCTTTTAGTTGTATTAGCATTTTTGTTAGATCTGTCTTGTCCGGAAGCAGAACTATATCGTCGGAAACCTAAGGCAGTTGATTCTTTCACGGTTCTTACTTTTCTCCATTCCAGATTCTTCAAAACTTCTTCCAGGGCCAGGGGGTGATTTTGTATCCCCTTTTCCAATTTCCGCTTTTAATCGGTATTTGTTTTCTGTTTTCATGTAGTCTGATAATTGATTTTGCTTTCTTATATACGGGGTGTGTATAAATTGACTAAAGAACTACACGTGGCGATGTTGGTCAGACAATTCTGAATCCAAAATAGTAATACTAAAATGTTGGATTGGTCTTCGTGAGCCCTCACGAGCTGTAGATAAAAAACGTGTTTTTTCAGGTAACATACATTTCTGTTTCAAGTATGTCAAAGTATCGTCATGGAAAGTTGTTCAAAATGTAAAATTATGGCCCCATGCAAAATTTCAAAAATACTTTTATGAAACCGTGTTACCACAAAAGTACTTCATCTAGTACACACGGTCTCATAAAAGTAAGTCGATATTTGTTAAATTTTGCATGGAACCATAATTTTACATTTTGAACAACTTTCCTTGATGGTACTTTGACGTATTTGAAATAGAAAATATACTTCCCAAAAAAAAACATGTTTTCTATCTATCGCCCGTGAGGGCTCACGAAGACCAATCCAACATTTTAGTATTACCATTTTTGACTCAGGATTTTTATTACCAACATCGCCACCTGTAGTTCTTTCTCCAATTTATACCTTGTATAGATTTTGTATCTATGGTCTTTTCGTGCCTTGTCTAATTCCTCCATTATTGCCCAGTGTTCTACTGCGTCAAAAATGTTTTCATAGTCCGCAAGTGCTGTAAGAAGTTCATGATTTTTCTGTACTAAGTATTTTTACAGCTAAGAGATGGTCGCATGCACTATGTCCTTAACGTTTACGGAATGCTAGTCCAACTTTTTCTCCATTCTGTTTGTTTGTGATTATACTCAGAAACAGTTTGTATATCTTGTGACATAAAGAAAGCTTATTCGCCGATAGTCTTTTAAAAGTGCTGAGTCGTCTGTCTTGTGAACAAACAATATTGTTACGTTAATTCAGTTTTCAGGTGTGGTTTGTTGTTTCTTTTGGCGTAACTGTTTCTTACGCTTGTTTGGTTATTTTAACCAGTAGATCATCTTCTCATGGAGCTTCAATGTGCCAAATATTTAGGACGATTTGGCATTAAAACAATTTTTAGCCAATCATTTTAAAATGTCTGCTATTTATTCTCTTTAGAGGCAAGAGCAACACAGGGCAAAACACAAAGATGCCGGCCCTGTATGTATCTATCATTTTTAAACGTATTTGAAACTTTCCCTGATTATAAACAAACCGTCACACTAACAAAAGTAAGTTATAACTTGATTATGTGTAATGTAAGCCTTCTCTCTGCTTTAAAATTTCATTTTAGGTTAAAACGAAATCACAAACTTGGAATATTGTTTTTATTGAAACCTTGCATATTTCAGCACGTTGCAACATTCTGCAATGCATCTCATGTGAACAACAAACAATTTTGAACAATTCAAAACACTTGGTTTGGGCCTTGCTTTTTATGATTGTTTCTAAATTGACTGGAAAAAACCTAAGCAATGAATTTCTTGAAAAAGATTTGATACTGAGATTATTTCGAAAACTATATACAGTGTGTCCACGATAAGGAGGGATCTCGTTAACAGTGATGATGATGATGATGATTCCCATTATTCCCCGGGGGGACATAGGGTGGTTAGAAATTCTTTCCACTGCTGCCTGTCCTCTGCGATGGGTTTTAGCTGTGCGAACGATTTCCTGCTTTCTTCTGCAACAGTCCTCTTCCAGGTCGTTCGTGGTCGTCCTGTCTTCCTTTTGCCTTGCGGATTCCATTGCAGTACTGCTCGGCATGGTTCTTCGCGGGTTTTCCTTAATGTATGTCCAAGCCAGCCATATTTTCTTTTTTTTATTTCATTATTGATATCTTCTTGTCCCGTTCTTGTCCATAACTCTACGTTAGAAATTATTTCTGGCCACCAGATTCGTAGAATGTGTCTTAGGCACCTATTTACGAATGACTGCAACTTACTTTTGATTTTGTTAGTTACGCACCATGTTTCTAAACCATAGAGTAGCACTGGTTTGACCGTCGCATTAAAGATTTTTAGCTTTGTTGACTCACTGATATTACTTGCCCGCCATACACCTCCCATGGTCGAAAAAGCTGCCCTTGCTTTGTTTATTCTGTGTTGCACATCTGTTAGAGACCTTCCTTCACACGACACTATGCTGCCCAAATACACAAATTCACTCACCACTTCTATGGAGTCACCCGTCACTCTTAAGTCACTCGCGGTTGTTAGGTTAATGTTAAGCACTTTCGTTTTCTCTTTGTTAATTTTTAGTCCCGCTTTTCGCGATTCTTCCTGAAGACTGTTAACAGTAGGAGATACATATTTCGTTAAATGAAAAAAAAGTTGCGTAATTAAATTACTAACAAAATGAGCCTAGAAATTCTTGATACGATTTTTGAGTTCTGTTAAAACCGAATTTTCAGATTTTAAGTTAATATTAAATTTAGAGCGAAACTGATAAAACGTTTTCATAGCAACTTTGCATGGACTTAAAGATTACGTCATTAGTTTTTATCCGACGTTTCTTCTTCGAGCAACCATCATCAATTTTATTTTTTAAATACGGCCCATATTTTCTGATGTAAAATTTTAGGAACCTTTTTTTATTATAAATTCAACAATCTACCACACATTATGATTTAATTACGTTTCGAGTCCTTTTTATCATCAACAACAAAATTTCGGATGCGGACCTGTGTCCTAGAATATTTCATACGTTGTTTCAACTTTTGTAATTTAATTAAAAGAGTAATGAGCTACACTGCATGTTTTTAATCCTTAATAATTGAGTGTGGTCTTGAAATACACATAATTTTCAATAAAAAGTAATGTATTCATTGATTTGTTTCTTCCTTATAAACAATAACATTAAAATTAGAAATAATACTAGATGCATTACTTTTCTCTTTAAATTACAAAGCTGAAACTTTTTATTTTGATTGCAACAATGCAGCACACATTATGGTTTAATTATTACGTGTCAAGTCTTTTTGGAGATTATCAAGAAATTGTTGACTACAGACCATATAGCATTTCATACATTGCTTTAGCTATGTATTTTAAAGAAGAAAGTAATGAGCTTCACTGTATGTTCTTTATTTCTAATTTTAATTATTGTTTATAAGTAAGAAACATATTCAATAAAATGATTAATTACTATTGAAAAGTATATACACGGTGAATCATAAATGGCGGACAATATTTACATCACACGATCCTGCATCAAAAACTGAGCAAAAAATTCTATAAACGTTTTGCTCGGAAACGTTTAGTTTTTGAATAATTCAATTTTAACAACAGTGTGTGGTCAGTCGTACTAATAGTACAGTAAAATTAGTTCCAAACCAGCGAATCCAAAAAAACTAAGGTCTGACTGTCAGAAGTTATTCATTTCCCTTTGCTGTAAATGCGGTAAAAAGTCTCCGCCGCTAGAGCGTCGCGTTTTGGAGGGGTTTGGGGGGAGGTGGCAAAACAGTATGTTTTCTAATTTTTTTGCAAATATCTGGGAAACCCTTCAGTTTAGAGCTTATTGTACCTTATAAACTTTATATCCTGGCAAAAGGAAAGAATCAACTTAAAAATCATCCTGTATAACTCAACTAGTGTCTTCCTCTAAAATAATAGGTTTTATTATTCGAAGTTGCTACGAATTTAATAGTATGTAAAAGTGTCTTCCTTAATAATATACAAATGATACAGGAAAACCGTTTATTTCATATATTTAATACAAATTAATATTTATGAATGCCAATCGCGACCGCTTGCCCTTCAGCTCATTCAGAAGTGTTCGCCGTTCTCTCCAGTTGTGGATATCCCATTTCACAGCTCTTTCCCTCGAATTTGAGCTCCAATGGGTTGTGGTCCAGCAAAAACATTCACAGCTGACGTCGGGAGTTTACAAGTACTTGAATATTTATATGTTGCACAAAGTATAAACTTTTGATTGAAAGGGTCAAGAGAGATCCTTGAAGTTTTAAGATTTTAAAACGACATGGGAATACCATAAACCTGGATCATATATGATTTTACTGAACAAGGCCCACCGCGCGTTTCTGTAGAAGAGAAATGGAATTCTATTTAAAAACATCCTTTTATATTAAATTTATCAACTTTTTAATGAAACGTAGGATGATATTAATCTTGTCTTATTTGCTCACTACTTTCTGGTACTTTTCAAATTATTTATTTATTTAGTTAGTTCCTCTCAACAGATGTACAACCAATTACAGAGAAGAAACATTTTCGTTAGAATTAAATTCTTCAATCTTTTACACAGGGTACTATTCTCTTCTTGTCATTTATACTTAAAATACACCTCACCTTGTAATTACCCTTTATTTCTGGTTAATAGAGTGACGTCGTGCACTAACGCTGGACATTGATGTCTTTGATATTAGTCCTGATCTACTATAACTTTTTTCAGCATGATGTTAAAAAAAGTGCTGTCGAAATTAGACCACCTTGCTTTAGTCCAGCTCTAACTTAAAATTTTCTTGATAGTTAACTATTCACTCTTATCCTGTTTCCATTAACGTTAAGAAACCTAACTTTATAGTTGGGTATGTCAAGTACATCCATAGCTTTAAAAAATAATTGTCTGTTGATACTATTATAGATTAGTCTCAAATATACAGAATGCATGTACAGGGTGTTATTAAAATCAACCGTGTCACTTCTGAAGATACTAGGGGACGCTATATGGAGTCGAAAAGTCCCTATCCATATTAGACTTAGATGCGTAGTTTTCGTAAAAACTAATGTTGAAAATTAAAAAGAAAAAGTTGAGAACTGCTGTACTTTGCCTTAAATTGGAGGCTTAACCCAGTGTCTTAAGTTAGGCTAGGAAAACAATTGTCACGTACGCCGTCTACATACAAAATTTATTAGTTTTTAGAACACTTTTTAAACGCAGTTTAATAATTTTAAATCAAACAATAATAAAGACAAAATATCGACGCACTACAACACCAGCATCACCAGAACATTTACCATACACAAAAAACATATCAGCGTACTTCTGCACGATGTACACTGTTTGTGGCACATCCGGATCGAAGGTCCAATGCTTGTAGCCTTCTCAGTTTTCCGATATTTGGAAATCTCCTGATTGCCAGCTCGCCTTGGAATTTGTGGACTGTATGAATTGTAGGTTTCACTGAATTATACACACGTTGAAAGCCGGAAATATGTTACTTTATTAGCAATAAACAACACATTGAACATTTGAACATTTACAAGAATTAGCTTCCGTAGAGCGGACCGGTTTGCATGCTGCCACGTTGACAGATGAAACGTAAGTGTTTTTAGAAGCGGATGCCGGCCCGGCAGTCTACTGCGCACAGTATGAATTCAGAATGCAAGAGAGGCGGCAAAAGTTTATAAAGTCCTTAACATACCGCCCGCCTTGGAAAGGGTAACCTTTCAAATAAAACAGTACAGAGTTGACATGTAAAAGCTAGAGTAAAACATGTAACATGAACACACATATATACAAAGCATAATAGTACATGGATCTTAATCTAGTACAAGAAAACCCGAACAATGGGGAGCCAAAGGCTTTACGAAAACTGCGCCGAACGATAACGCACTAGTTCACAACACTAGGTAGCGGGCACAATTTGGCGAAGGATCGTTTCACGATCCCTGACACAGTGTTCACGGACGCCACACGCGTAACGCCGTCAAGGCCAGGGTGCAGCTCGGCGACCCGGCCTAACCTCCACTTCAGAGGGGGTAGATTGTCATCCTTGATGAGGACCATGGAACCAGGCTGGAGGTCCGAAAGATGCGTGCGCCATTTGGTGCGCTGTTGGAGTTCCGAGATGTACTCTTTACTCCATCTCTTCCACACATTCTGGTGAAGTTGTTGTATTCTCTGGTATTTAGACAGCCGAGACTCGACTATCTCAGTTACGTTGGGATCAGGCAGTGACACCAACGGACGACCAATCAGGAAATGAGCAGGAGTCAAAGGCTGAAGGTCGTTTGGATCAGAGGACAAAGGGGACAGGGGTCGGGAGTTTAAGGTCGCTTCCACCTGTGCCAACAAAGTGCTAAATTCATCATAATTTAGACTAGCGTTACCTATAACGCGACGTATGTGATGTTTGGAGGACTTGATTCCGGCCTCCCACAATCCGCCAAAGTGGGGACTGTGCGCGGGTATAAAATGCCAAGCTACTCCGTCGTTCGCGACTGATTCGGAAATAGAAGGGTTTTGTTCCGCGAGAAAATTGCCTAATTCGATTAACTCGGAATTAGCGCCTACAAAGTTAGTGCCGTTGTCTGAGTAGACATGGAGCGGTTTGCCTCGTCGAGCCACAAACCGGCGAAAAGCCATTAAGAAGGTTTCAGTAGAAAGATCAGCGACCAATTCAAGGTGCACTGCCTTTGTGACGAAACAATAAGCTGTAACTCGTTGTAAGCGAGCGAAGCTTGAATACTGATTGAACGGAAATGGTTCAACAGAGGTTACAGGAAGACTCTGAACTTCTTTTTTGAATTCTGGAAGCTCAGCACGAACATGTTTGGAAGCAGGCCAAGATGCCTCGCCTTCGCTTAGCCAGGTGGGACCATGCCACCAAAGGCTTAACAGACCCAGCGGGTCAAATATCTGCGATCTTTCAGACAAGATGCTACGCTTGGTAGCCTTACTACTTGTAGAATTTGAAATATGGGATATTTCAGACAAGCTGCTACGATTGGTAGCCTTACCACTTGTAGAATCTGAAATATGGGATATTTCAGACAAGCTGCTACGCGTGGTAGCCTTACTACTTGCAGAATCTGAAATATTCTCTACTGATAAGAATCTTTTTTGAGCGATTTGCAATGAATCACCCAATACCTCTACAGGCTTCTTGAAAGGGATAGAGACAACGAATCGACCATTCGCTTCTCGTTGAGTATTTTGCACGAAATCTGCCTCACAGGCGTTCTCTTCATTTGTGCGGACCTTTTCCTCTGGGTAATGTTCGAGTTGCCAAAACCTAGCAACGGGATCAGAAGCATCCTCGATCGTGCCAAGATTGCACTGTACAGGGTACGCAGAAGGAGGGCCTGTAGGGCCAGAAACAATCCAACCAAAACGAGTCTTTTGGAGGATGGGAAGATTTGGGCCTAGACCAATTTGTCCAATACAAAGGAGCTGCCAGAAAATGGGCGAACCAATCAGAATGTCGATGGTGCCCGGTTGGTCATAGGACAGATCTGATAACTTGATGTTATCAGGAACCTTGAAGCTGTTTCGCTGGACGCGAAAACTTGGGGTAACACCCGTAATCTCATCGAGAACAAGACAGGATAGGCCAATGCCGTATGAAGTGTGAGGGGCTTGCAGCTTGATATCACACCTAGCCTTGATTTGAGAAGTGGCTTTACTTAAGCCAGAAACAGTAACGTTGACTTCGCGAGTTGGAAGCTTCAACCTTTTACACAGATCTGAACGTATAAAGTTCGATTGGGAACCGGAATCCAACAGGATTCGCACAACATGAGGCGTACCATCATCAGCGATGAGTTTAGCGGTAGCCGTAGGTAAGAGTACCTGAAAAGCATTCGAACAGAATGCCGAAATCGATTGGTTTAGTTCAACAGGGGTTTCTGCCGACATCGCAGATCCTGGTTGACTAGAAGAAGCGTTCTGAGGCTTATCCTCATGAAGAAGTGTGTTGTGCCTTGATTTGCACTTTCTACACGTATATTTGGAGCTACAAAGGCTCGCAAGGTGACCCTGAGTTAGGCAATTAAAGCATACGCGGAGCTCTTTTGCCTTTGACTTTCTGTCAAGAACAGACATCTTGACAAACTTATCGCATTTGTACAAGGAATGAGATCCTTTACAAAGTGGACACGAAGGGGTACCTGACACAAATGATTTAGAATGTACCTTGGAAGACTTTTCGGGTACAAGCTTGCTATCTTTTACCTCTAGAGTTTCTAGAAGCTTTGCTGTATTTTGTAAGAATTCCTTGAACTCATCAAGATTAGGCAGGTCAGAACTTGACCGGTTTCTAAGGACCTCCCATTCACGAAATGTAGTGGGGTCCAGTTTTTTAGAAACTACATAAATTATAACAAAATCAAGAAGCTCGCTTTCGGTAGCTAATGATTTGATTGCTGCAAAATGCTTGAATAACATATCGCTAATCGTACGCAATTTAGTTGCAGATTCCTTACTGCAAGATTCAAGCTCGAAAATGGCCTTGAGGTGGTTATGAACCAGAATTTTTGGATCATTGTATCGATTGCACAATGCCTCCCAAGCTAGAGTATAATTACCCGCAGTAAACTCTAAACTTTTTATAATTTGGCTTGCATCACCCTGTAAACTAGCCTTTAAGTAATGCAGCTTTTGAATATTAGTTAACGCTTGATTCTCATGAATTAAACTAATAAAAATCTCACGAAACTCTAACCATTCTGACACGTTCCCTGAATATTTGGGAATCGAAATGGCAGGAAGGCGTACAGCTTGATTATTGCAATGTGAACTGCAATTTGAATGCGTTGATCTTACGCTACCGTTAGGAGATCCAGCACGATCTGGTGCAACATCAGATTGTTTGTTGTATTCATTAATCAAACATTCAGCTTGTGAAATTGCAAGAAAATAAGAGTCTTCAAATTCGACTTGTTGCTGCATTTCAGATTCTACATCCTCACTGGTTTCTAAAATTTGTTCGTGAACCTCATAATATTCTGATAACAAAGTGGCTATAGCATCCAATCTTTTCTGCAATTGAACAATCTGAGCGCTAGATAAGAATTGATCTTCATCATAAATTGTTTGCAAAGATTGAACATGATTTGCAAAACGCGTAAGCTTGCCTTTAATAGAGCCACGTGCTCTTACAAGCGGATCTATAATTGTTGAAATTAAAAACAATTTAACAGGTCGAAACTAACTTTTCGTACGCCTCTGGCGTGAATTTTGTACGCTTCTGGTACGCGGACCCAACGGGTCAACTATCTGTGATATTTCAGGCAAGATGCTACGCGTGGTAGCCTTACTACTTGCAGACTCTGAAATATTCTTTAATGATAAAACCCTTTCGCACGCCTCTGGCGCGAATTTGTTTATAACGCAGACAGCGCTTGCTAACAACGCGAGAAACTTGTAGCTTACGACGCAGAAAACGACCCCGGTACAACGCGGGATGATTAACTTGTAACTGCAGTATGAAACATGCAGGGGATATCGCTAACAAACGTAATAGCTTGGCATTTCACGCAATTAAAATGTTTATATGACTCATAAACCATTTGTTTACGCAATAATACACAGCTGAAATTAAGCACACATGCAAACACAGACGAAATAAACCAAATTTATGCATAGGAAAATCAGGCTTACATTGATATTTGTGTGTGCCGCCTTGCCGGTTTTCTGTTCCTACTACCGTCTCGCTCGCAGCTGCAATGCCCACGTGCACGAACTTGGCGCTAAACTCGGCGTTTGGCTATCTACCGTCTGCTGTCTTCCTTCCTCTCGTTACGGGCACCGCATGTGCCCTCTTCGTTCCACGCGTTGCTGCGAAATTGGAACGCTGCTTCCTTGCGGCCGATTACATGCGATATGCAATACAAAACTGAATATGCTTTTGTACTTGCCAATGACCAATGTTGTCGAATGCTGTCGCGATCCTGGCTCTGTAGGACCAATGTTTGTGGCACATCCGGATCGAAGGTCCAATGCTTGTAGCCTTCTCAGTTTTCCGTTATTTGGAAATCTCCTGATTGCCAGCTCGCCTTGGAATTTGTGGACTGTATGAATTGTAGGTTTCACTGAATAAATACACTCGTTGAAAGCCGGAAATATGTTACTTTATTAGCAATAAACAACACATTGAACATTTGAACATTTACAAGAATTAGCTTCCGTAGAGCGGACCGGTTTGCATGCTGCCACGTTGACAGATGAAACGTAAGTGTTTTTAGAAGCGGATGCCGGCCCGGCAGTCTACTGCGCACAGTATGAATTCAGAATGCAAGAGAGGCGGCAAAAGTTTATAAAGTCCTTAACATACACTTTTACTACAAATGTCAAACGCTCAATTATTTATTACATTGACATTAATTAACAAAAAACATCAAAAACATAAAAACGCAGTAGGTACCATACAGCGGTTCACAAAATTTGCGGTACCAATTATTTCAATAGCGAATTCTGAAAAAAATATGCTTCTAAGTCAAACATGGATTCGGACTTTTCGACTCCATATAGGGTCCCCTAGCATCTCCAGTAGTGACACGGTTGACTTTAATAACACCCTGTATATATAAACATATTGCGATGAACACATTTTAAGCCGTTGTGATTATAATATCAATTGATAATGGTGTGTATATTGCATGTCAACTATTATTTTATAAAATGTTCTAAAAATGTGCTGCTTTAATTTATGTAAATAATATAAAATAACATTGGCCTTGATAATAATCCGTAAAACTGTTTTGAAAATAGTGTTAGCCTTCATTTGAACAAAATGTAACCAGATTAGGCTTGGAAATAATGTAAAATAATGTAAGATCGAAGACAAACAATTGGGGAATGGAAGCCAAGCTGAAAGGTGTTGTTAATTTGGCTTCCCCAATAAATAATTATTAAATTGTGAATAAATACTTTTTACCCAATTTAGCGAGATTTAAAATTAATTGTATATCCTGTGGGTATGCTGTAATTGAGTGCATTGATTTGTAGCACCTCTAAAAGTGTTTGATTTGTGCATCGAGTGTTAGCTAGTATTTCGGTAGCTGTTTTAGAGTTTCGGGCACTGTAGTCGGAGCGTAGGGAAGCTGAAGGTAGGCAGTGACCTGTATAGAAAGCAGTGGAGCCCTATGTGTGGGCAACGGCGTGAGCTGGAAACAGGTTTGGTGTCGCAGCGGTCGATCTACAAGAATCGTTCTGCGAGAGCGTTCAGCGGCTTGGATCGGCAGGCCAACGGAGAAAGACGAAACCAAGCATCGTGGAATTTACTAGGAACTTGAGTTAAACCCTAATTTCGATTTGCATTAAGTGAATTTTTTGGTGGCGTCGGTTTTATGAGAACTTCTGGCACAAGCGTCCTCTGAGTGTTTTTTATTTATAACGTGTATTTACTTACGGCCACTGTTATCACCTAGGCAACCCTTTAATTATGTAATCACTGGTAATTGTCAAATATAATGAACTTGTTTTTGCGGATTGTGAAATTGAATCGAAATATTTGAATTAATTCTTTCCATGATGCGCTATATACCCGCGAAAATCGTTGCGTTTCGTGGGTTTCAAGCTTCGAGTTATCCTTGGGTCTCATGCTCAAGATTTTAATGGATTTTTACCCCTCGCCCTTTTGGCGAATTTTGGCGTGTTATCGACGTTTTTGAAAGTTGTTCTTCTATTGAGGTGAGTTTTTACAGTAGTAATAATTTCTTCTCGGGAGCAATCAAGGAAAGTTGTATCATGTAACCTTCTTGCGATTTTAACTGTTATTCAATCTTTATCCTATGTGTGCAGTGCGTTCGTGGATTAAATGTAAGCTTGTTTGTAACGTTATACTTAATTGTTTATTGTTTGTACTAGTAGACTAGTACTGTGAGCTTAGCGTTGTTGTTTATTGGTTGCACCCGGAGTACGTATTGTGGAACCATGTAGTGACTATGATTTTATTTAATTATTAATTATTTATTGAATATATAATTTGACTGTTATATAGCACTTGTCACTGCGACCGTCTTATTTCAAATATCTTGTGATTGATTACTGCTTTTGAGTTTATGAGTTCTCTCTTCTATCTGAGCACATTCGTTGTATAAAGACTCGTTGGCGTGCTCAGAATTTAATTGTTCCAGTAATCTTGTAAACAGCTGCACATCATCTCCAGTGACTAGCTAGCCAGCTCCTCAAATGTGCCCATGTAGTCTCGTAGTTAGTTAGAAGTATAGAATACGGTTCGAAATTTGGTATCTGCCTTTACTGTTGTAATTAGTTTACGTTTGGTAATTATTTGTTTAATTTTTTGCTACTACTACTAAATGATCACTATCCGCATCAGCTTTTCTACGCTCTTAGATTTGTAATCGAATTTTCGCTTTTGTTTTCTATTAATCGCATATTCATAGATTGTTTTTAGTGTAGCTAAATATACAGAATATCGTGAACATACGACGCTGCAGATAGTACGGTGTAATTAGTCCAAAAAACGGCCTAACCTCAACATCCAAAGTAAAAGTTTCCCTCCAACTCCAAATTGTTCTATACATTCCACATATTGTTTGGTAAAAAGTTACACCATTTTAAGCGTCGGGTTTGGGGGGGGAGGGGGGAGAAGTTAGTAAATTAGTAGTTTTTATCAGTTGTTCTTAAATATTTCGAAAACTATGCGGTTTACTGCGAAAAGTGTTATATATAAAAATAATCTACATTAAATTGCGAACAAAAATGGTCCTGTGCATAATCTTGTTAAAGTGAACGGTTCCAGAGTTACGGAGGGTGTAAATGTAGAATTTTTTTTTAATTTTTTGGAAAAAATATGACATCACTAAGGAAACTATTTTTTTTTGTTCTGCTGTCATTTTTGTTATTGTTCGTCGTTAGAATACCGTGCGAACTATGTGATGTCATAGTTTTTCCAAAAAAATCTAAAAAATTTCTACATTTACACCCTCCGTAGCTCTGGAACCGTTCACTTTAACAAGATTATGCACAGGACCATTTTTGTTCACAATTTAATGTAGATTATTTCTGTATATAACACTTTTCGCGCTAAACCGCATAGTTTTCGAAATATTCAAGAAAAACTGATAAAAACTACTAATTTACTCACTTCTCCCCCCTCCCCCCCCAAACCCGACGCTTAAAATGGTGTAACTTTTTACCAAACAATATGTGGAATGTATAGAACAATTTGGAGTTGGAGGGAAACTTTTACTTTGGATGTTGAGGTTTGGGTCTAATTGCAGCGTACTAAGAGCCATTTAGGCTGCAATCACAAAATTTCCTCCGGTGATAAAAGAAATTCAATAGGATTTTAGATAGATGTATACAGTGCTTCATTTAGAAAATGCAAACCGAATCAATCACATTAAACACAACCAATCCTTCAATGCAAGACCAGCTATAACGACATTTCTCCTTTTACTTATAACTTATACCTTATCCCACCTCCTTTCAGGTTTTATTTTAAGCAGCTTTGAGCTCCTGGCAATCGTTTAAAATACGGCGTCGTCACCGTCCGGCATTATTTTTCGAAAAAACACTGGCCGCCACCTTCTCCCTACAAAGACCAGGTTACGACTCCATATATCAGCATCAGACAAAACTCCGCGTCTTAGAAGAGCTTAATCTGTAAGCTCACAAATCGGATTACGTGACGTGATGGCGACCTCGTCAGGATCCCCAGCGACAGACGCATTCCAAACACCTTCCAGGCCGAGGATTGTTTTTGTTGCGCGCCAAAATCGTAAATATTTAGCGACCTACCGATGGTGGTAGTTCAAGGCTGCGCTGGTACTAATGAACTATTATGTCCGCGATTATGCCTGGCCGTAAATTATTCTCAGTTTCCAACTAGGCGATAAATTTTCGGTTTATTTTTGAGCGTTTTGTTTAAACTGGCTGGCTACTATTCAATTAGGTGCGATTAATTAAATTCTAAGGAAGTATAGGCGTAACGTATTCAGGCGACAGAAAAATTAAATTCCATATAAATTCAGGGGTCACGCAGCTACGTTCTTTTTCATAACAGCGAGAGGTGTTTTGAAGTATATTTACATATAGAAATATTTAGATAACTTCCAAATATTTTAATTTAGTTTCAGTTAGAAGCACTGGAAACCTGTAAAACTCATTAATATTTTAAAGGTCATTAAAATTTTTTAAAGATTTGTTATTTTTGAATATTGGTTTACGTTTATGCTTATAAATATCTGACAATTTTAAATTACCACGCTGCTTATGC
>OW679200.1:133927968-133956025 GCA_940337035.1 Agriotes lineatus
TGAATTATAATCATTGCAGATCATCCGCATTTTTAGCAATTAGAGTTGCATCGTCCGCGTAAAATATAATCCGTATTTCCTTTCCTCCCATTTTGTATCATTTTCTGCAATTGTTTAGTGTTGCCTTGATAATCTTGTTCGTAACTATATTAAATAACAGAGCCTGATTCCTTTTGTCACTGACATTTGCTTTGATAAATTGCCTGTGTTAGCTCTGATCTGTGTGCGATTAGTTATGTATATATCTTTAACCAAAAAAATTAATATGCTTGGTGTGTTATATTCCGTTAAGATTTCTAATATGAACTTAAGATTAAAGTTATCGAGCGCTTTTTGAATATCAACATAACATGGAAAAGCCGGTTTGTTAAATTCTAAAGCTTTCTCAACTATTTGGTGGATAATAAATGTAGAGTCCGTAAAGATTCGAAATTGAGTTTTCAACAAATCTTCACGTTTTAGAGTCCCCTGAACCCAAAAAACATGTTTTTGTTCATTGGTCTGTCTGTCTGTGTGTGAACAGAATATCTCAAAAACGAAAAGAGGTACGTGTTTTGTACTATCTAGATGCAACAGCAAGCTTTTGAAGAAAATCGCATAACCGGAAGTATGGTGTTTACTCTTTTTTCGATCTTTTCAAAAACGATTGTAACAATTTTTTTCAAACTTTAAATTTTTAATGTGTATTGATGTGAGATACGTGATTATCAAGTTAAATGCCTCTAAAATTGGTTTCTTGTATTTGTTTTCTTTTTTGTTTTATTAACTCCTATTTTAAAAAACGCCCGGTACATTATTACATCTTTTAATTCAACTTTCTATTTTGCAGGTTTTGTATTTTGAAAATTTTGAAAATTCCAGGATTGATGTTACAAGAGGTAAGATGGACTAAACATTTTTGAATTTTATTTGAAGATTGTGGGATTCTAAGAATATTTTCAGTTTTTGAAAAAACAAGTCGGCCTTGACAGTGAAGCGAAAACTATTTTCTTTTCAGGTAAACTACCTTTTTTGTTTATGATACGGCAACATTTTTAATAACGAATAAAAATAACTAAGTTAGAGCTAAAAAAAGTTTAGAAAGATAAGTAGTGCCTCTTACAGTCGAGTCTAGTTTATATATTTTTTTATTAGTGCAGTACATAATAGTAAGTACGTATACCAAAATTCAAATCGATATCTCTACATTTGTGGAAATTAACAAAAAAATAAAAAATAAAAAATTTAACTTCAAGGCCCTATAATTTTAATCGATGTATTATAAACCTAAGGAATCTAGTACTAATCGGTATCCCATTCGTTTTGGGACACCCTGTATTTTAATACCGTTAAAAATAACCTTGTTAAGTTTATTTCATTTAAATGCATATCGTTTGTATCGTTAAAACGATTATTATTGCCGTTTAAAGACTAAACCTTGCGTCTTTAACTCGTTAAAGAGTTATTTTGATCAAATAACTTTAGTTTCGTCAACTTTTATTCGCGGTTGCGCGATTGATAGCTTATGAAAATAACGTCCATTATTCTAGCTACAATAACTTTTACTTTGATTCAAATTACTTTAATATTCTTTAAGCGAATTGCAATCTTATTGAATCCATGATGTCACGTTTAATGAACTCTGAACTCGATAATATAACTAATTTTTTAGCAACAACGAGTATTAATATCATTAAAATCATTGTAAACGCCGTTGAAACCACTATTTCATTGGTTTAAATAATTCTATATTTCTTCTAATCACCGTTGGTTTCTGTTTATGACAACACTTCGTTAAACTATGCTTTAACTACTTTAAAAATAACTTTATTAACTGCATTGCAATCAAATATATATTGTGTCTCTTCAATATTGTATGTATGTATGTACTATAATCGTTAACCTCTTGTTACCTTAGCGGTGTAGAGGCTGGTGCTCTGTACGCTAGCATCTGGCGGTGTAGTGCTCAACCTGCCCCGAGTTACGAGATACAAAGTTGGAGCGCGCCTTTCGTGCTTGAGTAAAACCATTGTGTGTCTTGGTGTGTGTTGACTTTGTTACTATATCTCTTAGGTCTGTGGTTCTGAGTAGAGCACAGTTAATTTGGTGCCCAACTGTGTATTATCTTACCGAGCCCGGTTCAAATCACCAAGGCTGCGGAAAATTCCGGCCCTCGCGGAATTCCAACCGAGGACTTGCTTAATGCAAGGCAAGCGCCTACCCATCTGCCCTACTCGGCTTCTTTCATACAATATTAGTGCACCTTAAACGCTAAAATGTTGTACCTTTTACTGGTTTAAAAGCTAAAATAATTTTAGTTTGATTCAAATTACTTTAATATTGCTTAAGCAAAAATGTATCTAATTTAATCCATGATATCTCATTTAAAGAACCTTTATCTCTATAAAACGGTCAAAATCTATTTAGCGACTATTAATCTCATTAATGTGACTGCTAGTCTCGTTAAAATAACTACTAATTTCTCTTAAAAAACTGCTCTTATAAATCTTAAATCCTGTTCATACAAACATTTTGTTAAAGTAGGTACTTCTTAGTCTCGTTGTGCTGAAATTATTTAAAAAAAAATTAAACGACCATAAACCTCGTAAATATCAATATTTTTAATCTCGTTAAAAACATTTAATTATGTTAATTAAATTTAAACGACCTTAAATTTCGTTAACATAGTGTTACTCTCATTAAATTAAAATCTTGCATATTTCATTTAAAAGGCGTAACATTTAAAAATCATAGCATTTTATTAAACGACTTTAATTTAGCTAAGGCGACTATTGATTTCTTTTAAGCTATAATGAGTATCTTTAATGTCGTTAAAATGACTATTGTTCTCGGTGAAATGAGTTTCAATGTCGCCCAAGCGACGTTGAATGCAATGTAAGTCATATGTCGTTTAAGAAACATGTATCTCAATAAAACAGAAGTGTTTGTTTCATTTTGTACCTTTAAAATAGCTGTTAATGTAGTTAAAATAATTTTAATCAATTTTACTAGAGTTAAATTGGCGTAATTTGTTTCTCATTATTTCAGACATATATTTACGTGAGATAAAAAATCAGTTAAACTGCATTAAATTTCATTTTTCGTTGACCGCTTGTTAATTTCAATATTAATGAATAATTTTTCCTAAAAAAGGATGTATTAATAGACGTCATTAATACACTATTTTTGATTAATACACTCTTTTTCATAAATTAACTGTTTTTTAAAAAGGATGGATTAATAGATCTATTAATACACTGTTTTTAATTAATACACTCTTTTTCATTAATTAACTGTTTTTGTGATTTTGACGTTTTGATGATATTTTGCATGAAGGTTAGTTGTATTAATCAAATTTTTCACTACAAAAAAAGGTTTTGCGGTCAACGAAAAAATTTTGTAATCAACTCGTTTGTTAATGGGCGATTAATAATCTCAGCTATTAAAGACACTCACTCGCTATCGCTCGTTTGTGCTTTAAACAGTTTCGATTATTAATCGCCTTCATTAACACACTTGTTGGTTAAATAACTATTAAAATAATTTTAAATCCAGTGAAAACGACTTTTATATTGAATAAACTTAAACGACTAAGTTTACTTTAAACCTTGTGTACAAGATACTTCTTCAGTTGAATTTAATTTAATGGATTTTGGACCTTGAAACGAGATGAATTTTGTTTAAACAGATTTGTTAATTTACAGTTAAATCGACCTCTAATTTCGTTTAAGCTATTCGTTGTCTCAGAAACTACTTCAAGAGAAGTGGGAAAGAATACCAAATGTTTATACATCTGCAAATTTAATAAAAAATTACGTATAGCATGTCATGCCAGCATTTAGTATTCTCTAAGCAATTAAAAATCGGAATTTTCCGCTGCTTCTAAGAAAACTCGGTTAATAAAAATGTACATATTTAGAGAGCTGCTTCCATACGGTGATGCATTATTCAAACAGTGAGAGCAAAAGCCTTAACTACTTCACCTCGGTTCGGTCTTGCAGTTCAATATTTGACGTACTGTACCACATCTTATTTTTATTTATTTATTTACATTAATTAATGGAATATGTTGAATTTTTTGTATCAGCAATAAATTCTTATTTTCAAAAATGAAATATAAAATATTGTGTCATATGAAGTTAGATTTTTGTGCTTCCCAATACTTTTAAAATCTGCTAAAATAGGTTTAAGGTGTCAAAAGACGTACAATAATTAAAACGCAAGATGTCTTCTATATATTTTTTGCATCATGCTAGTAATAGAATCCATATAGTCATTCTTATTCTGGAAATTAGAAAAATAATTGACCCAAAAGCACTTTGAAAAAAAAATTAATAGATAAAATAATGTAGGTATTGATTACTATACAGTAAGCAATAATTAACAAATTGGGCGATTAGTTCTCCTCATTAAATTAGGAAAAATACAAAAGTTGTAAATTTAAAAACGATGGAAAGCTTATTTAATCAGGACATCTAAACATATCAGCATTATTGCAACATGTTGTGTAATCAAATGTAGAATAACTTTGTTATAAATGTCTCTAAGAAAACTAAATTTTATTTATTAATAATCTTCAACCTTGTTCTATTGCAATCAAAAAAATAAAAGTTGATCTCACTATAATTAACCGTACTCTTTAGAATGTTATTTACCATAATATGCCTGTATAAACAATACAATTACTTTTATTTGTGTTTCAGTTTTTTGGGATTGAACTAAATTTTTTCGTATCTATCCTTCACTACATGGTAAATACGATCATAACAACAGGAACAAGACAGACAGCGCTGGGATAATAAAACCGGGGCTCGTAATGACAATTTTAGACTTAATGCTATCCTCTTTCTTCAATTATCAGTCGGCACAAAGGCCTCCATTTTTCCCGAGATAGACAGGCCCGAATGAAAGACATAAAACGCTTTTATGCTGTTGCACCCTTTCAATCCAGACTATTAAAAAATCCGAAGAATGGTTGCATCCTTAAGCCGCTTAGAGACGGTCCGATCGAAATAATGGGCAGCTTGATACCACGTCTAGCTGAAAGCCCATGGCGAAACGTCTAAAGAACTTTCGCTTTATTCGCTCGATGCAGCTTCATTCACGGTGCATCAAAGAATAAAACTCTGCTCCGAGGCGCAGAAGACAGATTTGCCTCTTTATCCCTTTTGGTGGCGAATGACAAAAAATACTTTACTTGATTATGGGGATCAACGTTTAAAATCCGCTAATTTAATCGATGCTGGGTCAATACCTAAATGTTATGTTTCGATGCAACACAAACCGCAAATATACTTTCGCAAAGTGAAATTAAATGTGAACGCAAGACACACTTTGCAAGCCTGTAATAATGTGTGATCTTATCAAAATTATTTAAAAATAAACATACATGTGCAGGGTCTCCAGGGTTTCAAGCGCCTCCTATATTAAGATATCGTAAACCATAAGCGATAAATAGTCACCGTTCAATGTATGATTTTTATTTTATTACAAAAGAAATAATTAGTCACATAAAAATACTTGCAAAATGAAGATGCATTCTTTCATTTTTAACATAGAAGAAATTAACGTTTTACCCACTTGAGTTTTTCCACATCAACAATGACACAGTTTAATCTTGGAAGTTGTTTATTAAACAATGACAATGGCCTTCCAAGCTTTAGAAATCAACAAAAATTCTTCTTAAGGTTATTATATTTATGAATGCGCTGTTAAAATTGTGGATAAAAATGAAGCAACCGAAAGGATGTGTTCAATATCCACGTCGCGTCGCAATCGCGTAAAGAAATAGAGAGCCCAGATACGAAAACTGGAGAGAAGTCGCAGGCATAAGTAATACAGTTTCTAGTATTTACAGTGACATACGCCGCAGAACCATCCGTGGCAGTTGAGCTGAGTCGGCTGAAAGGGGATAGTAGGAAACTTCCTCTTACTGATTCTTTTTATTCAGCACCCATTTGGTATATTACCAACATAGTCCCTTGTTATGCCTCTTGCTGATATTGCAGATGACGGCGCTTCTTCTTCTTCGTTTTTAAATAGTTGACAATAAATGAAGGAGTTCGTCTTCTTATGGATGCCTTGTGCCCAGTACCACCTTGGCATGTTACCAATGCAATCTGCTCTTATGCCACTGTGTTACCGATTGCGATATCTTTTCCTCTTCTTTTCTAAATTACTAAGGATAAATGAAGGTGGTTCTTCCCCCTACTGATTCCTTTTATTCACTACTACTACAGGGGTAGTAAAAAACACCAAACTACTACCTTGGCATATTACCAATGTAATCGATTCCTATATTTTTTAATGGTATTGGAGATGATGACGTCTTTTCTATTTATTTTCTAAATGTTTGTATTTTTGTTGATTCTTTCTGTTCAGCATCACCTTAAAATATGACCAATGTAATCCGTTCTTAAGTCTCTTGGTAGTATTCTTATATATCTTGATGGCATTGGACATGGCAACGACGTCTTTTAGAGATTTCGGGTAATCGGTGACGGCGATATGTATCGTATTGTTTCTCTTTGTCTAGTACCACAATGGCATATGATCAATGTAACCGATTCTATGTCTATTGGTGGTATTAGAGATCATGGCGTGTTTGCTTCTTCTGTTCTAAATCTATGCAATTTGTCATATGACCAATATACTCGGTTTTTAGGTCCCTTAGTGGTAATGCAAATGCCCATACATTTTTCACTTTTTTTCTAACATCTGACAACAGATAAAGGCACTCTTTCTCTTACTGACTTCTTGTGTTCAGTACCATCTTGACATATTACCAATGTAAACGATTGAAGCGGTTCTTTCTTTTTTTGATTCCTTTTGTTCAATATTACCTTGGCATATGACCAATGTAATCAGTTCTTATATCTTATGATGGTATTGAAGATGAGCACGCCATCTCCCCTTCTTTTTATATTTATGCAATCTTGTTGATTCTTTCTGTTCAGCATTACCTTGCCAAATGACCAATAGAATCTATTCTTAGCTCTCTCGGTAGTATCTCAGATGCCGATACATATCCCTCTTCTTTTCTGAATTTCTAGTAAGGGACGAAGATGGTCCTTCGTCCTATTAATTCTTTTTGTTTAGTATAACCTTTGCATATCACCAATGTAATGAGTTCTTATGTCTCTTGATGGTATTGGAGATGATGATGCGTTGTCGTCTGCTTTTCTAGATCTTTGAAATCTTGTTGATTCTTTCTGTTCAGCACCACCTTGCCATACGACCAATATAATGTGTTTCTAGGTTTCTGGGCGGTAGATGCCGATACCTGTGTCTCTTCTTTTCTAAATACCTGGCAATAGGTAAATGCACTCTTAATATTACTGGTTTCTTTTGTTTAGTACCATCTTGACATACTACCAGTGTAATCTGTTCTTATGCCTCTTGATGGTATTGGAAATAATCACGCGGTTTTTCTTCTTTTCTAAATTTTTGTAATCCTGTTGATTTTCTTCTGTTCAGCACCACCTTGGCATTCGACCAATATAATCTGTTTCTGGGTTTCTGGGCGGTAGATGCCGATACCTGTACCTCTTTCTTTCTAAATGTTTGGCAATAGAGAAAAGCACTCTTCCTCTTACTGATTTCTTTTGTTTAGTACCACCTTGACATGCGACCAATGTAATCTGTTCTTATGCCTCTTGATGGTATTGGAGGTAATCACGCGTTTTTCTTCTTTTCTATTTTTTTTATTTTGTTGATTTTTTCTGTTCAGGGCCACCTTGGGATATGAGCAATATAATTGGTTCTAAGATCGCTTGGTAATATTGCAAATGCCAATACATTTTTCTATTTTTTTCTAGATTTCTAGGAATAGATGGAAACGATGCTTCCTTTTTTTGATTCATTTTGTCGGGTATTATCTTAGCATATTACCATAAGTTACCACGGACATATTTTTCGATTCTTTCACAATACTTATTACCATGCTATACTGCTACATAGAGCAACATATGCACATCCTATTTAAAATTTGCTGACAATGTAACGTGATGAGGCCTTCTCTTATTTTTTTGCATTCTGAAAATTTAATACCCAGTCTAGGCCAGTAATTAAGTAATTGAATTTATCGTGAATAATTTCAATTGTCACAAGTAATTTCAATACGTTTCAAGTAAATTAAATATTTTAGAGTAATTTAATTACTCAAAAATAATGAGTACTTGAAAGTACTAATTAATTACCTTCAGAAAGTGATTGTCAAGTATATTTTAACAAGAATGGCAATTACTAATTACAATTACCGTATTTTGAAATGTAATTCAGTTCCAAGACAAATCAACAAAAAGGAATTTAATTACAAAGTAATTAATTACTGCCCAACTCTGTGACCAATTGAATCGGTTCTTACATCTCTTAATGGTATTGGAGATGACGATACTTGTTCCTTTTCTTGTCTAAATATGTGACAATAGATGAAGGCACTATTCCTCCTACTGATTCCTTTTGTACAGTACCATCTTAGCATATGACCATTGTAAGCACTTATTATGTCTCTTTCTGATATTACAGAGAATGGCGTTCTTAGGTAGTTTGGTGGTAGTGCAGGTGTCGATACTTTTTTTTTTTTTAATATCTTGCAATATATGAAGACTCTCCTCTTTTTACAGATTCTTTTTGATCAGTACCACCTTGGCATACTACCAATGTAATAGGTTCTTATATCGTTTGATGCTATTGGAGATAATAACGCGTTTGCTTGTTTTTTTTCTAGATGTTTACAATCTTGTACATTTTTTCTGTTCAGCACCACCTTGCCATATGACCTATATAATCGGTTCTTAGGTCTCTTGTTGATAATGCAGCTGCTAATATATATATTCTTTTTTGTCTAATATCTGGCAATAGATAAAGGCACTCTTTCTCTTACTGATTCCTTATATTCAGTACCACCCTGACATTCGACCAAAATAAGCGGTTCTTATGTTTCTTGATCGTATTGGAGATGATCACGCGTTTTCCTTCTTCTTGTCTAATTTTTCAATCTGTTGATTCTCTATGTTTAGCAACACCTTGGCATATAGCCAATGTAATTGAGTCTTCGCTGTCCTAGTAGTATTGCATATGCTGATACTTTTTACTCTTCGTTTCTGAATTTCTGAGAATAGATGAATTATCTGTGTCCGGTATTATCTTGGCGTATGACCAAAGTAATAAGTTCCTATGATTATTGGTGGTAATGTAGATACAGACGCTTTGTTTTTTTCTTTTCTACATTTGCGGTTTAGTCGAAGGCGGTTTTTCGTTTATTGGTTCATTTTGTCCAACAAAATCTTTGCATATAAACAATGCAATCGGTTCTTATATCTCTTGGTATATACATTGGTAATAGGAGACTTCAACTGCAGAATCGGCAGTCAGATAAACGAACCGGAAGAATATGTCGGAGAACATGGACTAGGAATTAGAAACCATAGGGGCTCGATGATGGCAAATTTTCTGGAAGAACAACATCTTTATAATGCTACCACCTTTTTCAAGAAAAGACCTAATCGTAAATGGACATGGCGCAACCCAGATAGGAACACTCGAAATCAGATAGATTACATACTGGCCAACAACATCCATATGATACATGACGTGGACGTACTGAACAGATTTAAAAAGGGCAGCGATCATCGCCTGGTGAGAGCACATATCTACATAAATACGAAACTTGAGATAAAAAGAAAATGAACAGACCTTTATCTAAACGTATCAGCTTAGACGAACTAAAAGAAAATCCCCATCGATTTCAAATCTTACTAACGTATACCTCTTGGTGGTTTGCAGATACTTAACGACTCTTTTCTCTTCTTCTTCTCTAAATGTCTGGCAGTACTTGTAAATGAAGGCAGTCTTCGTCTTATTACTTCTGTTATTTCATCACAATCTTGGTGTATAGCCAATATAAGCGTCTCTTAGTGATATTGCAGATTTCAGATTTATTCTTCTTTTCTAAATCTCCGGCAATAGTTCAAGGTTATCTTCCTATTACTAGTTCTCTTGGTCCAACACAGTGTAAGCTACCACCAAAATTTTTCAATGTAATTATTTTAGTAGTGCTTTTTTCAGTTATTGAAAACATAATCCATCAGTTGACAACAGTTACGTCAATGAAATTATAACAAAATCTGTAGTATAATTTTCTGCTGCTCATTGCTATTTTGTATCGTTCTAAGATGCTATCTAAACGATCAGCACCTGTTATTTGTATATTATACTCTGAAACCATTTTACGCGCTGCTTAATTGTTTTCTCCATTTATCCAATTATTTCTGGTCTAACCTGTAAATTTTTATTTGAATTATAATCTATTGTATTTCGAATTATTTCAATTTATTAGTTCGCTCATTTCGTACCGATTCTGCAAAACCCAAAAACTTATAAATGCTTATCGCGAGGTCGCAGCGTTCAGCTGTTTTTCGTTAGTGGCCGCATGCGCTAGGATTCTTTTCATGCACCTCGACGAAGAACCTTGTTTCTAAAAGGTCCCGTTCGTACTTTCTTACGCTACGACGATTAATTTTTTAAGGGCTGATGTATTTGATTCAGGTACGATTGAGATTTTCTGCTAGCTATTCTTGTATTAACTATGTTTCTTTAGCTCTTAATTGACAGTTTTACCTGACTTAACTTTCAACACCGGCTAATGTCCTACCTAGCTTCTGCAATTTGGGAGTGGCTCTGCTTCAATTACGGGCGCATCCAAGGTGCTTTTAACCACAGGGTATAGCAACCCCCAGCCAGCATTTTCCCGCCAGCAACTTATGGGCGTTGGAGGTTCGAGGTTAGTGTTACTTTTGTGGTGAATACCGCATTAAAAGTGGATGGTCTCCCTGCTTTCAAGCTGATTCGGACTGGCTATTCCGGGATTAATATTATATTAAATTATCTTCGATACTTGAAATTTAAATTCGTACATTCCATAACTATCAGTATTTAAAGTTTAAATTTATACTTTCCGTTATTACTAACATCAGTTTTAATATTTGAAGTTTAAATGCGTATACTTAATTACAATTAATATTGAAAGCTACAATTTATATGTGTAATCAAACCTTTGTAAAAGGAGCATTCACGTTTTTTGCCTTCAATAACCTGAATAGAAAGGTTTTTTTAAATGACAGCGATATGCGTATCACTCGATTTATTTGTGGTTCCAATTAATTTAATAACCTGAAAGGGGTTCTTGATCTTCGTGCGTGTGGCAACCTTCAATTAATTTGCACATTTCTATCATTATTACATTATTTATGACCAAATTATTATAATTATTTAATATTGAGTTACCATTATAGACTGCAAGATTATTTAGCGTTAATAAATAAATGCTACTCACTTGTAGTTACTAATATTATTCGAAATCATCTGATTTCTGGCGCCTATATCTTTTTTTGAAGACTTTGCAGGGTACACAGCTGGTGGTTTGAACTCACGGCCTCATCGCCGAATTAGAGCTAGTTCGGCCTGGGCGGTAAGTAAACAGTTTTTTGTAGCTTTCGTGTAGTCCGCACTTTAAGGAGGTTAATCTGCGATTTTTTACTACCATTGATTATTTTAATTAATTAACCGCAGGTCAGCTTCTTTATCGTTATAACTCTAAGAGAAATGTTGGAAATTGTATAGTAAGTCCAGTCAGTAGAGGTTTTTGCCTTACAAAAAATGGAGTATAAACGATTTTTATATATGTTGTTTAGGTCGAGATCCTAATAAAAAGTTCAAGTTTTCGACCTTGGAGGGGCGCCGCGCGGGCAGCCACCTTGGATTAAAGGTGCTAAAAACTGGCTTTTTGCAAATGATTCCGGAACGATTGATCCTACGCCAAGAAAGTCTAATTCAAAGTTAAAGAAGACAAGCTTCTTGACATTTTTTGTATATAACTATTTTTTGTAAGTCTAATATGAAAGGAGTTACAGCGGCGGAGAGATGAACATTTCTCTAAAAAATTGTGTAATTTTTCATTTTTAAATTTTTTTCTTGTATTATTTCTGGCTATTCGTTACGTAGTTATAATAATTTGATAAACGTATAGTAAACACATTTCCACATCACCATGAGGTGGTATCCCCATTGGGCCCAAACCACAGATAACCCAGTTTAATGATGTTTCGTGTTCGCGATAACATTATTTAGTTTTTTTTTATTTTTGAAGGCCCCGGTCGGTAGATGTTGACATCTTTATACGATTCTTTATCCTCAATGTTATCTTCGAAGTCATTGCTCCTGAGACTTGGGACTTCCAGTGATGAAATGTCCTCATCTTCGTCCCCATTCTCGATGTAAACTTCTGGTGCATTTTCGCATGATTGGCCATTACAGAATCTACACAGAATAGAGCACTTCATCCCACTTTCCCTGCAGCCACATGCACCGCCGCATTCTTTTTTACAATGGCGTGAAATTAATTTTAATAAAGTCTCGAGTGATGGATTCTCTGTCATTGTTACTGGAGTGAGTCCATTCGTGCCAACTTTTCAGCCCCAGTCTAGTGCATTTTTTTCAATTACATACCTACCACTGTTAGACCTGGTGAGACGTCCTAAATGCGTGATACCGTGCAGCGTCCTTCGTTGGTGGCAAAGAAGCAAAATTAAATGTGTTTCTTGCACTTGAATTTCTTGGTAACGCACTTCTTCCAAGGTATTTTCTTCCATGTAGCCACCATACAAAGCAACGAGAAAGCGTGCTTCTGCATCTGCGATATCATCTGGTTTGGCATCGTGATGTTTGAAAATGCCTATAGTGTCATTGAGTCTTGTGGTTTTCTGGACAAGCGAAAAAAATTGTTTTTCCTTGGTTGTAGACGAACGACGTTGTGTCGCAGCAACTAAACGCATGGAGAAACAAAATGTTCTCAGCTGATTTTTCATATTTAAAACTATTTGCAGAATACACTCTTTCAACAATTTTGCCTCTCCCAGGTTTGCGAAGGTAGATGTTGCTAATATCGTCAGCAGAACTAGAAGATCGACGTCTTCTCCAATGGCGAAAACAGCATTAAATGTTGAGCAGAAAGAAATCGCCGTGTTGACAATCAACACTTCAGCATTTTCTTCAGCCTGCTTAACTGTAATACAGTAATGTTCGAATGTTTTTACAGCATCGAAATCAGACGGACTTTATTCTTTTCGTTTGCTAGAAATCATTCTTGGGAAACTAGAACCGGCGTTGTTTCATCCAAAATAACATCCGCAGACATCTGCTTTTTCGATCGGAGAAGTCTTTCTGCAGTCTTGGTATTTTTTTGTCACCATCAAATGGATATCCATCAAAAACAACGACTGCATGTGCGAGTATATAAGTGCCTTATAGTTGCGTTTATAAATTAAGAACTATTCCATAGCTATACTAGATGAAAATAATTTTGATCATACTTTGTATTTCTCTATAGAACGTTATTCTGATGTAGAAAAATATTACAAACAATATAGTGTAAGTTGTTCCGAAA
Source organism: Agriotes lineatus (assembly GCA_940337035.1). Lineage (NCBI taxonomy): Eukaryota > Metazoa > Arthropoda > Insecta > Coleoptera > Elateridae > Agriotes > Agriotes lineatus. Next base: position 133,941,392 of record OW679200.1, read on the forward strand.
AAATGTACCAACAAAAATAAAGTTTAACGATATTTTGGTGAAATGTTCAACTTTCAGCCGGTGTAACTCGTTACATATTACACTTACAACAAAAATTAATATAGAAAAAATATCAACAATCTTCTCTTCTTTAACTTTACATTGAACTTTTTTGACGTTGGATCAACCGTTGCGGAGCTAGTTGGAAAAAAACATTTTTTAGCACCTTTAATCCAAGATGGCGGCTCGCGCGGCGCCCCTCCAAGATCGAAAACTTGGATTTTTCATCAGAATCCCGACCTGAACAACATATATAAAAACCGTTGATACTCCACTTTTTGTTGAGCAAAGGCATTTTTTCGTCTCCACAGACTGGACTAAGTTACGCGTGTTTTGGTTTTCTGGCAGAGGCAGACCTTTTTGTCTCGAACGGAATTAAGTCGTAAATATATAGATACTAATGAAATGATTTTATTCTCAAACAGATTTACTTGCTTTTTGGATACAGTGCCACTAGAGAGGTTGCAATTTGACAATATATTTAGTCTTTCTGTTTTCTGGTTCTGCTACTTACTCTCATATATTTAATTAATCACTACCTCTTTTTGTGTTTCCCTACCTTTGTGAGTAGTGCTCTTTTAGGGTTCTTGCTATTTTGATTAAGTTGCTACTATTTGTGTCGATCTCTGCCTTGCAGTTTCTTATATGCAGCATTCGCTCATCTTTCATTTTAATGCAATATTAATTATGGTTGACGTATACTATATCCTTCCCTGATCTGTCTGCCGATTTCAATCCCTTGATTAAATTTTATTTATTTCGACTCTTCTATTGTCATTTCTATTAGTTTATTTTCTATTTTTTTATCATTGCTTTGAATATGTCATCTGTTCCTGTTGCTTTGATATTCTGTAGTTTCTGTATTATTAGATTAATATGAAATCAATTTTCGAAATAATGTTCAATTAGGGCTTCTTGCACTTCTGCTTCTTCTTCACTTTACATATTTTTCTGCTATTTCAGTCCCCTCTTTTAATAGCGTCTTGAAGTGCTATTCACAATACGGAGAGTATTGGCTGTTATCGCTTTCCTTCTTTTCTACCTTCTGATTCGATAGTATATCTTAGTGTTATCTATATTGTTCCTTTCTATTTTATCCATCATATTATCAATCTATTCCAACATTTTTCTTTTTATCGTCTTTGTCCCTTCTTTCTTTATAATCTTCCTGGTAATCTTTCTTCTCCGTTCTTAGCCACTTCAATCTCGCTTCTTTTTCTTTACTTCAGCACCACCACTGTCAAATAATTAATTTTTATTTTCTGCTGGTCTTTGGTGCAAGATTTATTCGTAGCTTCAACACTTTTTTTATATTCCACCACCCCTTTTTCATATTCTCGACCATCCCTTTTGCTATGCTCTCGTAATTTTTCTGTTCTCTTCCTATTTCAGTATGCATATGGATTTACTGTTGTTATATTTGCTATCTTATATCTCATATTGTTTATTTTTAAATTATATTATTACTTTTTTCTAAATTTTGTGTTAATCATAAATGCTGTGCCATTTCCCCTTCTTTTATTATCTCCTCCATGTAGAAACGTGTATTTGTTCTTTGTCAATTCCTTCCTAACCTTACCATATGTTCTTTATTGCAGTGCTAGGATCCTTATACTCCATTGCTTTTTATTTCATATGCTAACTTGTTACGCAGATCTGCTCATTTACAGATGAGCACATTTCAAAAGCCATACTTAGAATATTGAATTTTTTTCAAACAACCGATTATTACCCGCATCTTATGCAATCGGCCTTCGTGACCTTTAGAGAGCATATTTGAGTTATCATTAAAATGTAGAACTTTATATATTTCTCCAAAGCGATTGATGTCCATAGCGTTTCTAATTTTTTTATTTCCCTATTGTACCAACCAATATTTTCTGCTGTTTGTGACCGATATAGAAGTGCAGGTAACTAGATATTTTTTATCCTTTTTCTTAAAATGTTTACTGATTTATAAACCTATTTCTGTATAGGTACTATAAGGATTGGGATCGCCTATAATTTTTTGAAAAAGATTATCTGTAAAAAAGCATTTGAAAGAAAAATATTTTTATAGGCACTGAAAGCCATATCTTTTCACATTCTTACCTTTGAAAGGTGACGATAATATTCTACGGTAGATTGGCGTCGCTTATTTTTTTTTTTGATAATTGCCTTTGAACGATATTAGAAAGTCGATCATATTTTTGCTAAAGTAAATATCGCATCTTTTCGAATAAGTGAGAGCCCTATACTCCAAAATCGAACATCCGGTATGAATGCGTAGACAAAAAATAAAAACCTAATGATAATATAAAGACACTTCCTTTTGTTAGCTTTTACTGTTTCATTATTGAAACCTAGTTACTACAACGTAGATGAGGATATCTTGTTTAACCGTCAATCTTAAGCCTCTTGTCAGATGCTCTTCTCCAGTGCGGCATTTTCCCAGTAATTATAGTAACGCGATAGCACGTTTATAGCGTATTAAGAGCAGCACAGCAAGCAATAATTACAAAACTCAGTTTTTCCGCTGTGTTTTAAGGCACGACCATTTGGGTGCGTGAGCGATCTGTTCCATGGCTGTTACTGGGAATTTAAGGTGTCTAATCCCGTAATTACTATGCTGCACGAGTGACTGACAGGAAGTTAGCGTTATCTGACTACAAAATCGGTTCGTACATCAGCTTGCAAAAGCCATTCTTCCAATGGCATTCCGTGTAAGTAGCATTTAATTCGGCTTGGAGTTTGTACTATGGTTGTTTTGGCGTTAGTGCAAAAAAAGACGTTAATTAAGCAATACACAACATGTGTATTGTGTACGTAATGGAAAATCTTAAAATTGTAGAATGGGTTGCAGTAATCTTCTCGTTAATTTATATTAACACCTAAATATACAGTGTGTATCTAATCGATCGTACAAAAAGTGCACTGCTATATTCTGTGCCGATGCATATTGCAGTACACACAGTATTTTTAAAAATATAATCAATATAATATTCGTAAAATTGGAAACATTGCAAATAATATGTAGATATGATGCTTATATGCTTTAACAAGGCAGATAAAATAATATTGTGCTTTACAATATGCGACGTTGTTGCCACACGTTTTTGTGTTGAAAATCGAAAAACTAAATACAATAAAAAGAACCAATTGATTAATGATATAAAACGATTCAATTTATTTAACAACTGCTCAGACAAGTTTTTGCTATGCTGTTGTTAACAATGTAATTATAACAAGTGTTAATTCTCAGCTTCGAATGGATTTTAACAGAAAAATACGTAGTACGACCGATTAGATACACCTTGTATAAATGTTTTAGTAGTCAGTTGAAGAAGTACTCCAAATTTTGAAGCAACGACGAAGAAGTATCAATAATGTAAGAATAATTGGAAAGGAGGCAATTTGAGACATGATTTTGGACCACACAAAAAGAATTTGGGAAGTATATTAAAGCATGAACATCTTTCCGTTGGACTACCTATAAATATCGAGGATTACTCTTACGCGCGGGAAGTGCAACCGAGGTAATGGGTCGCACGCGGCTTACATTACACTCCCTCGCATCTAAATATACTACACACTCAACAACCTAAACCTAAATTACAGCTGACTTAACTAATGAGTTCAAATCCATTCCCACTCCAAGAAAACTCTTGTCTTGGGCCGAATTTAAAAGCAGGTCCATTTGGTTGCTAAGCAGACTGCTAACCATTCAACCATCCAGGTGACCCTGCTAAATTATACTAAATACAAATAAGAATGTATAGGGGAAGGCAGTATATTACATACTATTTTTTTATATCGATTGAATATAAATACAAAATAGTAAATAAGAAAGCCTCTTGCTACTACTACAGATCATGTATAAACATTTTTATACAGGATCTCTAGCTAAATAGAATTTATATAGTAAGTGCTAAATAATGGAGTGTATGTGTATAATGTATTATAATTTATCTACAGGGTGTTTATAAATTGGCGAAAGAACTACACTTGACGATGTTGGCCATAAAATTCTGAGCCAAAAATAGTAATTCTAAAATGTTGGATTGGTTCTTGTGAGCCCTCACGAGCGGTAGATAAAAAACATGTGTTATTTGGTAAAGTAAATGTTCTGTTTCAAATACGTCACAGCATCATCAAGGAAAGTTGTTCAAAATGTAAAATTATAGTTCCAAATGTCAACTTTTATGAAACCGTGTAGGTATACTAACTAGATGAAGTACTTTTGTGGTAACACGGGACAATTCTGCGCATATTCTACTTAAAAATTCTTTAAAAATCATCACGTAATGGAACGCCTATATCGATTTAGATGATGTTAGGTATGATACCCCATACGGGTATTGTTCAGGGTGGAGGTTATAGTGGACTGTATGATTTTAATTTGGACAATTACAGAATACGTCTTAGGGGTGCAGGAATTAAAAAGGGGTTGCAAACCAACGGTCTTGAGCAGTCCCACACAAGATAATGTAACAATAGACTTGGTTTCGTTGGAGCAGAGGTTTGGTGAATACAGAAACAGATGTCAAAACTGTATTGTTTACTGACTAGAAAAGTTCCTATTTATATACATAAAACTATGACGTAAATTTCAAGGTTCAGTTTATTTGCCCCAGTTCAGCTAGCATTTGCACTTGCGTGTTTAATTTCAGAACAAATAGTGATAGCAAGTCTGCATAATTGCAGTTTGTTCACCGGGTCAGTCGACCAATGCTGACAGAAACGTTGACATTTTTGTTGGGCATTTCCGCTTGTAATAGTTAGCTTACGAAATGTATGCATATTTAATTTTAAAGATAAAATTATGTTTTGGTTCCTAAACAGGTATAAATCATATTTTGAGATGATATTGGTTATTAACTTGTTACGGTATTAAAAGAACTTTACGACACCCACCCAAGGTGAGCATCGCACCACGGAATCAGTCCTGGAAAACTGGCACACTTGCCCTGAGATCGGCTAAAAATAGGCTAAAGGCCACGGCTGGAACGCTCAGGGAGTCGGGCGTGAGTCACACGATACGTTCTGGGCAAGCGTGTTGCGGCATATATATATATATAGGGTAAGTCAGAATTATGAGGGCGCCACCAAGCCTGTCTTAACCCGACTAACCGGGCCTGGACGGTTAGACGGGAGCGAAGCACGCAAAATACTCCGACGATAGGATTACTCAAGAGTTGCAAGGTCAAATAACAATTTCGAGATTGCCTTATGCAAGGATTGTAATTAGGTGCCAATCCGACCGCGACTACGCAGCTGTCTCACCCACCTGTACGCTCAAAGCTCCCTCGTCCCGTAGCACAATAATCAGTACACTGAAGGGGGCGCTTATCTGAAACAGAACATGCACAAGTCGAAACAAAACAATAGTTCCCTTAACTAACAAATCATGTATTGACTCACGGGTTACAATGGGGCAGCGGAGTGCGTCGCCCTATATCTATAAATAGATTATATCTAAAAAAACACCAGCTGACGCGCGCTCTAAACCTAGCGACAGATGTTGAACAGTAATGAACAAAGTAGCACTTGTAACATAGACAGTCTGTAATTTGGAATGAATGTACAAATATGCGGGCGCGACGCCTTCTGCAGCAAACAGTAATGAACAAAGTAGCACTTGTAACATAATTTGGAATAAATGTACAAATATGACGACAGTGCCTGTAGACACAAGAGATGTGACGGGCTCGCTCGCGGCGTCCCAATACAGCTCGTACATGGGGCTTAATGCTCTCCGCGGGACAGGTACACTCGCGTTCACAGCGGTAATCAGTTCAAAGACACATACCTTAATATGTAGGCGGTTGGGGAGCCTGGTACAGTTGAGTTGCGACAGGCTGCAGTCTTAGGTGGCAGGTACATTCGATGTTCGACGGCTATAGGGATGAGTGGACATCCGCCATAATGGCGACGTGAGACGCGTCAGGACGCGTACAACTGGACGACGAAAAATGGGCCACTTTCGTTCTGCGGGACAGATCCTCGAAGGTCGAGATGAAGGGGCACGATCCCTTATTTACGGGAGCAGGAACTGGGCTCAAGAAGCACCCACGCTACGCCGAAAACAAATCGGAACTCACACACAACCACCACACGAACGCTCTCTGCAACGGGCTGCGATCAACTGCCCAGAGGGAAGCGCTGCCACAGGTCACATCGGTCGCGTCCCCACGTGACTATACCTCGGCAGCCAATCGCAAGGCGATAAGATGAAACAAATTAATGCCGGCGACGATGGTAGCACGCCGCAACGGCGTGTTTTCTAGAAGATTCGGAATTCTTGCGAGCGATAGCGCTCGGCTGCCAAAGCGCCATCAGAGGGGGGCTCCAACCGACGAGAAATACTGATCTCTCTCAACAACAACAACGGAGGAGGAGGAAAGAGAGAATCTCTCTCTTTTCCTCCTCCTCCGTTGTTGTTGTTGAGAGAGACACGCTGCCCTAAAGCCTAGGTGGCTATTTAAAATACCAAAATGACCTGACAAACTAGTAGTAGATGAAACATAGGCGTCACGATAGAAATCAGACAGTAGGTCTTTCATGGCGAGGCCAGTTATTTTTTCTCCACCAAAAGGAATTCATGATCAAATTATTTTGTGTCGTTTGACGTCTGTCAGGACTAAGGCAAAAAATTGTTAATGAGAATATCTCCACCATGCGTTGTGTAAACAGGTGTAATATAGTTTCATGTGTGCTGAAAAAATTGACAAAATGTCAGTTTTCTAAGAAGTACTACTAGTTACTTTAATTAATCTGCAGTCAACATCCATTTTCCTGGATGCAAAGGTTGATTTTACCTTAAAAAAGATGAAGTGGCCTTTCTGCAACATTTCTCCGTTCATACTATATCTCACCGGTTTCCAAAGGAACATGACGCAATCGTTCAGACTTTATTTTTTCTCTCTAAATCGTAAAATACCTTATACTAAAAACTACATAGATACAAAAACGTATATTTTTAGGAAAAACATTTATCGGCCTTGTCATTAAAGAGTTGCTGTCTGATGTGTAGCGTCACCCCTGCTTCATCCACTATTGGTACACTAATAATAACCAAATCAAATAGCGTACACTCGTATAGAGTGCCACAACAAGTATTATCCAAATCCATATGAACGTTCTATTGTTATAACGAAAAATTTTTGTTTTTCAACAAGCTTTAAAGCAGAATGCTGGTTTAATGAAACGCATTTTGATATGGGTAAGTTGAGTTAAGACGTCTTATGTTGAACTTAGAAATATGTAGTTAATCCATGCCCACATGTACACTACAAGCTTTTCCAATGCATTTCCGTATATGAATGTTTTTATTTCTGTCAAAGGAAAGAATGATTTTTTTTATTAATCTATTTGAGTATCATACCTGGACAGAACAAAGGCCTTACAATGCCAGTAGGATTCGCATAATATCAAACAACATAATAACAGCAGAGCTACCTTTCCATAATTTATAGCTTTGAAATCCCAGCCTGCAATCTGCCGCTTCTACGACTGCAGCAGCCGATTAAGATCTCAAAACTTCAACACTGAAAAGGGTTTCTGTTTGCGAGCGCTTTTCAATAGAACTATAATATTTTTTAAATAACGCATTTTTTACGCACCCAAGCGCCTTCTGGGACGCATAAATCTCAGTTTCGGATTGCATTTGCCCATAAAGGCCACACGCTGGCAGATCGAATTCGAAAAAACCGTGAAGAAAGGCCGGCTCTTAACTCTCCAGATTGAGCAAAGGATGCGGTCAGATAATCCAATCAAGGAAGTTGGTTATGATGGCTGCTTGACAGCTGCATTCAACTGCTACTGTCCCAGAATAACGAGTATAAATAAGCCGCTTCCTAGCCGGACTGTTTCGCACTGACGTTAATCCTCTGTTGTGTGTAGACGTTGTGTTTGCTCGAAATCAAAACACACTGAGGGAGGTGATGGGCCAAAAAAAAGCAGTAGCTACCAATTTGCTCCAGGCATGTTTGTTTGCTATTACATAATCAATTTGAACAGTTCTCAGAAATAAACTTAAAGTTTACGGAAAACTTGAAATATATGTTCTCGATATATATGAAAAATAACAACAAAAGAATCTCTTCTCATTTAAGCTTCGAAGAATGTGTGACCAATAACACAATTATTTTAGAATTACTTCATTATCAAGTACCTACTTCGAGCTTTTTAACAATATTAGTAATAATTATGAAGATAATAAAAATTGCACGAAATTGTCTAGTACTTGTTAGAACATTTTATAGTTAGTTCGGCATTTCTGTAATTTTTGCCCCTTTTTAGTATCAATTGTTGTGCGTCCTCTTTGCAATTCTTGTGGCGAGTATACTGACAGAACATGCCAGTTGAATACATTTTCAACGCAACAGAAAAAATGCACATATCCTAAACATAAGTAGCAGTTTTTGTATAAAACTAAAGTTAAAAAAAGAAATGTATAAAACATAGAAATCTCATATCTACAAGTGCGGATGAATTTGTCAAAATCTACAAGGCAGAGATATTAAAACTGTATTGAGAAGTATTGAACAACAATGTTGAAGAAGAATTTTAAAAATATATTTTTACAGCCGACGGTAACATAGCAGGAACCCAGATAGCACGTACGCTTACGGCAAGCTTGCTTTTTACTTAATTTACGCTTGTCATGGTAGTTTTACGCGACAAGCGTTGCAAAAGCCTGAAGCAAGCTTAGTACTTCAAGTCTTCAAGGAATGCTACGTTTTGGCAATTCGAAGTTGGCAGCGCGCATGCCTGAGTCAGAAAATCAAGAACGCAGACGGCAGACGATGCGTAATCGCTTATGCGTATCTAGCGATTTGGCGATTATAACCTAATAACGGTGTACTGGTTGATCTTGGTTGAGCCGTGTTTTAAGTTTAGTTATCAATTATATTAGGACATCAGTGAGTGGAAGCCTGGAAGATAAGTAATTTTATAGCATTTACTTTGTTTTCTCAAGTTTAAAATAAATAAGATACTAAAAATTAATAGTGGTGTTGTAACCGTTCCATTGGGAACTATTGCAGTGCTTTACAGTAATAAAACTAGTCCCTGCATGCATGATTTAACTACTGTTCGAAATCAAAGTTAAAAACTTGCGTTAAAAATTAGGGTTCATTGTACAACTATGTATCGTGACGTCACTCGGCCTTGAATATAATTTCTTGCTGCAACAGGGGTGGGTAACGGCGTTTTTGCCGCGAACTTCAACGATGATAAATTGCCAGCAACAGCTAACCAAAATACGAATAATTTATTGTTATTACTGTACAGTACTGTTTTTCCCATTATTATTATTACAGTAAACGCTTCATTATAAAGCATAAAAAGAATATTTTTAGGTTTAAACACAAAAATCGATACAATTTTTTTTATATAAAATAATTATAAACTCTAAAATTTTTCAGAAAAGGTAGTAAGCATGAGCTTTTATTTTTTCTTGCATTTCTCATGTATTTTTTGTATAGCAAGAACTTTATCAATTTCAAAAGAAAATCAAAGGAAAGTGAATCACATTTTAAAATCTCAGTAGCTAGATTGGGTTGCTAGTATAATACAAATAAAAATTTAAAAAATTCAAGTACTTTATCTAACCCTTAATGTTAAAGTGCTACTTTATTTACTCTAATATTACTTTATCCACCCTTGAGGTTAAAGTGTTACTTGATCTACTATTTTTGAGTTGATAAAGTAGCACTTTAACATCTGCTATAGAAAAAAGAATTATTTTACATTAAACCAAAGAGCATTATATGCTCTTTGATTAAACCTAAAAATGTTTAATGAACAGGCGACACGTAGCTTTCAAAAGTTCGCTGTGCTATGAATGACAACTCACTGTTGCTCTACTTTGAACACTATTTAAAGCATAGGGTATGAAATTGCTGTAAGCATATTTTATATAAAGATTCTTGCTGCATATAATAAAAAAAAATTTTATTAATAAAAATTAAGTATTGCTATTTTTTACATAGTCGCATCTGGTTCATGTTCTTATTAGGTAATCTATGCAGTAACATTTTAATATTATACTAACTTTGTTTTCTTTACAGAGATCAGCGTAGCCAGAATACAAATGAATAATATAAGTAGTATAGGTATTTTGTTATTAAATATTTGTATGTGATAGGTATGTACAGTTGGCACCATCGAAATGTGAACGAATTCTTGTTGTCATGGCATTTTTTTCTGATTTTCATTATAGTAAACAATTAAAATCAGACAAAAATGACATGGCAGCGCGAATCCGTTCACATTTTGGGCGCCAACTGTATGTACATAAAACTTACTATACCTGGCGCTGGGAACCAATAGGACAGTAGAACGTGCAAACCAAATTACAAATTACAATGCTGCCTGGATTAGTATTTGACTAGTAAATAGCTTAAAATCAGCGATACCATAATTCTAACAAAAAATCTTTTCTGTCAAGTTTGACGTTTTTCGGCGAATTTGTGTTTGATAGTTTGTGATTTACTTTATTTGTTCATTTTAGTTTTCTGTTATGATTGTCTTTGTTACTTCTTTACACGTTGTTTTATACAGAATTTTCAATTACATATTACATGCACACAAATGGCATGCTGTTTCAGTTGGTCAAAGTTTTTTTTTGTATAATAACCTCAACACATTATTTAATGTAAGTTGAAATTGTCTAATATTATAACAACCACTATCTTTAATTCTTTAGTTATTATCATTAAAATTCTGATCTAGTCTTTATAGTATTGCATTTGGGTTGCATATTCTACTCTTATTTGTTCACTGCATCCAGTATAGTATCGAAGGTTAATTATTTAAAATATATTTAGTATATCTATTATACACTTGTGTTTTATTTCTTCTGAATTGCTTAGTATTTATAACAATTTGCCTAAGAATGCAAGTATTAGAACTGTAAACGTTCAAAAAATAATCTGATTTTGTATTTAAATGACTATCTGATGCAAGTTCTTTATCATCTCTGGACCAGTTTCATCAGAGGCATTTTTAAAATTTGATGAAAAAAGTAATTGGCACAATTATCCAAAATAAGCTTGAAACATGCTTAATGAATGAGCTTAATTTAAGCTTGCAAAAGAAGCTTAATTTAAGCTTTCAAAACAAGCTTTATTTAAGCTTGCAAAACAAGCTTTATTTAAGCTTGCAAAACAAGCTTTCAGTAAGCTTGTCATGTGTAAACTAGTTTGCTTGTTTCAAGCTTGCCGTAAGCTTGCACACTTGCCGCAACAAGGTTGTTTCAAGCCTATATGCTGGTTATGGCAACCTTGATTCAAATTTATATCACACTTGCTTTGCTATGTGGGAACATACGAGTGAGTTAGAAATCAATGTCAAAATGGTGGTAATGGGATTTCCTTGAAGAAAAAAGTTGTAAACTTGGCGTAAACCGGCCAAAAATATACTTTCCTAGTAAATCATCTATTGAATTTTTGGCTTGCTTTTAATATGCATTGAAGTAGATAGCTTTTTGTATACTATTGCCCTTTCAACGTTTTATCTAAGCGAAATCGGGTTTTATGCAGTGGCTGCTTTACAAACAAAATACAGATCCCAGCTAAATATAGAAAGAAAGCCAAAGGGTGCCAATTTCCAATATACGAGTATGAAAATAAATTTGTTCCACGAAGTAAGCTCAAGAAAGCCATTATTTATTAATTGAGAGTTATTTATTTATACAGGGTGTTTCATAATATATGCGCAGGACTTCAGGATGTGCTAGCTCGTCCAAAAATTTGAAAAAAAGTTTCTATTAACTTACCCTCTAAAATGCACAATTTTCGAGATACAGGGTGTTGAAATTGAAAAAAAAATTTCGTTTTTTGCGAATATCTCCGGAACCGTTTATCGTACAGAAAACAGCTTTTGTAAGCATTTTCTACTCATAATAAGCTATGTTTTGTGCGAAAAAAAAATTTTTTTTAAGTTATAATTGGTGAAGATTTTGAAGGAGTAGTGAGTGTTTTTCTCCCCAACTTCTACGCCGCTGGTAAAAGTACGGTTTTGAGACGCCCATTTGAACCGCCAATGTTTTCTACACAAAAAAGGTATTCTTGGTCATAAGCTCTAAAGTTGACCGTTTTCGAGAAAAATCAACTTTTATGTTGAAAAACATGGTCAATTTTTTGAAATAATTTTTTTTTTGCTAATTAAACGGAGGACATTTCCAACCTTTAATTTAACTGTGTATGATTTGTTATTTTTTTTTTAATTTTGCAATTATGAAGTTAACGTTTGGTTTTGTTACTTGTTCTAACGTTTAAATAAATTTTGTATAATTAGTAAAAAAAAAAATTATTTCAAAAATTTACCATGTTTTTCAACATAAAAGTTGATTTTTCTCGAAAACGGCCAACTTTAGAGCTTATGACCAAGAGTACCTTTTTTGTGTAGAAAACATTGGCGGTTCAAATGGGCGTCTCAAAACCGTACTTTTTCAAGTGGCGTAGAAGTTGGGGAGAAAAACACTCACTACCCCTTCAAAATCTTCACCAATTATGAATTAAAAAAAATTTTTTCTCGCACAAAACATAGCTTATTATGAGTAGAAAATGCTTACAAAAGCTGTTTTCTGTACGATAAACGGTTCCGGAGATATTCGCAAAAAACGAATTTTTTTTTTAATTTCAACACCCTGTATCTCGAAAATTGTGCATTTTAGAGGGTAAGTTAATAGAAACTTTTTTTCAAATTTTTGGACTAGCTATCACATCCTGAAGTCCTGCGCATATATTATGAAACACCCTGTATATTTATTTAGGATACAAATACACAATGTTCTAGAAAACTCAAAAATACAAGTTTTGCAAATAATGATAAAAAATAATAAAAATACCTAGTACAAATAAATGTATAATATAGATTGGAGCGATTACCGCAACAACCACCAAAGGGCAGATTTAAACAAGTGCAGTGGCATATGACATATGTTTTATTAGTTATTATATTTTGGAATAATAAGGTATACCCATATGTAGTTTACTCGAAGCTTTAAAATAAATATTAAAATGAAACAGTTTATTTAATTTATTATGTTTTATAATGCATTCTATGTGTTTAATAATTGTGCCATAGCTAATTTTGCAACAGACAAATTTTACAAGCATAATCCATGGCACGAAAAAGTGTCTAGGGCAAGGCAACTCTTTGAGGTGGTCCAATTGAAACCCTACCAACACAAGCAGTAAAACAAACTATGTTAAATTTGTATAAATATGGAACCTTAGCTGTCCACATATTCTGCGAAATATGTACTCGTCAGCTTTGCAAATATTCTTGTAGTAGCACAATAAACTACTAATCAACAGTCCGGCATCGAAAACCACGGCAAGGGGGCACAAGCTGCAAGAAGACCTCAAAACAGTTTGTCGAAGCACGATGACTGATCGGTTAAGAAAAACAAACAACAACGACATTTGGCTAATCCCAAAAATCGATCTATTTTAATTTTAGAACTGTAGTTTATTTTGTAATTTTAATATGGGAATATGTAAATATCCGGTTTTGTTTTGTTTCATGTCGTTAGATTTAAATATAATTAAATCAACCAATGAGAGCAGTTTGTTATAAACATATTATAAACGGGCAACAGACTCTGACTACATAAGCCGAGGCTGTCGAATCACGGGTGTCCTAAAAGTCTGGAAACAGCTGAATATCTCGAAAAATACGCTTTGAATCGGGAAACGAAAAACGTGCATTTGATATTTTTTAAAAACCTATCGAATGATACCGAAAGTTCGCTCAACAAACTGGCATTTGGATTGCAGCTAACTTCCATCCATACAATATAACACTGACGCAAGAACTTCTGAGGGATGACTTTGATCGAAGATTAACATTTTGTGAGGAAATGATGAGACGGTGTGACGGAAATGGACAATTTACTTTTTGGACATGTTTCTCTGATGAAGCTACATTTCAATTGAGTGGAGTGGTTAATAGGCACAACATGCTATATTGGTTCGATGATAATCCCCATTGGATGAGAGATTCCCATACGCAATATCAACAAAAAGCTCATGTTTGGGCCGGAATATTGTGCAATCTAATCGTCGGACCATTACAAGTACGTCAATTTATTAAACAACCAGATAATTCCAAAAATCCATAATATTGTTCGATAATGTCTGGTTTCAGCAGGATGGGGCTCAATGTCATGTCGCATTGATTGTACGGCGTATTGAACACCACGTTTCCTGGGCGCTGGATTGGTATGATGGGTGCGATTGAGTGGCCACCAAGGTCGCCTGATCTAACAAGGTCGCCTGATCTAACACCTCTAGATTATTTCTATTGGGGCTACTTGAAAAACAAAGTGTAAGTAACAAAACCTGCAAACATCGATGAATTAAAGGAAAGAATAATACAATGTTCGAATACGATAACACCAGAAACTTTACAAAAAGTAAATGATAACATGTATACACGATTGGGACACTTCCAAGTAGCCGGAGGTGAGCAATTTGAACATTTAATTAGGTAGGAAACTCATCTAAATCCAGCACCCCGATGGTGAGAGGCGAGAGCACTCACCTAAATCGAGCACCCCGATGATGAGAGGCGAGAGGGCTCACCTAATTCCAGCACCCCGAT
>OW679200.1:133956125-133984686 GCA_940337035.1 Agriotes lineatus
CGCTGCTTATGCATTTACAACTGAGAAAATGAGAAAAACCCGTTGATTCATGCTGTTTAATTAGTGGGTATTTTGCCACTATAAACCATAGAACACAACTCCCAGATGTTTTTGAATATATACATCCTATATGTCCCGATGTCAGTTAAATTGCACCAAAGTTGTGTAATTTAGTGCCGTTCAATATTTAAAAACCAAATTCAATTCGATCCATTTAATTTTTCAGATAAGTATCTGAAGGATAGTGAAAGCTAAACTTGTCCTTTTCTGCATGTGCCGTCTCTATTTCAATATTATATTTGTTGCTACGAGTGCTTAATGATTTTAGTTTAATTTAATTGAAATGAATAATTTGGTTCTCAGCTACCATGCATTTCTAACAAAATCAATTGTTCGCCTCTCAATGTCGTTGGGTTATTGCAGAAATTTAATTAGGACATAGACAAATAAAACACGTAACAATTTAAATATGAAGCAATTAACATTTATTGACTATAAATATTGTATTTTTGAATGTTTATCGGTTAATCAAATTATCGTTAGTAAATTTAGTATTAAGTTCAGTTTAGATAATTAATACTGTATGTTTACATGCAGTTCATTTTAATGTTTATTGTTAAATTGTTTCATAAACCTTTCGCTGAAATACTGTTAACTTTGCTTGTCTTTAATTTATTAATAATTTACTTTCACCATGTTTATATTTTCACTCAGACCTGGTACTTGTAATATTATCTTTGGTTTTCACTTAAGTTCTGGCTTTTCTATCTTCGAGCTCAAATTATCTTCATTTACCCAATGTACGTGCATCTACTGCATGACAGGTTACTTGCATCCTTGTTAGCAACGCCTACTAGTTATGCTTTCCGCATACCACCAACATTTTGATATTTATTTCTTCAAAACTTCTTATTATGATCACTTTTATTATATACATACACTTTTACTGGGTACATACCAGTATTTATTTTATATAATTGAATTATTATATTTCTAACTTGATTTTAAAAACTGGTATGATTTTTAATTGCAATTCTTTCTCCAAAACCTTGAAAATCAAATATAAAAAAAAATACAGATTCGTACTTTTCAACCATTGTACTGTTTAGATAAACATGTCATATTTTAGTTTAACTTGTTTTCCAATTGTGCCTGTCTCCAAATATTATGCATCATTGTGCAATAATAACCCTTTTATGCAAAAAATATTTAAGAAACAAACTTATGTTTTATCATTTCTAATAATATTTACTTTTTCAGATAAAAAACTGACTAATGTAACAAGTTATTTCAAAATTATTGTCATCAACCAATTTGAGTTACATTTGCAATCAACAAACGGACAATTAGCTGGTATCGTTTACAATTTCACATGTAATTGAATTAATAACTATGCTTCTTTCTGACTGATCTTTGTTTCAGTAATGAACAGTCAAACTTGCTGAAGAACTGTAGATACAATTTTATGAAATAGAATTTCTTGTGATAAAGCCGTACTATTCTATTCAATATTCTTTTTATTTGTATTATAGTAAATCTGCACCATTATTATATATTTTTTTAAATACTTTACCATTTTAGGACGATATCAATATATACAGGACTGTACGCTGTACATTCTTTAAGGAATTATAGCCGCTCGTTCTCTTGAGCTCTTGTAACTCATTTCTTGTGGTGAGTTAGTCAACTACCTTCCCTCCTTAACCCAATCTAGCCTATAGTTTGTCCTTGCTGCTTCCGTTATTTTCTTCCACGCATCTCGGTCCTATATCTTTTCTCTCCATGCGTGTATCTCCAACTTCTTTATATCTTCCAGTACCTGGTCCTCCGACCTGCTTTTCGGCCTTCCTCTTTCTTTGCTTTATTTCAATAAACCTTCTTCAAGCAAGTTCTTTCTTCATTTTGAAAAATTGCTCAAGATAACGTAACTAGCACTGCCCTACGAACGTGTATTGAAATAAGAAATAAGACTATTAAATCCTAGTATACAGGTTATTTCAATTTTTTTCTAAAGAAGAGGGTTGCAACGAGGTTTTTGTCATTTTACTGAAAACTAGTAAAGGGCATTAAAGTGAAAGTTGGCAGATATATTCTACCAGTAGCAGACTTACTTACTCTGTTTGTAATTTTTACGTAAAACTTTAAAGGGTTAAAAACAACTACGCTTCTAAATGTTTTTATTGAAACTTTCACACCAACAAGAATTGATTATAAAAGAATATGTATTGAAAAGACTTGTTCATTTAAAATTCAGTTTAGCTCTTCTAGTTTGTCCATCAACTAATAGTTTTTGTGTAAAAAAGTACATTATGATTCAAGGTTTTATAATGAATTTCGTTTGTTTACAGAAAAATATAACTTTGAAAAAAGAGCTAAAAGGTATTTAAATAAATGAGGCTGTCTAGTGCTTATCCCTGTATAATCAAATTCTTGTCCGTTGAAATCTGTATGAGGGTGTAACTCGACGTGGAGGGATTACAGAGACTACAGAAGATTATATGCACATTTCATCTGGTTTACGTAACTCATCTAATCCGATTTCTGTGGAAGTAGACCATTTCCTTCTTTTTTACTTCATCAAGTTCATTAAAAAATTCTCGGGTGTTCTCGTTTTCAAAACCATTTATCACCAATTCTTCAACCTTTCTTCTGCAGTTCTTTATTGCCATGATTATTAGGTCTTTTCTAACTTGGCATGAGAATCGTACTTTGGGTCTACCCTTTCATTTCTTTAGCATAGACTTTCATTCCGTTGTTGCCTTACCATTTCCATTCCTAATTATATGCATAAGCCATGTTATTCGCTGTGCTGTGATTACTGTAATGATAGATTCTTCTTCCATTATTTTTTATTTCATAATTTCTTAGTCCCCTGCACTCATTCTTTGGTTTTAATATACCTCTCCACTTTCAAAAATCCTTATTTGTTCCTCCTTTTTCTTTGTCATACACATTTTCTCTTCTTCTTCTTCTTCATCTAACACATCTGTGTCTTTACAGCGTTGGGTGGGGATTCCCCATCCATCTTCGGTATTTGGTTCTATCTCTGGCCATCCTTATTACTTCATTCAGTTTGTTCCTCTTTGCTGCGCAATTTCCTGCATGTTGGTTTCCCATGTTATTCTTGGTCTGCCTCGCGGTGTTCTTCCTTTAATTCCCATTTTGGGAACTTTCATTTTCCATTTTAACTTTCCTTCAATCTCACTGTCAAATGGCAATCATTGTTCTAATACATTCCTTAAGCTCTTGCTGCGTATTCTGGTTCTCCTTGTTCTCCCTGTAATTGTCCTTAAGTATTTCATTTCCACCATGGTAATTTTGAAATTTTGAAGCTATGTTTGTCAGTCACAGCCTTGATTCAGCTTCGCATGTCAGGATTGATGCATATATAGCCCTGTAGAAGTATGAGCGTAGTTTAGTGTTGATCTTTTTTTTCTTTCAATGTGTTGTGTATTTAGTAATTACAACTGTTTGCTTTGTTTACTCTGTTTTGTATTTTTTGAGCTTCGATATCTTGTTAGAATGGTCAATAGTCATACATATCCACAACTTCTAGTCTTTTTTCGTTTATGACTATGTCTATGTTCTCTTTTCTTTCCTGGTTATTATTTATTGGTAGAGTTTTGCTGTTGTTTCCATATATCGTCATACCATTATTGTTCAGACACGTTTTTCAGGTGTTTTTGTTCCTTTGTAGTTCGATTTTAAATCTAGACACCATCTGCGTAAACGAAGTTAAAAGCCTGTACGCAGGCTAAATTGTGGTATCATAAAGTAGAGGGGCTTATATTTTTCTTGCATTTTAAAATTACTTGACCAATAAAAATTATGAACAGAAGGAGGCTCAGATTATCTCCTTGTTTCATGTCCTTTTCCATATTGAAAGTTTCTTATATTTCTCAATTTAATCGAACAATTTCAGTTACTTTTCTGTAGATACTTTTAATAATTTATTAGAGCTTCTTATTCACTTTCAATGCTTCTAGTGTATTCTTCGGTCTTCATATATAGCTCTCCTCTTTAAGAAATTCTTAGTTGCTCCTCTTCTTTTTTGTCATACACACTGTTTCTGCAGAAAATGTTATTATGTTTCTTATCAGTGTTCTATATGTTTTTACTTTAGTGTGCCTGCTAACTTTTTTTCCATTTAGTAATGATTTATACCAGAAATATGCTCGATTCTCTGCTAATATTTTCAGTTGTATTTCTAACTCACTGTTTTCCTTGTTAATTTGCACTTCCACAATTTCAAATTTATATTGCTCATTTGCTGTTCTGCTGTGTTTCTCCAAGTCCTTTGATTTTTGCTTACTTTCCAGTTTTCGTAAACTTTGTCTAAGCTTTTCCTATCGCTCGCTATAATTTCTATATCTCCTGCATAGGCGAAGATCTGTATAATTTTCCTCGTCATTGTTCCTTTTGTGTGTATTACTTTCATTATACTGACACAGGTTTTTAATAATCTTGACTGCATGGGCATATCTGAGGGGACACACTGGAGACGGTGTGGATTCTTGTACTTCTTCTTCTTCTTCTTCTTTTCTAATCCTTGCTGCCTTTCGGCGTCGGATGGCGGTCTCTAGTCCTGTATCCATTTTTTCCATCTTTTTCTGTCTCTCGCTATTGTTTTCATTTCCTCCATTGTCGCTCCTCTCTCTGCTCCTATTTCTCTGATTTGCTCCAGCCATTTCTTTCTGGGTCTGCCTCTTTGTTTTTTGATAGGTTTTCCCGCTTCCATTATTCTTTTTGCCATTCTGCTCGGTTCCATTCTTACTGTATGCGCGTACCAGTTTAGTTGTTTCTTTTTTATTTTTTCTAGTATAGGTTCCTGTTTAGTTATTTCTCTTATGTCGTCATTTTTTATCCTGTCCCACTTAGTTTTTCCTGCCATTTTCCTAAGATGTTTCATTTCCATTGCAGTTATTTTAGGTTCGTCTTTCTTTCTAAGTGTCCAGCTTTCGCAGGCATAAGTTATTGTTGGTATTGTTATCATGTTGTGAATTTTCTTTTTCACCTCTATGTCGATATCTTTGTGTCCTAGTATCGTTTTATTTAATGTATAGTAAATTCTTGTCGCTTTGTTTGCTCTATTTACTATTTCAGCCTCCATTTTTCCGTCTTCTGTTATCATACTTCCTAGGAATTCATACGTCGATACTCTTTCTAGTTTCCTGTTTTTACATTTTATGTCCTTATTGTTTTGATCTCCTTTTTGTTTTTCATTTACTATCATGGTCTTGGTTTTACTAATGTTTATTTCCATTTTCATGTTTTCTATCTCCTCAGTCCATGCGTTTACCAGCCTTTGCATTTTATTTTTGGTGCTTGATATTAGTATCACATCATCTGCGTATAAGAGACTGCTTATTTTTATTGCTTCTAGATTCCTGTGTCCTATTACTGTATCTAGTCGGTTGTGTTTTTCTTTTATTTGTTTGATGATCTTGTCCATTAGAGTTATAAATAGTAAAGGGCTTAGGCTGTCTCCTTGCTTAATTCCTTTGGTCATTTTAAATTCATCTGATCTCTGCCCTGCTAGTTGTACTTTTACTCTGACTGTTTCGTATGTGCTTTTTATTGCATTTATCAATTCTTTGTCCACTTCCAATTCTCTCAGCGTCTTCCATAGTTCCCCTCTATCAACTGTATCAAAAGCCGCTTTCAGATCCACAAAAGTTAGGTACAGCTCTTCTCCTTCTTCAATTTTTCTTTCAATTATGCTTCTGATTGTAAATATATTGTCCATTGTTTGCCTATTTGGTCTGAAGGCTGCTTGCTCTTCGCTTAGTTTTAGTTCTATTTGTTTCCTTAGTCTCTTCTCTAGAATTGTTGTGTATATTTTATAGCTCGTTTGTGCTAGGCATATTGGCCTGTAGTTCTCGCATTGTGTCTGTAATCCTTTCTTATATATTGGTAATATAAGGTTGTTTTCCCAGTCTCTTGGGATTTTCTTCTCTTCCCAGGCTTGCTTGCAAATCTTCCATAACCAGTCTATTCCTTCTTGTCCCAGCCCCTTTAACATCTCCGGCGCTATTCCGTCTTCCCCGCATGCTTTCCCAGTTTTAATTTTTTTAATTGCCTCTTCTACTTCTTCCCTCTTAATGGTTTGTTCCTGGTTCTTTTGTTCTTGAGTTTCACTGACTTCCGATTCTACTGTCGTGTTATACTTATTCTTGTAGAATTCTTTCCATGTTTCTAGTATTTCCTTCGTATCTGTTTGTATTTGTCCTTGGTTGTTTTTTATTGCTTTTATACTTTTCCTTTTATCTCCTCTTAATCTTTTTATTCTCGTCCAGAATTTCCTTGTGTTTATTTTGTGTACTTCTGTTATCTCCTCTCCCATCTTCTTCCATGATTCCTTTTTTGCTATCTTAATTGCTTCTTTCACTCTGTCTCTCTTTCTTCTGTATTCTTCTTTATCTCCCAGTTCTTTTGTTTGTATATACCTTTTCCAAGCTACCTTCTTTTCTTTTACCAATCCTCTTATTTCTTCAGTCCACCAGCTTGTCGCTTTCATGTGTTTGTTAAATTTTCTTACCCCACATATTCTTTCTGCTGCCTTCTTCAGTGTTTCCTTGAAGGCTCTCCATCTTTCTTCTAGCGTCCACATTGTTTGCATATTCCGTTTTCGTTGAAATTCTTTGTCTGTGTCCATCTGATATTTTTCTTTGCTCTCTGTATTTTTAAGTTTATATATTGCTAGACTACTATATTTTCTTATTTCTTGGGTGTTGTTTAATCTTGCTTGGTATTCTGCTGTTACTAATCTGTGTTGTGTTCCTATTTCTGCTTCTTTCCTTGTTTCAATTTTTTGAATCTTCTCCGTTAAGTCCTGTGTGTAAGTTATGTAGTCTATTAAGCATTTGGCGTTTTTTTCTTCTGCTAAAAATGTGTATCTGTCTTCTAGTGGTTGTTCCCACAGTGTATTGCCTATTAATATATCATTCCTTCTGCAGAAATCTATCATTTTCTTTCCGTTTCTATTTTGGGTTCTTTCTCCGTACCCCCCCATACATCCCATTCCTCTGCTTTGATCATTTCCAACTCTACTGTTCCAGTCCCCCATTATTATCGTCTTCTGGTTTTCTTCTCTCAGTTCATCTTGGATTTGTTGTAAGTCTGCATAAAAGTTTGCCATTTCCTCTTCTACGGTTCCTTCTATTGGTGCATATATTTGTATAATATTGATTGTTTCTTCTAGTTTTAAGGTTATTGCTATTATTCGTGGGTTTATTGTTTTAACGTCAGTTATTCTTTTGTTTATTTCCTCTGTTATTATTATACCTACTCCCTCCTTCGCTTTTTGTTGTGGGTCTACTCGCGAGTAATATAGGATATATTTATTTGTTAAATATGTATTTCCTTTGCCTTTTTTCTTGGTTTCGCTTATTCCTAGGATTTGTATGTTGTTTCTTTCCATTTCTTCTGTTAGTTCTATTTCTTTCCCTGTTAGTGTCCCTATATTCCAGATTCCTATTCCTATTGTTTCATTTTGAATTTCTTTTTCCTTATTTTTTATTGTATTGTTTATATTCGTGTCCTTACTCATGTCCCGTTTCGTTGCCCGTGTCTTTATTTTTACTCCCTTACTCCTTACTTCCTCTCGGAGTTTTTTGGGATTGTACCTGTATCTCTATTTGTTCTGGTTATTTTCCGCATCCTTTCTTGTAAATCTTCTTCCGGCGATCTCTCGCTACATGTTCTTCCTCCCATCTTATCCTTTTCTTTTGGTGTTCCTTCAGTCAGCGGTTTTGTTGTCGTTTCTTTCTCTATTTCTATTTCTTTCAAGTTTTCCAGGTAATATTCCTCTCCGTTTATTATTAGCTTGTTATATCTCAAGATTACATGATGTCCCTGTGCTCTTATTTTATTTCTGTATCTTATCAATTCTTTTCTGATTTCCTGTGTCTCCTTTGAGTAATCTTCCTCTATGAATATATTTCTTCCCTTTAGTTTTTTGGTTGCTCTCATTATCTCAATTTTCTTTGTCCATTTTCCTAGTTCCATTAGAATTGGTCTTGATTTTCCGCTTTGGTATTTACCCAGTCTTCTATTTTCTACTACCTCTTCTTCCATTGCAATTTCTATTCCCATATCTCTGATGGTCGCCCTTATTTTCTCTTGTAATAGTAAATTACTCTCCTCACCTTGATCTTTGATGCCGTGGATTATTACGTTCCTTTTTTTGTTTTCCCTATTCAATTCTTCGATTTTCCTCTCATATTGTATGTTCTTTAATTTTAGTTGGTGAATTTCCCTCTTATTTTGTTCATTTTCTTCTTTAATTGTTTTTATTTCTGTTTGTAAGAGATCTACTTTTCTTTCTATACGTAAATCCCTTTCCTCCATTCTGTCTAGTTTCTTATTCATTTCTTCTAACATTTGTTCCATTTTTTCTATTTGTTACTGGATCCGCCCCTGTTCGTTGTTTACCTATGGAGTGCGCTTTATTGTACGGAAACGGTGCTTGTTGACTCGTAGTGTGCTGAGTTGCTACTATGTTATATTAAATTCACACTACTTAACACACAGGGATTCTTGTACAAAAGCTTAAATAAAATAAAATGTGCAGAAGGCACAGTTTGACATCATATGTTTTTGTATTGTTAATTAGGCTTAAACATTGTAACTTGGCACAGATAAATGTGAACAAGTCCAGCTCTGTGGTTTCTGCATCGATCAATTTTGCTTGTGCAGCGTTCAATGTGGATCCTTCAGCGACCTTTGCGGGGAGCAGCATTTGCTTACGGGCGTTGCCCATGGGCGCACGTTTGGGAACGGCCCGAAGTAAAAATCGCCTTCGGCGAGTTAAATAAGCGGCTGAAAACCCTGCAGTAGAAAGTTTGTTGTCTAAAAGTATTTGTGCGCTACAACTCAGCGATTATACTTGAAGTGAGTGCTCTATTATTAGTGTACAGTGCAGGTACGCGAATTGCGACACCCCCAAAGGTTTTAGACTATCCGAGGATTTGATGACGACAGCCGATCGATCGTAATATGCAATATAGCAGCTGCTTAATTTACAGATAAATTGATACCGATAATATTTGCATTTGCATATGTTCGCGTCAACTTTGGGAAGCTATTGCGAGGGTAACGAAATGTGCTTCATAACCAATAATATATAGAGAATTAATAATACGAATTTCTGTGCCGAAATCTGACGGCGGGTTTCGATGCACTTTAATGTTCACGCTGTTAAAGGTAATTATTTTGGGGAACTATTTTAGTGTTGCTTTATGTGCGTAGAAATGTATTGGAATGGCAGCAACCTGCCATTGCGACACTGTAAATGCAAGTAGTCCTAAACTATATCACACGTCAAAAAGACGAAGGAAGTATTGTAATCGTAGAAAAATCACCTTCCGGGATTTATTCAGATGGCGAAAAACAGGTTTTTTTCAGTTCCGTCTGTTTCTCCTCCTGTTGGCGGTATAACTCAAAACGTATTTTGAATCGTTTATATGGTAAGTACACACTGCAAATCAGTCAAGTAGTTTCGAGCTTTCATTTGATTACATGACGTTAGCCGACCGAGCGGCACAGGTAGCCCGCAGCGAGAGACTTCCTGTTGCCTTAGGGTGGAATTCATGTACGAGTCATTTGGTGAATGAAGTAATTTAGGGCAAGCCCTCATCCGCGACTTTGCAGTTCGCAGGCCTCGAGCATTCTGATGTAATCTAATACAGGAAACGATTGCAACTTAAGCGATAACCAGTCGCTTCCAGCTGTTGTAAAGTTTTCACAAGCGCAAAAATTAAATACGTATACTAATTGGTGCACGAAAAAAGACACCTAATTTTGATTACATTACAAAGCCTGGCGCCCATTAATTAATATATTGTAATTACAACGATCGGTCCTTTACTTCGTATTTCAACTACGACTACTCTGCCGGGTATTTTATAATGCTACCGGGTAACTTTACAACAATTTCTGGTTTATATTTAATTTTGTAAGTTAATTTGTAGCGTGAGAGCGAGGATACGGAAGCTCTAACCTTCCGCCTTGCAGGCCAAGCTCCTCCATGGGATGTTAGTGCCTCACCATTATTATTATAATTTGTAGCACTAATTATATATGCCCTTATGAATCGTAGCGTCTGTTTAGACCAGGGTTCGGTTTACTTATACTTTGACTGATTCAAAAACAACTCAACAAAAGATACATTTATTCACTATTATATACATAATAAAATCTTACTTGTAAAAAGTAAATCAACATATAAATCATTCTCAATTGTAAATACAAAATAAACTTCAATCGGCTTCTTGCTACCGTTAGGCCACACAACTGGCAGGGCGGTCGTAGCTCTCAACCGTTTGTCAACCGCTGGAACTCTCTAAGATGTATTGTGGTGGTTGGCAGTACTGTGAACACAAACAAATGTCAATTCCTCCAATTAATGAAAGTACTAGGTTATCTCGGATTTTGTTTAATAAATATCGCTTTAGTTGCCGAATACCACCCGGTTGTCCTTACTCTGATTACCCATGTGTGCGACCGCATCAGGTCATTTGCTGATAACCATAGCGAGACGAAGGCTATCGGTTTTGATAAAAGATAACTCGTACGCGTGCCGAGGTCAAATAACTACGGGGCTTGAAGGTAGGTGAATTATGACCTGGGGGAAATGATTGTGAAGTTTTAAATTTTGCTACGGCGCCGAGGTCCGGACAATACGACTTTCAGCCGGCTTTACTTTTAAATAATAAAATTAACAAAGTTTCGGGGATGGGGAGATCGCACTACCCAATCTCAGGTAGATGTGATTTCCTACTATTAAGTTAGAAGATTTACGGGACATAGAACTGCTTCTAGTAGGGTTATTTTACTTCAAATCGTGCACCCCGATCTCAGGCTTACTCGCTTCGCGCGAAGCAGATATAGAACTTTAACCAATTTCAATATAGCGCAACCCGATCTCAGGTGTACACTAGTTCGAAAATAACAAAGTGCTATCCTTTCGCGAAAAGCTGTTAACTATTAATAAGAAACCCTGCAGGACTTTTAATCGTTTTAAACGGAATTGTTTCTCCTCGGATTATTTCGAATCACGTACCCCGATCGTAGCGTGGCCCGATCTCAGGTTCACGTTGTTGGAAATTATCAAAGTATCACGGCTTCGGGCAGGTGAACTGGCTATTATTAACGAGTCTCAAATTGTCGGTAAACTTCGATTTAATTACAATAATTATGAACTCAGTAAAGCGGGTCGGGAACGTCGTTCAGAGAACAGGATTTTCTAGCAAGTTCTAGGAAATTACTGGTATCTTACTGGAGTGTTTTCTGGTGGCCCGGCTGAGGCAGGCACGAAGCCTTTCCCAGCCGGAGCCGCAGGATCTGCCCGGGGGAAGCAAGGTTTGCTTCCTCGAAAAATAATCTCCTGAAGTCCGCGGCGCGATTGCAATTTATATGTTGCGGTCGGCTACTCGGGACTCGTCGCGCATAGGAGAAGGGATGCGTACTGGACGAACTGCAGTACCGTCGGCGCAGATCGAGGAGCTCCCGGTTCGAGCGGACGGGGAATTTCGATTGTTGTAAAATCGATTGTTGCAATATGCGAAAATTAAACTCTTTTAATTTGAAATTAAATTTGGTAGCGCTTAATTACGAGCGAAACGTTACAATTTTACCAGCTACATACGGTATAACTTTCTATCATAGGTTATTTTGTTACAACTGTTGGTTACTACAAGTAACAAATGTTTTCATCCACATTTGTAAACTTCTCTCGATTCTTTTGTTTTACACTTCTGTACAGTTTTCTATAAAAAACATTTACCTTGTCTCTCATCCCTAGTATTTGTGCATTTCTTCCTTTGCGTTGAAGGTTTATTATATTTAATTTTTCTCATAAATTTGCAAAGTAGCTCAAGTTAATTACAAATAAGCAGTCTTGAAGCTTGTTTGCCTCCTCGCAATTTTCATCTTAAAATCTTGCTATTTCGTCCCTTAATTCATAAACACGTTTTAAACATTTGCTGCGTGATAACGATCGTGCTTCAGAGTAAAATAGTAAAGCTGAATATTCAACTCTCCATGCCCTTACAAAGTTCAGAAAACAGTCTTGACTTTAGCATCTCATATTTATGTAATTGATCATGGTTACAACTGTCGTTAAAACCATATTTAGACCATGATTTCTTTTGCAGCAAGAGTTTTTCTATGAATCATGCAGTGTGTCCAGATACACTATAGAGACCTACTTTCAAGAGTTCCAGCGCCACTGGTGATAACTGACTACTTAATGAAATATCTACTAAATGTTGGTGTAGTAGTTATCACAATTTCGGAAACTGTAACTTGGGGTAGTCAGTACTCAACTAAAATAGTTGTTAGGGCAACTATACATCAAATTGTTTGAGAAACTTTTTTTAAATCTCTGATCAGCGTTACCATTATTGATATTTAACAATGTTACAAGTTACAGGTTACGTTCTACTTTCAATCTAAATTTGGCTTAAACTTTATTTATTCAAAACAATTTTATAGATTCCTACATTTTAGAATTCTATTATTCGCATAGTATTATCTACAAAACCATGTGCAAAATGTCAGATTATGTAAATTACAACAAACCTCTAATAATTTCTTCCGCTGAACTTAGGTTTATTTGCCTAAATACAAAATTTAATAACCAACCCCACAGCGCACCGACCCTTATTTACCTTCCAGATGAACTACGTGCCTCCGCTTTTCCTCGCCCATAAAGCCCCACGTAAAACACGCAAAGCACAACTAAGTGCTTCTATAAACTTCCAGAAATTGTTTAAACGTTAAGCAAACGCGAAAGCGCCAGCCCTGTAAACGTGTAGGACTGCAAGCTGTTTATTTCTTGGTAGAGTGCATCGAGAAATTGCACCCTGCGCAAATTCGCATCTTCCGCCCTTGTAAATAAGAAAGGAAGGATTAGGCCCCTTTATCCTGCCATTATCCCGATACCCCTGCATCCTGGCCACATTCTTGATGGATTCTGCCTGTTTGTGTTTCTATCTTCTGCATTGCGCCTTCGGGTTGATATCAATGCCAAATCGCGTTTGATACGGAGGGATCCTCGTTTTGTGTTTTTTTTTGTGTTTGGATTTGTACAGTTTGTAGAAGCCGTTAATCTTAGCATGGAATAGAGACTTCTTTGAACTCGGATTTTATTTACACCATTGTATCCTACGTTGATAATTTATATTTAGCAAAGCGGTGGCCCCAACCGTATTACAAGTTTAACTTTCTTATGTATAGAGATTAGAAAACAAATATTCTTCTTGTGGTTTCCTTAAAAGTGTGAGCGTAATAATTTACAGAAACTTGTACAAAAGTGAGGTCACAAATCAACATATTATAATTAAATTTGTTCAAAATGTATACAACTTCGAATAAACTTAATACATGTTCACGCCGATGAGCGTTTTGTCTTAATTCAGCTGCATTTGTTTAGCGTTTGATATGTCTAAAAATTACATTATTTACAAGAACATAATTGCAGAAAATATTGCAAAAGAAATGAACACGAGTAATCAACTGAAAGTTATAAGCGTTTCTAGTTTTACAAGAACAGAAAAAAAGTTGTTTAAACAGCCTGTATCTCGTTAAGCACGGATTACTTTTCAGTTGCTATAGTGCTATCCACTAGTGAATTGTGTGTTTGATCCATTTATTAACGTTAGCCTTAATTTATTTGACATCAGTGTTCCTTAACTCGATCTACTTATTGTTATGCGAATTTTAAAGGATCTCGATGATTATTTGCCGTTGGAAATTGCAGGTGTGCGTTTTAATTGGACTATCGAATGTTCCCTCCTCGCGTTATGCGACGTTTCTTGGCTATGCCAGGCTCTACCCGAATGAGATAGACTGGACTAATTAGCTCTGGGAGCCCGAAATTTACCTGCCAGATTGCGTTTCTTTTGACATTTTGGAGGCCAATACCATTAGTGATTTTTGATACATTTATCAAGGTTGGCAGCTCACGTTAGGCGGTGTCTATTGTCCCGTAAGAGTGACACTGCTTGACACTAATTCCCAGTAATGCATAGTAGGACGTATCTAATTGAATCTGCTCATAATTTCCAGTACTGCCTTAGCTGATAAGACGCGTTCTGTTGGGTTTTGAAGTATTGCTTGCTATATTTCTCGAAGTTGTGCATTTGATTACCATAAACTTGGCACGGTCGTTTAGTCACTTCCATCCGACTTTGTGTTGGTTGTCGAGTGAACTAAGGCGAGCTAAAAACAAATCAGTTTGCAATTTAGTGGAGTAGTGTCTGGCCTTTAAAAAGGGCTTTCAGAGATTGAAATTGTTGCAGTTTCCACTTAGTTTTCCTAAAAATTGTTAGATAATGGTGGAAGTAGAGTGAATCAGGCGGTAAGCGCACGTGATCGCAATTTGGCTTTACACTATTTAATTTTATTGTAAACGATTTTCGCTAAGTCTGTACCTAAGTGAGTAGTTTTTAGGCACTCGTCGCATGTCCTTTAATGGCGATCTATTGTTTTAGGGACTGTTTTTTTCCTGGATTACTACTGAAAGCTTTTTTGTGGATGGATTTTAGGTTTTTATTATAGACTGGGCATCTGGGTTTTTTCAGTTTACGGAGCGTCCAGCTGCTAACACCGTTTCATCGGAATTTGACAAGCTTTAAACTGGTTGGTTTCTTAGACTTTCCAGACAATGAGTCGCTAGGGATGTCAACATTTTTTGAAGGATTTATTTGTTTGCAATCCCCAGAGTCACGAATGTCGACATTCTTCGAGCTACCAGAAATTCCATCAATTGTTTTCAAAGCCTACTGCACTTTAATTTGTTACATAACTGACAGCTTTGTACACTCGGTGACAGTGTCATTTAATTTTGTACGACCTTCCCCTTGCCACTTCCCTTTTACTGTAGCAGACTGTACCATATTCGAAAGTCTGCAATCCTTTATCCTAATTAGTTGCCCCAGCCATCTATTTCCATTTTCTTTCATCGCTTTATTCCGTATCGTGTCTACGTCTTGCCTGAAGTGCTTTAGCCTAACAGAAAGCACCCACGGCACTAGCGCCGGTACAAGGGCCGCTATATAGTTTTCAGTTTTCATGGTTACCTTTGTTTTATTAATAACACTTTATAACCTACTAGCAGCATAGCTTTACGGTTTATTTCTACTATCAATTTTCCATCGTCACTAACATAATATCCTAGGCTTCCATTATTGATGAACCGACACAGAAGTTCAGAACTAAGATGATGTAACATAAATAATGTGGGCACATGGATTAAAAAATCAAAAATGATGAAAAAAAAACATGTTTAAGAAATAAACGACATAAAAATGACCAAACAATGTAAGACTCGTATCTCAAGGTATACCACCTGGAAGACCACCTAAAATACGGCAGTAGACTTAGTTTTCATCGTCGGAAGAGTACCGATGCTAGACAAATAGGACAATGTCCTAGCCATTAGAAAGAAGGATAAGAAAAAGAGAAAAAGAACATATCTAAAACGTTTGCCTTGTTCTATCCATTCCTCTTCTAGTTTCAAGATAACTATTTCCCATCTCGCCCCATGACCTTGGTCTTGGTCTTCCATGCACTTATTTTCACGTCTAGTCTCTGCAGGACTATATCCATAGACTGAGGTTAAATTAGAGGTCTTACTGGTATTAACCAGAAGCAAGATGTAAAATCTGTATCGCTTGCATTCTGTCATGGCCCACACTCCCACTTGAAATTTCTTTTAAGCAGGTTACATTCCTCAATACCATCATCCGTTAGTAAGATGAAAAGCCGTTCCTTGACTTGGATTCTCAAATCAGTCCTTACATAGTTTCTGCAGTTGTAGTATAGAATCTATCTGAATTACTTGGATAAGTTCTTGATTAACTCCCTTTTCCATTAATGCGTTTCATAATAACTTGCCATTTTTAGTATAGCGACTTTCTGTCGCAATCTAAGTCTCCCTTCACAGATTTTCCATTTAGCGGAGAATAGGAACAAAATAAAGCCGTCGAAAAAATGCTACGTCCAATAATGGATTCAGTTACTAGGCGAATAAAAAAGAAACAAGCTATCATGTATTACAATAATACTTTCTAACATACATAGTAACCTGGGATAGTCACATAATGAAGGTAAATTGACATAAAGCAGTGTAAAAATGTTGAAACGGAATTCGACCTGGCTCGTCTGAGTGCGTTTGCAATAATATTTGGACGTATGTATATTTTACTCTTTGTTATCAGAGTTCAAAAACTAGTTTTAGTACGACAGTTAAAAATTTAAACGCGCACCAACGAGTTTTGTGGATTTTGGCGCTATTTTAGAGCACTCGATAAAAGACCCCTCTCGGCCTCTAGGGCTCAACTTTTATCTCATGGATTATTTGTAATATAACACTTTTGTGCCATAAATGACTATTACTCACATAGTATTATTTTGATCCTGTAATTTAAGACTGCTAAAGATATTCAGCCTCTAAAAGGGCTTCTTAAAAATGTATATTCTCTTTATTCACGAATTACTCTGACTCAACTACTAAATTTTATCATACTTAGTTCCATGATAATTATAGTTAATATAAGCTGCTCTTAGTGCTCTTGTTTATACAGCAACAGATGTTCGAGTAAATACCAATAGAACGAAGTAAGGGAGAACGTTCACGATAACAATGGATTGAAAAATCCTAAAGGAGATGAGGACTCGGAACCTAACAGACGAAGATAGATACATATAATACAAAAAAGTGGCAAAAAGGCTGCAAAATATGGCCACCATGAACGGATGTATATAGTCGCTATATTCAGGGTGATTCATGGTCATTAAATTAAGTGGGTGTATGTGCACTAATCTAGTAGAAGTACATTGCAGTAGAAATTGAGTGAGTTTGGAAAAAATGCAGTAGGGCCCCGGTAAATGTTTGAGAACCACTGGCTAACATCAAAAGGTTTGCTAGACAAATCCGATAATAGTACATAACCGTTTTTCAAATGTGATTGAAATGCCCAAACCACTATTTTTCTTCCTGTATTTTATCCAATTTCAGTCTTATACCAACCACCTATGCCTAAGGTTACTGAACTATGCAAAGTTGCATTCATAGAAATTCATTCTAGTGACCAGCAATCAATTTAAGCAATTAATTGTTTAAATATCTTGTGGGATTATTATTATTTTTTACATGTAGTTCATTATGCAAAGTTGCTCCGTTTTACACCCTTTAACTACCCTTAAATTTAATGGCGTACTTATGAATCACCCTATGTATATTGATATGGTAGGCCTTCTTTATTGTTATTTGAATATTGCTTTTTATATTAGTCTTTATTTATTGGCTTACTGATTAAAATAAATTGTAATCTTTCTTTGTCAAATTATTAATAAAATGGTTATATGCCCTCTATTTAGTAATATTCTATTTAACTGCAAACTCAGTGTGCTGGCTCATCAGTAAAACATGAAACTCTCTACAGGTTAGGTCCCGAATTTCGCTATCTTTTATCATCTAATCTGGGGTTGACTATCTCAAAATTCAAAGTAGTTCGGTTGCGCGGTTTTTAGTGGTTAGGTCAAATAAATCCCGAACTGTTAGATAAACACAACTGAATGTTTAAACTCGTGTAATTATGAACAACGCTTCAGGTAAGTCGTTTGAATTTTTCCCGCCTGGTAAATAAACTAACTTTTGTTCTATGATGACGTCAAAACCGTCCCTTGATTGTTCGAAACGACGCTACTTCTGGCATTTGTTTTCGACGCTTCCGTGGAACTGCAGAAATTACCCAAGCCACGCTAATTTTGAGAAACCAAAACAAATGGACGCTGGAAAATGCGTGGGCCGTCTTCAGAAAGGTTTGGTTCTCGCTCTATGCTGCGAACCCCGACGCTCACACATGAATTACAGGCACTCTCCACCTGGAAACTTTGGGTCGTTCTGCGACGTAGAAGATCGTAGCTGCTGCTAGTCAAATCTCCTGCTGGAGGCGGTTCCCTCGCTGCTGTTGATGATGGTGGCCCTCTTACAGGCTCTGCCGACGCCCTGGTGCACAGTCCTCTGGCCTAGGATACTTTTCTTCGCCGGAAACGGAGCTCGAACGTCCCAGTTGGCTGTTGCCGAGGTCCTCGGAATGGGATCGGGGAATTTTATAATTTATTTGTGGTGTAAAGCCTCACAAACACTTCCACAGGAACACAAACACATGGGCAATAAAATGCGATAATTTTAAACTGTAAATATGCTCGTTTATTATTCAAAATCAGTTATTTGATTTGGGCAACAAATCTCACAAACGTCAAGTAATTTTATTTCAATTGTTGTGTTCCGTTATTAAACAAAATCTAATCTAGGTTGCTAAGTTACAAAGCTAACGGAAATAAGTATTGATGAATTTTAGTACATAATGGAAATAAGTTTGATTACATAATTTTAAATTTTAAAATTTCTTACAAACTAAAATATTGTCTTTTTCTTATAATTATGATTGTCTTTCTGCGATGGCGCACACAATATTATTTTAATATTCACTGCTCTGCTATATTCACTTTGTTTTTAATAAATGCACTGGTTATCGAGTCCCGCGCTTTCATGTCGTTAGCTACACTCTTTTGCCAATATTTAATAATTGTTCTTTTGCAAATTATTTCTCTTCTGTTTCAAATCGGTTTACCTTTCTGCCGAGTTCACAATTTTTCACCATCTTATTCTTTGACTTAATAATCTTACGCTTTGTTCAAATTGCACCCAACAAACTATTTGTGTTCAATAAATTTTCTGTGGTCTGGCTGTGCATGTGCACAAACCTTTCATATTAAATTATCTTAATTCACAAGCCAATTCGAAATCCTCTGAACATGTTTTACCTTAGCATGCCTTTCTTTACTAATTATTAGCTCTCGCATCTCATTACTAATGCATTTACTGTATTAATATTATTTCAACATTGCAGTTACTTAAAATATCTCTACTCCGTGTTTATTTAATTTGTAAACCATTCTGCGCTGCATTCAGAGCCACTTCAATATTGTATAATATAAGCTGCATCAAATACTGCGAATTGCCACATTAGATTGACTTAGGATATTTTAGGAGAATCCAAATGTAGTGTTGTACCTAGAGAAATATAATTCACAGATATGCACCACGATTTATTTTTACTAGATTAATGAACGGTTTATAAACAATTCTGCCTAGTAGTAATACTGGAGTGTGTCTATGTTTAACATACCCGCAATAAATTTCAAGAGATACTTAAGAACGTAATTTTTTGAATTCTTTCGTGTTTGAGAAACGATACAGACCTTAAGATGCCCTAATTTATAGTTTCCTTTTGGAATGTTTACATACAGACCGCTCAAACATAAACACACACAACCATAAGCTGTTTAAGCAGGTAGAAAATAAATTAAACGCCATAGACAGACTTCGCAAATTCAAAATTACATGCTTGCCAGTTACATATCGACCACTGCTACAAAGTAAAAACTTACCTAGAAAAAACAGACTGAATATTTCACGCTTTGGGTAGTAAATAGGCAATTTATCGGCATTTTAAACGAAGGTGGTCTAGACTGGGGCCATAAATTACAATGTCATAACCAAAGCAAGCGTTAAAACACTAAAGTGCTTTACATACCAATTTTTGACGGTTTCCAGCCACTTCCTTGATTCTGAGCTGGTTATTCTTTGGAATTTTAACAGCACAATGATTAAAACCCTGAGCTGTTACGATGCCGAATGGAAAATACTTGTAATTACCAGCAGCATTTGATAAGTGTGGATATTAATAAATATGACAACACCACTTGCGAGCAAATCTTCCCGCTGTTGAACACAATGCTGAGATTAATTCGCTACCGCTGTGTTAATTTCGAGAAATTTAATTTACGAAAAGAAATTAAGCTTCTGTCAGCTCTTTTCTTGCTTTAGTAAGAGCATCGTTACAATCATCCTTTGTACAGAAAATAGTGCCTGTATTAACAAGACAAACAATTCCAAAATAGAACTTCTATTTAACTGAAAGTAAAATATGCGTTAGTGCATCCTCTACAAACACATTTATGAATTAGTTTGCAGTCTGAAAATGTAAAATTGTAAACGATAGTGTAAGAGTATACAAAAACAGTTTTATATGGCTATTAAAAAATATTGATTGAAGTGTATTGTATATGACACGTAAAGCTGAAATACAAAGTTAGTCCGGAACTGTACAAAGGTGTAAACGAGAGCAACGTCTTCAAAGCTTCAATTGAAAGAGTTGTTAAATAGACAGCCGCAGGTTGCATATTTTTGTGATGATTGAACCTCGCGTTTCAAATTGTCGAATTATATGCAATTCTAATACTGAAAGAGCTGTGGCTGGTTGGTAGATGAGAACGCATTTTTTACTTTAATAATTCAAACTTTTTCCCATGACCAAAACCTTTCGTAACCCACTAAAAATCAGCCTACCACTTGGGAACCTGATTTAGGGTAATAAATAGGGCAGTATGGATTCCTATATAAAAATTAACATACCTACTTGAAAGAACTGTTGAGATATTTAACATTCACTAAATTCTGAAGATGAAGCTCACTTGTCGATGTTTCACATATAAATTATAAGTATAAGAGTATTCAGCAAAGTAATAATTTCGAATCTTCACAATGTGAAGTGACTTAAGATTTATTGAAAATAAACTTTACTTCAAATTGGTTGCAACACTTACCTAGCCGTTGTTTCTGTGTCGAAGAACAAAAATTAATATTGCTAACTATCTAAGATATTTTACGAATTCAATGTGTATGCTAGTGTCTCCATTAAACACATCATTAAATCTAAAACTTAAAGACATACATAGTTGAAATGAAGTTCAATCCTACAAAAGCCGGTATTAGTATAGTATGTCGCCACATCAGAAAAGACTATGTATACTTGTATGTTGTATGGTATGTCGCCACATCGGAAAAACTAAAACTACGTCGCCACATCAGAAAAAATTAAAAATGTTAAGTTAAGTATAAGTAACCTAAATAAGCCTTTTTCATCGTATTCGCTCGAAGAAAAGCTTGAAATAAAGCAGTTAGGTAGAAGTTTAAACAAATATTTGATATTTGTTAACACGTTCTTTAGTCCGTAACATCTGTGATATCAATATTATACTCTCCTACAATAGTGACAACAATTATTTCAACTAATGCTAAATATCCAAGGCTAACTAGTATTTTTCTGATGTGGCGACACACGTTTAGTTTTCTTCGATGTGGCGACATACTACAATAATACCACAAAACCATGGAGAACATCTCTCTTAATAATTTACAAACCGAAAAGTTGTATATTTTTGAAGAATGTAGATTCTGGAAGACTTACTTTAATTACGATTTTTTTCCCCAATTTTATGCTCTTCTTGAATTTTTATTAAAACTGAGCGCTTTTAGTATATATATAGAACTTTATTGTACAACTGGCTAGCAATCTAGCTTGCCAAAAGACACAGCATATTACATAAAAAGCATTAAAATTAACATAAATTTAAATAATGGTTTTTTATTAGTCGAGCCCAGTTCAGCTAAAAATTATTTTTCAGCTTATCTGTGTCCAGTTTACAGCCCAAGCGGTTTGATCGATCAGTCTGAAAATTTATTTTGACATTTTTAATACAAATTCGAAAATCCCAATAATTTTTGCCTAAAATTGCCAACCGGAAGTGGTATTTAACTTTTATGACTTTTTTTTCAGTTTTACGCCAAATTTTATAACTGAAAAAATAGAATTCTTTAGAAGAAAATTTACAAATATTCTGCAATTATCCACACAACTTTTATTTAAAGTGTTTTATGTAAAAAGTATAGTTTCTGAAAAAGCTCAGTGAGATTTTTACAAATGCTGTTCCATCATTTTTCAATTTGTTTAGTGAAACTTAAATTATTTAGAAAAACGGTCATACAGTATACAATTATCTACAACTTTTGTTTAAAGTAACTTTATATGAAGTATAATTTATTATATACGCAAAACGAAACTAGGTATAGAGTCAGTTGGGGAAATTCTAAACGCTTTTTAAAATTTCAACTTTAAACATTTTTGCAGTCAAGAAAAATACATTTTTGGACATTCTAATGAAATGAGCAGGTTGGTACATCCTATTTTAACTATATCTAAGTCGATAGTTTTTTTTATGTACACACCTGACATATTTATCTCGTGTTTACAATTACGTCCCAGATACGTACAATTAACCACTTTTAGGGGGTAATTGTAAACACGTATAATAGAATCTGAACGATGTAATTGAAAGCAGAAAGGGGCATTTCTAAACTAACTTTTAAAGCAAGCTACACGAAAAACCTTATGCGATTTAAAGCTATGTTTACAATTACCCCATTTTCTTCACAAAAGTAATTTAATAAAAATTGTTTTATTAGAAAAAACTCAATTATAATATTACATAAGCACTAATGATGATAATGGATTGAAAATAATAGAGATTTAAGCTATTTCAAATGTTTCTATATATCCAAGAAACATATGCCCGTAACGGCCGATGGGTGTAATAGAACTTTGAATTATGTTTTTAAAATAAATTAAACTGCCCTAATTATTTGCACTTTTGTAAATTGCTTAGGTAGACTTGTTTATTCTAAACTTATTAATTTATAATTAAATGACTATCTATTAGGGTTTATAGGTATAATGAATTTAAATTATAAATCAGCTCTAATAATATCCACTGCATTCGTAATTTTGCCCGGCTAATATTTGATTAATCTTCTCATAATAATTAAATGACTCTATCTTAGAGTTAGATAGCTACATCCAAATTAGAACTTCTAATCTGCTATTATTTATTATCTAAAGTCCGATTTGACATTACACATTTAATTGTAAGAATTCTGTATGCCGCTATTTAACTGATGGGAATTAACAAGTGTGGTATTTCTAAGTGATGAGACTGACAGAAATAATCAAGATAATTTCCTGCTGCTATGCGATAATAATCGAACGTAAGTATTCCACGTCATAAAACACAACACTCCTACCCACGCCACGGCCAAAAGTGACGCTCTAAAGTGACGCCAATCGATGCACCATTACAAACTACCACTTTTAGGTAACAACTCTGACCATTTCATGGCTTCTGCGATAAAACTAGGGCCACCTGCCCCGAGCTAAACCTCCCACGATGCTTTGGACAAGCCGTTGTTGCAGGGATGCAGTTAGAGAGACCCAAATCTGCGCTCGCACCTACCTGGTGATCGGTTGAATCGCTTTCACTGAAGCTGGGGGCTTAAATGTGGGGCTTCGCTGCACCACACGTACGGTGCTAGCTTATACACTTGTACGCGAACTTTTAAAACTGGCTGGACCTCCGTAGAATAACATCTAACTACCATCGCTTCCAAACTTCCACAAATAACCCAGGTCACAATCTCTCAATAAAACACTACCTTTCGTTAACTTGGGTATTTAGTAGCTTATAGAAATAACTTATTTTTGGGGCAGCTTGGCAAAACGCAATCAAATCTTTTGAAAAAGCCACCTCATTTTTTTTACAGTTTATGTTTTTGTTGCATGAAATGCCAAGCCTGCTCTGATTTTAATTTGTTTTTAAACAAAGATAAATATATTCCAAAAACGTCATTTTATTAATTATTTTCAAGGCCTATGCTATTTTATGACAAATCTGAAATTAAAATGATTACATTTACTGGGCATCCTTATAATTAATATCCGTTTTGTTGGTGTTGTGTTAGCAATTACTAATAATTATCATTTAAAATATACTGCTACTAAAATATGTTTATAGCAATATATATCATTTTACGATTGCGGTAGATCATTACAGGGTTTGGCAGGACAGCTCTGATCTGTTCGATCGAATGAAATGGTCTTTTTCATTTAATGTAAATTAATTTGTAGTTGAATTGCCAGCTTTTAAACACATTACTGAGATATCTCCATCATTATCATCAACTGACTGCGCAACACACATATTGATGATGAGTTTTTTCTTAAGCCACCAACAAATTCAACTAATAAATATGTGCGGGTTGTTATTTCATCTCATTCAGGATCTTGATAGCCGACTTCTTGTATGCGTTTTGCTTCAATAAGTTCTTTCAATATCTTGTCGACATCTGATTCACCGTCTTCCAGTTCTTCCAAGTCTTCTTCACTTGCAAACAAATCTTTTCTCTTTTTTTCGCTTTTTCTACCTTCAAATTTTTGTTGGCTATTTCCTTATCTTCCATCAAGTTCGATGGCAAATCCTTCTTTTTTTCACAGGATTTTACCTTTGAGTTCTTACTCTTGGTTCTTTTCTTGGCCAGATTAGCTTGTGTTAAAGTTTCAGCTTCTTTTAATTTTAACAAAATGTCTGCTGTCGTTAGCACTTTCCCATAATTCATTTGCTTTAGTCGTGGTATTACTTGCTTGGTTACTGATGGACACGCAGTCGTAGGTAGAGTATTACAATCTACTGGCTCAGTGGTTCTCAATCTTTTTGTATCTGAGCCCTCCCCCCTCCACCCATTTCCATATAAATATTATCCGCGCGCCCCCCTTTCAATGAAGTAACCGAACTCCGCGTGGGGGGTCATTAACAATGTTGCAACGAAAAAGTAATCGATGGGAATCGCTACAGGGGGTCTGGGGAACAGCGTCACAGGTGAATTTTTCCACCAGAAATAACTAGAAAACGTGTTCTTAAGCAATTGCCACATTTTATTGCAGTCGGCCACTTAAGCTCAATACTGAATGTAAAAAACAAAAATGATATAAACCAGAGAAGCAACGCTCGCTCTCAACTGTCGTCATAGGTAATGTACAAAAAATATTTAATAATTTTACATAATTTTACAAAATGTATCACAAAGGATATTGTTTATAAATAACCGAAGAATTACTTATTAATTGTTAAATTCACCGTTGTTCAAAAAATATGTTTTTATTTAATAAATAGATGTTTTACTTTCTTTTCTAATTTTTACGCGCCCCCTTCGAGATATCTCGCCTCCCCTTAAAGGGGCGCATCTCACAGGTACCACTGTACTGGCTTCTTTGCGAATATATCTATAATTTGACTTTCAGGTATAACACGGGTGTGAATATCTATTACAGTTCCAGTTGTCAAGTTCGTATAACTTTCAAGATCAACTGGATAAAAAAAAAGATTCAGGAAAGCATGCAGAATCCACTAGGCAGATACCAGTGGTAACAAACCCAGCTATAATATTAGAAGCTACCATTCCTTCTTTCCATACGTTTGTCAAGAGTTCCACAAATTTGCTTTCAGGTAGCGGCGATGTCCCATTTCCCATTTGAGTTTTACCATACTCAACCAACTTCGTCTCCCACTTTGTTTTCTATAAGGGTTGGAGTCGATCAGTAAGGTGAATTGGAAACCTCATCAGCTTAATATTGTTATCAATGGCAGCTTGCATAATACTCGCAATGATATGGTTAGCTTAGACAGCATACAATAATAGCTTGTTCTGGCAGAGCATTCGTTTCTCGAACTTCTGTAAAATGTTTAATAAATACATCAGAAAACCAATAAAAAAGCTGTGGCTCCTCCATCCAACCGTTGGTGGAAGCACCATAGACTGTTCCTGGACATGCTTTGTCTGATGTCCACCTTGCCTGAACTGCTGCGCTCTTGAAAACAATAAATGGTGGAAGATATCCACCATCTGCAGATATACAAGCTAGACGGGTTGTTACGTGTCTGCCTGAACAACCAGATACTCTTTCCCTTTTCACCTATAGGTCGCA
This sequence comes from Agriotes lineatus, assembly GCA_940337035.1. Classification (NCBI taxonomy): domain Eukaryota; kingdom Metazoa; phylum Arthropoda; class Insecta; order Coleoptera; family Elateridae; genus Agriotes; species Agriotes lineatus. The sequence goes on from OW679200.1 coordinate 133,981,856, forward strand.
TTCGGAATGGATCATTGTTGAAGCCACCTTCATCGGCATTAAATATTAAACAGTATCGGTTTGGTAGACTTAGTCCAGTTTCTTCGGAAAGTTGCTTTAATTTATCATAAATAATATTTGTCTTCCTCGAGGTTTTCCTACATTTTTGTAAGTGTTCGGGTTTCTTCAATGTTAACCGTGGATGCCTTTTCATAAAGCATGAATACCAGTCTTGGCCAGCTTGGTTTTCTTTAAACGGTGACTTTATATTATTAATTTGAACATATTGAGCATATTCGAGTTCGAGTGTTCAAGTAGTTCTGATGTGCATTACGCGATATTAAACAGTGAACCTTGAACTAAGCGTTTATCTTGCACTTGAAGTGTTTTAACCGATACCAATAATAAACATTTTACATCGTAAGTAATTATTATTACTAAATTAATATAAAATACTGGTATCTTTTGATCGCCGCGGCGCTGGAAAAGCGCGCGTACAAATAAAATGCTGCCTGCCGGTAACGGCTATAATGGCGCATTATTTAATTACAACCAGCAGCAAATAAACGGAAGTCCTTCTTTATCACAACAAGATTCATTTCTATCAATACCACAGCCCACACTCTAATATCAACAAGCAAATCAGTGCACATTCCAACAACCCGCTATTCCACAGTACTTTCCCGCCCAACATCAACCAATTTCGCAAAATTTACCTCAGCCGCAATTATGCTTATACCTCACCAAGATAATGAGCCAGTCATCCAGACATCTCAAAATGCGAGTACTTCAAATGAATAGTACGAAGATGACGACCAAAAAATGGAAATAAATCCTGCAAATAGTTGGCAAATTGTTACAAACAATAAACGAAAACTATTAAAACCCAATAAGTCAACGAGTACTGAAAATCAGCCAGAAATTGTTGACGTTAACAGATATTCAATACTAAAAAATAAAAATGATGCACCTACAGAGACCAATAATGAACAGCAAACACCTATACCTAAGCCATCGCCTATTTTTGTCTATGGTGTAGCAGATTACAAAGAGAGGACAAAAGATTTACTAGCAGTCGCTGAAGAGGAACAATATACTACCAAAAGTCTACAGAATAATGTAGTTAAGATAAATACCAGAAACCATGATACGTATCGTAAGCTAATCAAGTACATGCTAGAAAAGAACAGCATACACCATACCTATCAAATGAAAAAAGATCGACCATACAGAGTAGTCTTAAAGCATCTAAATCATACCACTCCAATAGATGGCATTAAAAAAGCCCTCAAAAAATAGGACATAATGTACGCAACATAATGAATTTAAGGAATAGATTAACCAAAAACCCGTTACCAATATTTTTTGTAGACCTAGAACCAGATAAAATAATAAAGACATTTACAATATACACTCAATACAAAACAAACACGTTCTATTTGAACCTCCAAATATTAATAAATACATTGCACAATGTACTAGATGTCAAAGCTATGGGCATACAAAAAAGTACTGCAATAGTCCATTTGCGTGTATCAAATGTGCAGGACGTCATGACACCAAACTTTGTAAAAAGCTAGAGAAACCCAGGCTACATGTATTCTATGCGGAGGTTCACATCCAGCTAACTATAAGAGATGTACAATTTATCAAGAACTCCAACGAAAGTATCAGCCCAATAAACAACTCCCAATTACAAGACAGAATTTTCTTCTTCTGCGACCTCAAAATAATCAGTCTCCATTCAATCAGCCAACACCCACATATCCTCTCTACTCTCAGGTAGCAAAAAATCAACCCTCTTCAATTGAAAATCTTACTCTTAAACAATTTCTCGATGAGTTTAAAAATATGTTTAATCAACTGTTGCAACAAAACAGTATGATACTAAATATGTTAACCACAGTCATCAATAAATTGATCCAATAATGGCCAAGTTTTTAAAAATTGCATTCTTGAACGCCAATGGACTACAACAAAGGAAACTGGAAGTCGAAACCTTTATATCCTTGAATAATATAGATCTATTACTAGTATCTGAAACGCATTACACATCAAGAACTCACTTAAAAATACCACAGTACTCGATATACCATACAGAACATCCTGATGACAGAGCTCATGGTGGTTCTGCCATAATAGTTCGAAACTCCATTAAGCATCACGAATTACCATCCTATAAAACAGACTTCTTACAAGGTACTATAATACAAGTCGAGAAACTTTCAGCACAATTGATCATATCAGCTATATACTGTCCACCAAGGCATAATATAAACAAACAAATGTTGCAACCGTTTTTGATACATTAGGACCTAGATTTCTAGTATGTGGAGACTTTAACGCGAAAAACACACACTGGGGTTCACGCTTAACTACGATAAAGGGTAGAGAGCTATATAAACGTATAACAGAAAAGAACTATAGCTTTCTTTCAACCGGCAGTCCAACATACTGGCCATCAGATCCTAACAAAATCCCGGATCTATTAGACTTTTTTATTAGTAAGGGCATCTCGTCAAACTACACAGATATTGTATCTAATTATGATATATCATCTGATCATAGTCCTGTCATAGTCACACTAAATGCAACAATAATTTATAAGAAACCCAAGCCTGTTCTAAGCCATGCTAGAACTGACTGGGAAGCATTTGAAGCTCATATTAATCAACATATTAATACGAACTTGAGCCTAAAGACAAACGATGAGCTGGAATACGACACAAATTATTTGATTACAACAATACAGGAACCCGGCTGGTACTCTACACCACAACCCGACAATCTAAAAGTCAACACTCCAAATATTCCTTCTGAAATATTGCAACTGGTTAAGGAAAAAAGAAGAG